>JAGFMF010011574.1:8917034-8930496 GCA_019455555.1 Galemys pyrenaicus
GGATTTGTAGTCCTTGGATCTTGTAGGTCTGGAATGGGGGTCGAAGTCCATAACCTATTTGTATAATCCATTCAGGAGGGTCTTTCCCCCTAACAGTTATAGCTTGTTCCCCACGTGACTAGTTATATAGTCTTGGCAGGAGCAGTGTGTATTTAAGTGGTAATTTCTTAAGGAAGCGTAATATGTGTATTTTAATTGCCACCAAAGAATTGAGCACAGACATTTGTTATAATCATTTGTCTGTTTGATGTTTTTCTGTGGAAAAGAATGTTTGAGAGGTAGATTTGAGATTTAGTCCACCAAAAGGCAACATCTGGATGAGAATAACAGCAGCTCACTCTACCAAGCCCTCTTTCTGATTCCTATTGTTTATTCGCTCTAGTCACCTCTTTGCCTTAAGTGTGTTATCTCATGTCATCTCTACTGTAGTCCTTTAAGATAGGCACTGTTATTTCCATTTTTCTGATAAGTAACAGAACTACATGGCTTTCTAAGACCTTGGTGATTGGCTAGAATGCGAGCCAGGTTCTCAAGAATAAACTGAAGTTCCGTTGACTACTAAGTGTCTATTAATACAGTGTCTGTTTATTAATGGTGAGTGTGTTGTCAATATCACAAGGCAGTGGTCATCTAGTTGGGTCACTAGTGCCCAGGGCAATGAGTAGACTTCAGTTCCTCTATCTGAAATATTGAAAGGCTACTATTAGAAATATCCATAAATTCATGACTGGAGAAAAAAATTGCTGTTTAATGCTTTCAACAAAGCATTAAAATTGTATTTACCATGCTAAATAATGTTGATCAGATAACTGAGACAGTCTTGTCTGAAGATACTATGTTTGAAGCTCTAAATCCTTGTAACCTTAGTTTTTCACTCTACCTTTCATAGCTTGATTGTTCTGAAGATGTGCTTACTGCATCCCTGTTTTTTCAAGAAACTTCCTTTTCTCCATTAAAAAAAGATTTAGGTTGCTTGCATATAAAGGAAAGACATACACATTTCTTCTTTCATTCAAAGAAGCAAGTTGCTTAGATAGAAGAGAATGGAAATTAATGAGGAAGTACTCTTTCCTGTTCCCCTTATAGGGAGTCCTCTTAAGATAAGAAGTGGGTTCAAAGAACAATTTGCAAGATATCTTTGTTGAAGGGTTAGCATTCAAATGTGTGTGTGTGTGTGGGGGGGGGGGTCATCTAGGCAAAAGAGCCTTGTTCCTTCCCCCAGACTTGTGTTCCAACAGGTAATGTCAAGCACATTAGTGGGAGTAATTTTAACTTCAGCAGTAAAAAGGCAATGCAATTAGGAGTGAGGGAAGTGTTGTTCAAACTTGATATGCAGACATACTTTTGGAATAGTAAACATCTTTGGTTTGAACTTATTAAAGACTTTTCAGTGTATTCAAAAGCTACAGATGTACACTATAACTTCTCAAAAGTATTTAATCAAGTTTTATCTCATAATTACTAAATTTTAACCAATTTGTTCATTTCTGTCTCCTGGTTGATTTCCTAAGAAGTGTATAATATTAACCTGAATTTGCAAGGTGGCATGGACTGATATATTTGATGTAGTGAGGTTTCACTTAGTTTTTTCCTTTGGGGTAGGAAGTATCATGTGCAATTTAACAGAAAAGGTCCCAAGTCTACTGGGTATGCCGGGGCTGTGAAGACACAGTGGGGTCATTTTAGGGAATAAGGTAAGGAACTTGTTTCTTTAGCAAGTGCAAGACTTCGAAGGGCTGTTTATATTTGTCTAGACTCTTGGAGCCTGGCACTGGGAGAGCGACCTTGGACCCTGGGTGCCACCACAACAGGGAGCACACCTGCTGATGTGGCATGGAAATCATCGAAACTAGAAGCTGAACTTGTCCAAGTCCTGAAAGAGTGAGGAGTTGGGAGCCCTCAAGTTGCCCTAGTACTGTGCAGAATTCTAGGGGGTGACAGGCCTCTGATGGTGAGGTGTCCAGAGGAACTGAGCAGTTGACAAGGGAAGCTGGGACAACAGTGGGGAAACTGAATAAAGGGGCTCTTTCATATTCTGTCCCTCTTGTAGTCAGGCTGTCAGAATTCAGATTTGGAGGAGGAGGTCTCTTCCTATATACTCATGATTCCCTGTGGCAAAAGGGAAACAGGTCCAAGGCTTCTTTTTCTCAGTTAATTACTATAGTTTGCTTGCCTTAAACATGTGGGCTTGTTCTATATTTACAGGCGCTCTGGGCAAGGTTTATGTCTGTGGTTTTACTTCCCTCTGGAGCAGCACATGGTGGTGCTAACCTGAAATTACCTTTCTCCTTGCTCCCAAGCTAAGAAAGCACATTCACCTTTTAAACAGGCCTGTTTTTGCAGCTGAGTCTCTCAAGCTCTGTTGGTGCTCCTAAAGTTAGATGTTTATGTATTTAATATGTTTACATTTCTTTTCATGGTGCCTTAGAAAACTTGGTGCCCAAATTTGAGGTTCCTGACTTTAACACACTAAGCTGACTTGCTAGGAGCATTTCTAATAGACTTTGAAATACTTGTGATATGGGGCTTTACAGCTGATCGAAGTAAATGCTGCAAGGTCCTAAAATACCTGGGCTTCCCACCTGCCATGGTTCCCCAAATCACCACTGCTATGGTCCCTTGAACTTTGTTTAATAGCGACACCCCTGATCCTGTGGTGGGCCTTTAATACCTGAATATAAGATTAGCCAGCGACACATCGTTGCCATCTTATCAAAATAACTGACTGTGACTTTGCAAGGAATAAAGTTCCAGGGGAAGTGGAAAGAATAGCAAGTTGGGCTGTTTATGTATTTCAATGCCTAGCATGGGGTCTTGTTCATTTGCAGGTGCCTATTAAAAGTGCATAGAATGAAATTTTATTGGCTAGAGGACTACTGTGTTGGTGGCTTGTTCTCAGGAGGTTTGTTCTAGTGTGTCTCTATAAAGATGAACTTATCTGAAGAATTTGTGCCGCTATGTGAATAAGGACTCTTGGGTCTAGAATCCTGTTCTCTGTGGGGACCTTTCCTCTCCCTTCCATTTTGCCTGGGACTTTGGAATATAATCATGGAATTCATTGGTATCATACATGGAGCCTCGGTCATTGTTCTCGTTTGCAGGAGAAGAAACTGAGGCTTAGAAGGCAAGTGGGAGGTGACTTGCATGGTCACACAGCTTTCTCACCACCTTTTCTGTCACACAGCTCTGTAGAGGCAGCTTCTGCTGGGCCCAGAGTAGCTTGGGGGCTCTTGAGGTGGTAGTTTTCAGCTCTGTCATAAATGTATAGAGTATGACCACAGGGGGAAAGAAACTGTGGGCAGGTTTGGCTCGAGGATGCTGGAAGTTGATTTCCTTTTAATGGTTGAATGTTTTGGAGCCTGGAGTCAGTTTTTGGCTGCAATTCCATTGTGCACTGGAATTCCGAAAAGAGGCTTGAAAGAATCCGTGGAGGACATCAAGGTGTGACAGTAAAGTGGGGGGTGTGTGTTTGTGTTGGGGTGAAGGAGGGGGAAGTAAGCCTATGCTGTGCTGATAAAGCTGCATGCATGTGTGTTTATACAGAGAGATTGTAACTAGTATCTCCCTCATAGCGGTAGGTACATGAATTTATCAGCGACAAGAGGCAACTTCTGTTCTTTAATAGTTTGGTTTGTCATTGAGTTTGTCAAGTAGAAGTCAGTTCACTTATGTATTTTTTTTTGAGCTTGAGGAAAATACTTGAATCAGAAAAGCACTTAGTACCAGGCCTTAAAGGGTAAGAGACAAGCTGTGAGGTCAGGGTTCTCTGGCTCATTCTCCACAGTCTCCTCAAACCAACAGAATCACCTCACTTTCCCTGAATCATCACTGGAGTCCTTTTTCTCTCTATTTTTCAAATGCTTTTTCCATGTGTACATCATTCCTGCTCTGAAGACTAAATGGCATTTGGTTTTCTTACAATGAGGGAGGAGTGAGAGAGGGAGAGACAGTTTGAGTTTCCTTCCCAAAGGAGTACATGAATATTAAAATAGCTGGAGTGCTGGGGCAGATTAGAGATGAAATCCAAAGCAAGGGCAGGGGCTGGTGTAGGGTGGGGTGGAGTGAGGTGTGGTGGCAAAACTGGCTCTCAAGAGCCAACTGCTCTTGGGAGATAAAGCCCAGAGGTGTGGCCACTGAGGTCTGGGTCAGCAAGTCTCTGGGTTTCACCCTCTGGGCCGAGAATGGGGATGATGCTCTTAAGTGTCCTTGAGAGCCAATAGTCATGTACCGAGGGCCTCACATTCCTTCCTTTTGTCTCAGGAATCTGGGCACAAAGCCTTGGTGTCTCTGCCCTTCATCTTACTTCATCTTTTCCCCACAGGTTTCTGAGGTTCTGTCTGTGGTGATTCTCCCACAAGTTGCTTGGTGATAAACAGCAATACCCCACTGCAGGAGGGCTATAGCAGTGACCACTTTCTTGCATGTAGGGGAAGGCTTTCTCTTGAGAAAATCCAGATTGTTCAGGAGGTGGGCTCAGCTGACAGAGCCAGCAGAAGGGCTTCCTCTGTTGAGCTCCACTAAGTACAGCGTCCTGAGAAGTGGTAACTGGTGCCATGAAACAGGTGTCCTGTGGTCATGGAAACTTGGAAGTTAGGGCTAAACTTGTTTCTCTGTCACAGACTTTTCAGGGACTTTACAAGGGAATGACAGTGAGAATCTCCAAGGTGATCAGTGTTTCTCAGACTTCGTTGATCACACAGCTCTTCTCTTCCAGGGACCCCTATTCCGAGGAATATACTTTTTTTGAAATATAAGTTTGAACTTCAGCGTTTTTAATCTCAGTAGGTATTCATCATGAAAGTTTTGGGGGAAAAAAGGTGGTGGTCCTAGGTGACCAGGGCTGAATATCTGAAAGGGAAAAAGGGTGTGAGGGTTGGGCAGTTTTGGGAAAGAGGACAAGATGGGTGTGTGTGTGCTGGGAAGATGAGATGGCCACTTCGTCAGAGTTGGGTGAGAGGAAGAGGAGACAGGTGAAGTGAGGTGCCAGAGAACTTTTAACTACTTCTTAGGGATGAAGAGGATTCTTTTAAGACCAGAAGCCTCTGCTTCTGAAAACCCTTTGTATTCTGGGCATATGCAACAATTATGTGTGTTTCTTAGTTAAGGGGACCAGAGAAAATGGTTTTGCCTCTTCCTGCACTGGAAACAGGTGGGTTAGAGTGAGTGAATCTTAAGACGGATTGGGACCTGCCAGGCCCTCATGAGTCAGTTGCCTTCGCTCACCTGAAGAACCTTTCCAGAGCTTGTTGCTGCTACAGCCTTGGCTGGCTTTGTGTTTTGTTTTAACCAGAAAGGCTGTTCCTTCTTGACCTCAGGGGCCACATCCTGCTTCCGCTGCTGCTCTGCCTTTGAGCACCTTTGTTGGTGCATTTCAGCCAGTAGCTCCTCTGTGTCACAGCCACGCACCAGGGCCCGCCGTGGGCTGGTGTCTTCCTCCTTGACAGGGCATAGAAAAATAGAATCTCAGAATTTCTGAGCTGCAAAGGACTTAAAGGATTACTTAGCTCACCTTCCCGTTTTGTTGATGAGTAACCCAAGGCCCTGAAACAGTCTTCTCAGAGCACCTGAGCACTTAAAAGCTGAGCAGCTTCCCTTGACTCCTGGCTCAGTCTACTTCTGGGACCTTTCCTGGCGCTTGCTCTGGTCTTTGGAGAATAAAGGAAGGCATGAAATAAAGGCAAGCATCTATAATAGACAAGTCCCGGAGTCATTATCTTTGTCCCTCTGGTTTATCCCCAGAATGTAGGCTGCAAGAAAGACCATGACCCTGTCTTGAGCAGGCAGGAAGGATTATTCAATCACAGGATTCAACTTCGTGTTTGTATCTTTGGGGGTTTAGAGGGTAGAAGGGACATTGTTCAGGGAAGGTCACTCCTTATGTCTAAAATCCCAAACCACCCCTGACATCTCTTGCCAGGTACATTACGTGCTAGTGGAGCGATCAGATGGACACCTGAACAATGGGCTATGTGATGCGGCCACAGATGCGTCTGCGTGACCATGCGGATTCCTTCACGCTATTTTTTTAGAGACGCAAGGGCCTGTGGGGCACCTGGTTGGAGTTAGACACTTACATACACAGGCACACTCCTGCCTCCAGTCACTTGGGGGAGTACATATAAAATCTGAAATCAACTTGCTTTTTTTACTCTAAATTTATAACTTTTGCTCCTTTTGGAGATAAACTGTTGGTTCTCAATATACTAGATCGAAAACCTTTTCTAACGGGTACCTTTTTCATTCCTGAAAAGGTGCAGATTCGTTTTACAGGAACAGTTTCAGCTTCAGTGATGAAAAACTGAATTCTCCAACAGACTCCACCCCAACTCTGCTCTCTGCCTCTGTCACTCCTCGCAAAGGTAGGTTCATTCATTCTTTGGCATGTGAGGGTTTTTTTTTTCCCCTTTTTATTCCCTGTGCTTCTCAGGCACTTCTCTTCTCCCTTCTCCCTGACCAGTCTTCCCCCAGATATGCAAGACAAGTAGATAACACTGGCATCTGAGTGCAGAACATTATGACCTGGAATGTGCTAGTTTTTAGAATTTTGATTGGTGTGAAAATGAAATCAGATAATTTGGTGGGGTTGGGAGTGGGGAACTGAATTCACAGGGAGACAGACAATGTGTAGACTTAGACTCTCTTCTCTCTCCTGTGGTATAATCAAGACTGCATAATGACAGTGCTCTTCCAGACTGGTTCCTTCTAGAATTTAAAAACTCAGCAGTTAGGCTTTGCAGAAAGAAGGATTCTTTTTATTGCATTAACTATTAAACTAATGCTTGCAGATTACCAATTTAGCAATTAAATGGGTCATCATTATGAGAAAAGCAATGATCTAACATAATTCAGAATAGCAGTTCCAGTCTGTCTCAGCTGCGATATTAATAGACCTCCTAAAAAGTTTTTAAAGATGCATGAACAGTTTCTTATTTTTTGGAGTGAGTAAAGTGTCTCAAGCTAGAGAGCTGAATGTTCTGTTATACTGGACAAGTGCCCTTTTGAAAACAAAGGAGTTTTTTTCCTTGAGAAATGTTATACTTGCTGAAAATAGTTGCAGAATGCAAGAAAAATGGAACATCGTTAAAAAGAAATATGAAGACCCTATCCTTTTTCTCACTCTGGCATTAAGGCAGATTTTCCCTGTTTTTCAAAAGAGGCATTTTAAAATTCTCTTCTCAACATAGCAATGTTAGCAGCCACTGGGGACTCTGCCTTTATCCAGCACTCAGTCTGTAATGGATCTACTTGAATTCAGAGAGACAGCGGTCTAGAAAGTAGCTTAAAATGTGCACAGATTTGCTACCTGATCCTTAAGAGGCAGGAATTAAGAGAGGGTAAAAATCCTGGTGGCAAATTTGCTTTAAAAGATAAGAACAATGAGCCATTTTTAGCTAGTGGGTATTAATTTATAAAAATGTCTAGTCATGCATTTCAGAGAAGGCATGAGTGATGCTCTCTACAGCAAAAGGTTGAGATATACGGAAAAAAGTACATAGAGTATACACAAAGTCGGGTTAAGGACTTGCTACCTTCTGCAGGCACCTGGATGAGATAAGGCTGTCCTGACCCCCAAACTCCATGTCACCTTCTCTGTCCATTCTGACAAGGAGCAGTGTCCTATATTCATGTTGTACTACTGCAGGGATCTCAGGCTGCAGCAGCAACCTGGAGTCACAGCACGAATAAGAATGACCTAACAGAAGTTTAGCAGGGATTGTAGAAACTGGGTGTCCATTCTATACAATGCCATGTTCTCTCTCAGCAAGTACTTTTGACTGGTAACGCAAATCCTACACCATTTGAAAAAAAAAAAAAGGAACTTTTGATCTTCCCTTTCTGCCCCTTGCACCTACATAACTTTTAAGGCAGTGAAGGGAAATTCTTGCAGGTTGCTGAGATGGGCATGGGGGAGGAGGTTATGTGTGTGGTGATGAACTAAAAAATGAGAAACATTTAGACTAATCCAAGAATAAGTTTCTCTGTTGATTGTAAACGTTGGAGCAGATATCTGGGGTTGGTACAGGGCTCTCTTCTATCAAGTCTCTAAAGATGGAGAGATGCAGAATGGGGGTTGCATAATCCTGGGACTCAAAACACCAGCTGTCTTTGAAGGAAACTGAACTTGACCGCTTGCTTTTCAGCCAAACTAGGAGACACGAAAGAGCTAGAAGACTTTATTGCTGATCTTGACAGGACATTAGCAAGTGAGTATATGCCTGGCATGAAAAAAATCAAACAGAAAACTGACTGACATTCTGATAAAGTTCAATAAAGTTTACTAGCTTGCCTGGAGTCAGGAAGTTACATCATAAGGTTCTCTAGCTTCAAAAACAGGACCCTAGTGGCTCAGAAAGAAATTCTGAGGATAAGCTGTGTTAAAGTAGATCGATGTGCCTTTCCAAACAGGAGAACAGGTCACGCAAACAATGGTGTGTTGTTTGAGAAATGAAGAGTGAAGTAGTAGTTAGAGCAAGACTGGAGCTTAATCATGGTGGCCTGATAATGCTTTTCAGAGAAGAAGTGAGCAGATCGACCACACAGACATGCTCACCAGACAGATGGTTCCATCTCAGCGACCAGGAACGTTTTCCCAAGTTAGATACAGGAGCTTGGTGAGCTCTCCTTTCTAAAGGGTTAGGTCTCAAAAGAGAATTGGCTTTGGTTCTGGCCAAAGACTCATGCCAATTACTGAAAGACCTGATTAAGTACACAATGTCTTGTTTTTCATTTGGCAGTTACATTAATGGTATCCCATTTTGTGTGACCAAAAGTGTTGGGAACTGAAGAGATCAGCTCTTAACAACATTGTGGGGTGGCCTCCCTGGTGGCGCAGTGGGTTGAGCAGCGCACTCTGCAGCCACTGCAGCAAGAGTTTGATCCCTGCTGCAGGCCAGAGAGGGGACCCACATGGTGCAGCAGACCTCTCCTGCTGTGCCAGCTGCTCCCCTCAGCAGTGTACTTCAGTTGATCTGCCTGTTCTGCTCCCCGCTCTCTGTGGTGAATCCTCTCACCCCCCTCCCACATCTCTGGCCTGTACCCCAGTGCTTGTATGCATAAATAAATCAATCTTAAAAAAACAGTAAAAAAAAAAAAAACATTGTGGGGAGAGGTCTAGGAGAAGGGGATCCTGACACTCCCGCTACACACACTGTTTCCAAAAGAAACAAGGAATTCAAGGGCTGGAAGGACCAGCGAGAGCACCTGAGATAGAAGCTGCAACAAGTCTACTCTTGGGGAACCTTGTTCAGTTACAGAGCAGGCTTGGAGAATTTTGGCTGAGCTCCTTAAAAATTTTTCAACAATGAGTTGATTTTTCTATAAGAAAATCTTTTTTTTTCTATTAGATTTTATATTACACTCTGATAATAACCAGATAAAATATGAAAAATTAGGTCCAAACCTGGTTATTTAAAAAGAACTTTTCTTAACACTCTCTCAGACAAGCCTCCATCTGAGGTGGAAAGGCCTTGTGTCTTCTCCACGTGAAGATTTTAATGCCTACTTTCTCACACGCTATACAATCCTACATCAGGGTCGAAGGCTGTTTTCATAGAGATTAATATAATTGCAGCACAATTTGTATGAGGCTGATACAACAAGCCTGTCTGCTTTGTGGAAATTGCAGCTGCTGCCCAGTCAGACCAGTTCATCAGACAGACTTGCCATGGGAAACCTGCTATTAAGTTTGGTGCTTTGATGCCTGTCGAGGTGGAGTGATCTGGTTAAGCACAGGACCAGTAAACTTTGGTGGTGAATAACCTTATCTGTTTCCTATTTACAGGTATGTGAAGCAAGGAGAAGTTGTGGGTCCTTTTATCCAATGGAAGAAACTTTACAAAACTCCTAGAACCTGGTAAAATCAGCTACAGAATTTACTGCCAGAGGTGATGGAGATAAGTGTTTATTGCCACCAGGCCATTGTCAGGCACTCTCTGGGCAATTTAGATGGTGAAACTGACTTTGTTTACCTGCTTGCAGTGAATTAGGACATCCCATGCTAATAGTGTATTTTCTCAAAAAACATAGCATTCCTGTAATTTAAAGTTAAGCTTTTATGAAGATATTTGTAATTAATTATATATAGTTGGAAACAGTAATATGCTTTTCCCATCATAATATATTTTTGTATGCAAATAAAAATTGAGCTGGAGTCTGTATTTTATAAGCTGCATTTTTCTTTATTTCCTTCAATATACTTCCATTCAAATAATATTCGAATGGGAATAATATGCCTCTTTATTTCTAACAAAGACCTTGGGTGTTGGCAAATTGTATTGGACACCAGAATGGTAAACTTAAAAGCCTTACTTTGAAGTTCACTCAGTGCTCTAGAGATGGAGGCTGGCATATGATTCATAGGAAATTTTAATTTGAGGGTTGTTGTTTTAGTAGAAGTTGAGGTTCTCTAGCTCTGGCCTCTTCTTCATGTTTTAGCACCTTTTTAAGGTACTATGGGCCCTTTCCTTCAATGAAGGGAAATACCTGTTGTACTCAAAATCCAGGACTTAAATAGGAGGGAAAGTTGGAGTAACTAGAGGGCTTTAAAACAATGGTACTTTTATAAAATATGTATGATAAGGAAGATTTGGTGATGTGGGCCTTGATGCCAATGCTCAGGGGACTTTGGTGGACTCGGGTTTCAGATGCCAGGCCGTCCATAACTGGGCTTTGCATATAGAAGCCGTGGCCACTCCATCTCATCCCCAAATACCTGCCTTTGTGGAGACTGGGGAGAGGCATAAAAACAGAGGTTCATAATTTTCATATTTATACTTTTCTATCTTTAGAACCTCTAAAATAAGCAGGATTTACTTTGATAATAATGTCAAGTTATTTAAAAACTCCATCTTTACGTTACTATAGGACACAAATCCAAAACAGAACTACTTAATTGTATTTATTATGACAAAAGCTCTATCTGTATTTGATCTGTGTTTTAGAATATTTGGGAAACTAAACTCCCCTTTAGCCTCTTTTTACCCCCAAGCTCTGGGGAGGTTTTGAGTCAAACAAAAATATTTTATTTCTTCATTGAGAAATAATTCAGATACTCTAACATCCATCCTTTTAAAGTATACATTTCAGTGGTTTAGTATATTCATGTCTGCTCATTTACCTGGTGCAGATCTTGCTCAGATGGTCATCCTGGTGGCCAGGCAAGCAGAAAAAAGGCTCTTCTGGGTCAATGTGTGTTCAGTTAAAATTTGAGCCTTCTCTTATTAAAAACCAAAAAGGTTAGATCTTGGGCTAGTCATCTCTACCACAGAAGTTGAGGGCTTTGAGAAACCCTACTGCTAAGTGAGTGTGTGTGTGTAAAGGCTACCAGCAATCCAGTGTGTTCCTTGGAACACATCTTGGGAATGCCATCACAGGTAATATCCCAGCAGGCTCCATTCTACTCCTCTAAGACTCCTCCTCCATGCAGACAGCCTGGCCCTTACAAACTGCCTGATTGTGAAGTGGAGAATGTCAGCCTGTAGGCTTTTTGGGACTAGAACAAGAACGAATGTTGAGCATGTGGTGTTGGTGGGATGTGAATAGTATGTTTTTGAGTTTGGGAATTTTCTGTTCTAATTTCTGGGAGGAATAACTAAAGCAAAACAAAACAAAAAAATATGACACACACCCAATGTGAGAGGATCAAGTGCCAGCTCAAGCAGCCAGCTTCCGAGATGGGGCAGAAGAAACAACAGATGTCTCTTCTTGGGAAATCAGGATAGAGGCGGCTACATAGCATGTCTGTCCCAGACGTGAGAAGACCTGTCTGAGCTGAGGGCACATTTGAGTAGGTGCAGGCAATCAATTGAGGTTGGGCACATTTGAGTAGGTGCAGGCAATCAATTGAGGTTGGGGACCCCAAGGAGGTTTCTCCACTGAAAGAAATATCCCTCTAAGTTTGCAGTAAGGAAAGGAGGGGAAAGAGTAGGCTTTCACACAAGACTGGGTTAAAAATCTCACTTTACCATCCTGTATCTTGGTGACCTGGCAACTTATTTAACCTTTCAGAGCCTCTGGCTGCTCATTTGCAAAATGTGGGTGTGAATCCTTACCTCCTAGAATCCTTGTGAGGGTCACTTATATTAGACAGAAAATGCATAACTCCACACCTCCACAGCTTCCTTGTCACAAGGAAATTGGGCTTCTGTACCCAAGGCAAATTTAGCTTCACTCACAGTGGGTGTAGGACAGTCTCAAACCCCATTGCTCCTTATCTGATAGAAGAAAGCCAGCAGTTCTGGTTTGATGGAACCAGAGGGAGTGAGGCCCTGGTTTTTTCCAGGTTAGAGTTTGAGGGGAACTAAATGACCTCTCTTGGTCAGCTCTTAACAGTTGGGGGACTTTGACCTGGATGTCAGATGTGAACCTCTTCTTTGAAAAGCAGATGGGAATTTTTTTCTTGGTTTTTCAGTATGCGTGTCTTCCACACCCTTCTCCAAAATATTTTTCTGTGCTAACTTTTTTTGACTAAGAAGATTTGTGGTGAGAGACACCAAACAGGAAATGGCTGTCATAACTGCTGTCTGCAGCTTTTGTTTTTTCAAGGCTTTCTCCTGCATAGCTCACCTATTCTGTGTTGCTCAGATTGATTTAAGGGCAAGGGTAAGTGTCAGGGGAAAGGGAAAAGGAAAGGGAAACACATTTTTAGAAGGGAACATTTTCCTTCAAGTTCAAAGTTTACTGAAGGTTAGAGATTATGCACATGACAGTATTAGGTGATTCTTTGCACCACAGGGTCTTTGCATACGCGGTTTCCTTTGCTTGAAATGTCCATTTTTCTCTTATTTTTTCTAGTTAATTTTATGTTAGGATCAGCTCAAGCATCACTTCTTTGCAAAGTCTTCCTGATCTCCCATCTAGGTTGACTTGTTGGTGCTATTCTTACAGTAACTTGGTTTGCAATGACAAGTTCATGAATGTGATCTTTTGATCAATTCTCCCAACCCTCCTGCATGTGGACTTGATGCTCCATGAGGGCAGGGACCATCTCTCATTTGACTTGCCACAGTGTTCTCAGTGCCTGCCAAGGCTCCTGGCACGTAGTAAATACTCATTCTGCTCAGTTCACATCTGCTGAATAACTGAATGATATGTCTCAACTCTTCCACAGCTCAGGTAGGCTGTGGTGTACTTGTTTGCCTTGTCCCTCTGTCCCCTCATTGGGCCACCTTCCTTTTGCAGGTCTTTTCTGATTTTCCTTCTCTAGGTCCTTGTTCCCACTCTAGCAGAGTAGCTAAAAAATGGATCCAGGACAATGACTGGTGCTGGGGGGTCATAACAGTCCCTTCTCCCACTAATTATAATTTACTAGGGAGGGCCTCCCTGGTGGCGCAGTGGGTTAAGCAACGCACCATGAAGCAAACCGCAGCCACTGCAGCACGAGTTCGATCCCTGCTGCCGGCTTGGAGGGGACCCACATGGCGCGGCAGACCTCTCCTGCTGTGCCCGCTGCTCCCCTCAGCAG
>JAGFMF010011574.1:8940001-8969139 GCA_019455555.1 Galemys pyrenaicus
ACACTGCTGAGGGGAGCAGCGGGCACAGCAGGAGAGGTCTGCTGCGCCATGTGGGTCCCCTCCAAGCCGGCAGCAGGGATCGAACTCGTGCTGCAGTGGTTGCGGTCTGCTTCATAGTGCGTTCCTTAACCCACTGCGCCACCGGGGAGGCCCTCTCTACATTAGTTTTTCATCTAAGCACCTTGCACTGGCTTTTCTTTCCACTCTCTTGCATTATTACAATTAGCAAACACATGTTCTTCTGTCTCTCATCTTAAAAACAAACCAAATCCCAAGCATCCCCTGATTCCACATTTTCTTCCAGCTGTCTCTTTATTCTCCTCCCCACCCTCTTTTGACCATATTTCAGTCTTCATTCCTCTGCCCAAACAGCCATTTTCAAGGTCACCAGAGACCTTCATATTGCCTATGATTGCTGCATCTTCTTGACCTTGGTAGCATTTAGCAGTTTTTGTTAATCCTGTAGTCTTACTTCATCCTGGCTTCTGGAACACTGCAGCTCCTGCTTATTCTTCTCAGTCTCTTTGATGTTTCCTGGTATCTCCATATCTTTAAGGTTGGAGGCCCCAGGGGTTAGCCCTTGGACCTCTTCTCTGAGGCATCTATAACCTAAAGGCTTTAAGATTTATATCTTCAGTCTGATTCTCTCCCTTAACAATAGACTCTTGATTTTACCAAGAAGTTTATCTAACATGATGTCTAAATGAACATGTCCAAACATCCCTCCCCCTAAATATGCAGATTTTCTCAGGCAAACTTGTTCCTTTTACTTATTAAGTTCCAAGACTTGGAATCAACTTTGATTCTATGCTCTATCTCCTACTCCCGATCCAGTAAGTGGGATACAAAATATACTCTGTCCACCTCTCACTAGTTCAGTAATTCCACACTGGTTCAAACCATCAAGTTAGCTCACCCAGGCCTGCTGCATGAGAGAATGACTCCAACATATTCTTGTCCACAAGAGAACTAATTGGCTATGAGGACAGTACCTGCAGGAATTTGACTTCCTATAACATGCCATTTCTCTCTGTCCCCTACCCAGTGACCCAGGAAGAGTCAGAAAAAATTGATTAGCGAGGGAGTGGAAGAGGAGTTCAATTGAAAAAAAAAGCAAGGGAAAGAAACAAGCAATCACATCTCTTTTCTGTTCTTCCATGTTTCCGGCTGGCCCACAATCAACTTGAACTAAGTTAGAGTGTAAGCTTGTAAGGCAGGTGGCCCTTTGAATGACAAGGCACTGGATAGTCCTATTTCCCCTTGGAGGACCTCGCACTACCCAACAGAGGCCTTAAAAACTCAAGACCTGCCTGTGTTTTCATGTGAGGCAGGAGAACAAGTTCAAAGGAATGGTTATAAAGGTGCTTGGTTTATGATGTTCCATAAAGATGGCTTATTCTGGGCCTCCCTGGTGCCGCAGTGGGTTAAGCAACGCACTATGAAGCAAACCGCAGCCACTGCAGCACGAGTTCGATCCCTGCTGCCGGCCAGAGAGGGGACCCACATGGCACGGCAGACCTCTCCTGCTGTGCCCGCTGCTCCCCTCAGCAGTGTACTTCCGTTGATCTGCCTGTTCTGCTCCCCGTACTCTCTGTGGTGAATCCTCTCACCCCCCACACCTCTGTCCTGTACCCCAGTGCTTGTATGCATAAATAAATAAATCTTTAAAAAAAAAAAAGATGGCTTATTCTTTGTACGTGTATAAAACATCAGACTTATGATAGCCCATCCACAAAGCGCTTTTATCTTCCTTGTCACTGCAAGGGGTTGAGTTTTCAACCTGCCTCAAAATAAGCAACTAGTGTACTATACATTAAAAGTAAAAACAGCAACCCATGAAAGGTGAGATTTTCTTCTTGTTTTTGCTTGCTAAGCAAAGTTAAGTCTTAAGTCACTTCTAGCTGGGGTTAAAAAAATTGATGTGCGTGCACCCAGTTCTTAGAGGATTAGGAAGGAGAGAAAAAGAGGAGCAAGTAGGAAAGCAGGAGAGAGACAAGTGGGAAGTAGATGAGAACTTGAGGAAATAAAAGTAGAGCTGAAAAACCAAACACAAATTGCTGCATATGGTGTTAAATTGTAAAATGCACTACTATTGCCTCAGGACCCACCATTTAAAATGTTTGTTTAGGGATGAGAAGGTGGGGGGAGAGCACACGGACTGTGGTGGAGAATGATCATGGCCACACATAAGGGGGGAAATCCTATGTTGTTAACATATTAAAGATGTAAAGCAATGGGACTTCAATAATGAAAAAAAATGTATATTTAGCACACTGACACAGGAGTTTTGGCGGTGAGTAAGTGAAGCATGTTTACAGAAAGAGGTATGAAAATGTAACTACTGATAAATTAGTAAAAGATAAATGTATGTTTATATTTAGATTGTGTGTGTATATTATTTGGTTAGTTATTTAGTTTAGAATTTTCCTATGGGAAAACACTGCAGATGTAAGATTAAGGTTTGGGTGTATAGTTAGTCTTCTTATCAGCTATGACAGAGAAAGTTTACTCCCCTTGAAATCTGAGTAGGACATTCATAAGGTAAGGGAACAGAACCATTAGAAGTCTTTAGAAACTTCAGATAAGGCAATTTTACATTTTAGAAATACCAGTGTAAAACTTTTCTCTGCAAAATGGCACATGGGGTGAAAAATAAAGGTGACATGATGTTCTATGACCACTCATATTTCTTCCCAAGGGAATTTGCCTCTTTTTATGTTTACTCTGAAAATTCAGCAGCCTAATAAAAACTATTAAAAATTTACCAAGATGGAGTGACAGTGATAAGGACTACTCACTTGTGGGCCAGAAAACAACAGAAAAAAAAGAGAAAAGTATGCAACAATGACTTTTTAAAAAAGATTTAATTATCCATACTGGGGTACAGGCCAGAGATGCAGGGGCTGAGAAGATCCACCAGAGACAGAGTGGGGAACAGAACAGGTGGCTGGACTGAAATCCACTGCTGAGAGGAGCACCGGCTGAGGCAGGAGAGGTCTGTGCACCATGTGGGTCCCCTCCCAGGCCAAGGATTGAACTTGCACTGCAGTGGCTGCCGACAGCCTCATAATGCTGCAACTTAACCCCTTGTGCCACCAGGGAGGTCCCAAAACAATGACTTTTAAGTCATGACTATCAGATCAGGCAGAAAAGAAGACTGTAAAATGGCAAAGAGGTGGGCCCTGTGATTGTCCTGACGGAGCTTCTAAGCTAGAGCACAGGGAGGAAGAGGGATTGAGGCAGAGCCCCACTGTGTCTTGAGTTAAGCAGGTGGATCTGAGAGTTGATGAAGACAAAGTGGAAAGACAACTGCACTCAGTTCTTCCACTGAGGACTAGGTACAGCACATGTACGTGAGGAAATGAGCCAAGGGTAGGAAATGAACTAAAGCTAGAGATCCCAACAAATGGCGCAGGGCCAAGGGGACACCCCTGGGCACCACTATAAAACTTCTAGATGAAAACACTGGGGCTTTGTGATCTTGGGTTTGGCAAAGATTTCTAGGTCCCATGTCACAGAGGGTCATGGCAAGTAGAGTATTGAAATGGTACAAATAGGCTTTGATTGCCTTGCTTTTATTTTGTTTACTGCATCATGTATTCTCTATTTGGTGAATGGCCATAGTTGCTGCCATTTATGGTAAAATACTGTCAATGCATATGCTAAAATGGATGACATCACATATATTCACTATTGATAGAAGTTTTCACATTGCTGGTTTGTGATGACTCTAGATCATTTTTTCTGTTGCCACTTTATTATCACTCTGCAGGGAGCTGTGTCTCAGGGGTCGGTTGTATGACTATCTGTTTGCATTTATATTCCAAGATGAACCTTGTGTTTTGGTGCAGACTAAAGGTAAAATTTTGAGAATATGATTTAAAATGTGTTATGTACCTGAAAATAACTTCTCAATAGTTTTATGAAAGTTTGTAGTATATTGTTGGCATGATCCTAAGTGTTTTTGTCAAATTAGATGACATCATGGCTTTCCTTGCTGCCATCAGCATGTTATGTTGTGTTGTTGTGATGAAACATATTCAAAAGTGAAAACATCCAGGTAATCACACCTGTACTGGTGATAGGCTACCCTTGAACCATGTACACTTAGGAAGTGCACATGACTTCAAATCTCTCTCCAAGGGAAAAATCAAGGCGGAATCATCTTATTAAAAATATCTTTAAGGAGGGCCTCCCTGGTGGCGCAGCGGGTTGAGTGCTGCACTGTGAAGCATCTGCTGCACAGCATTGCGAGTTCGATCCCCGGCCACGGAGGGGACCCACATGTTGCAGCAGACCTCTCCTGCCTCACCTGCTACTCCCCTCAGCAGTGTATTTCAGTCATTCTGCCTGTTCTGCTCCCCACTCTATCTCTGGTGACTCCTCTCACCTCCCATGCCTCTGGCCTGTACCCCAGCTCTCGTATGCATAAATAAATAAATCTTTAAAAAAAATCTTTAAGGAAAACACGGACACCTGAATATTAAAGATCAAATAATTTGCATATCAAGAATTTACAGCTTAGTAACATTCTCAGGCCAATTTAGGGATTTTTTAAACAGATTTAGGTATGTAATTTTTCATTATTTATACTTAAATATTCTAATGAAACTGATAGTTACTCTTAATAAAATATACCTACATATTCAAAAATATATTGACTCGTGAAAAAGATTTGAACTTTCTCTCTGTTAGTACTCAGGCATTTTCTGACTCTGCTGTTTTCAAGGCTGCTGTTCACAGGGATCTTCTCTCTCTGCTTCTCTCCTGTGGGCTTTGCTAGTTTTCCTAGTAAGAAATTCCTAGGACCATCACTACAAGAACCAGAATTGTGAGCACCCTTTGCAGGGAAGCCTTCTTGAGCTATTGGCCCTCTGACTGGTGTCACCATATGCCGGGTGTGGTGAATTCCTACGAGAGGAGCCATCTTTTCATCTTATCATCGGCTAAGTATTTAACTTAAGTCTGGAACAATCTCCTCCACCCTGGGGCCTGCAACGAGTGACAGCTGGTTGCAACCTCACCCAGCCTATCAGCTCAGCCCAAAGCACCTGGTGTTCTTCTGCCTCCTAAGTTCTCAGGCAGCACTTGGTTGTGGAGGAGTCTGGGGCAGAGCCTGGGAGCTGCAAGTAGCGTGATGGAGGGGAAAGCCTTCCAATTTTCCCCTTAAACTTTGCCATGTTTCACAGAAATCTATCTTCCCACAATATATCAGCAGCTGAGTTTCTAACCAAAAGCAGAGAAACACATCTGATCACTGAAATAGAACTACTTTTTGGGTTAACATCTGGGTAAATGGGGACTGAAGCCCACTCTGAGCCAGACCCTTTGTTTGTATTGGACATAGAAACTTGAGCAAGACTGGTATTGGTGTGTTCTCGGGCATGCAGACAGGGAATTAGGTGACTTAAATTTGTGTGAGCAGGGACTTGGGGAGGAGGCACAGAAAGGGAATCCCACCCAGGTTTGTCTGGTCAGGGAAGGCTTCATGGAGGAAGCGGATCTATACAGAGACATGAATACAGAGACCAGAAGAAGGGCAGAGAGAAGAGTGTTTCAGTTGAAGGGGTTCAGAACGTGCCATCCCCAAATAGTTGTTGCAGCACATTGTGTTGAGCTGAGGGCACTTGAGTAAAAGCAGATGCAGGAGGGACCTTCTGACTTCTCCCTCTTTCTGCCTGAAAGTAGGATATAAAACGTTCCCTGACAAAGGTGCCCTTGCGGGACCAGGATGAGAACATTCTTATTCTGGGAGACTGCAATGGGCCTATATAAACAAACCCATGAACGTCACCCTGGTCTTCCATCTGTTTCCCCCATGTCTTTCCTAGTCACTCTGCAACAGCTTACTGCTCCACCTCATGTCCCTTGGTCTTGTCACATCCCTACAATTTCTCATTCTTTGTTCAAAAGTTATATAAGCTTTCTGAGCCTAGCAGCTTTTCCTTCTTTATTCTTCTTAGCCCTGATTAATTTGTTTCCTCCTACACATCTCTTTCCTCTCCCTCCTCATGGCTGGGCAGGGGAGTAAGTAAGGTATGTGAGGGGGTCAGTGAGATGAGCGCCAGGGTCCTCTGTACTGGGGACCAGACAAGGTGAGGTGAGCTGTGGCAACAGGGAAGAGAAGTGCACAGTGTGACCAGATGAGAGGGACGGCATCCATCATGAGCAGGTTGAGAGCATGATGTCAGCATCTGTGGGGACCAGGACAGGTGGGCAGAGAAGCCCTCTAATCTAAGGGAGAAGCTTGCTGAGGAAAGTAGCTCTGGCTTGCGCCCATCTCGGCTGTGGCTGGGTGTGGAGTATGTTCATGAGGTAGTGGAGCCCAGCCCTGCTATCTGAAACCCTGAGGATTCCATTAGTCTTCACACTGTTGGGCAGGGCCACTGACCAGGTAAGGGAGCACTCAGGTGCTCTCTTAGGTAGTTGGCAGGGCTGTAGCTCACAAGTCGTGCTCAAGGTGGCTGAGACAGGCTGGTGACCCTCTCCCTTCTTAGATGAAGGGTAAAAGCTAGGTGAACACAAAGAGAGAGGAGAGGGGAGGGGAGGGGAAGGAAGGGGAGGGAGGGGAGGGGAGGGGAAGGGAGGGAAGGGGAGAGGAGGAGAGGAGAAGAGAGGAGAGAGCAGGCTGCACAAATGCCAGAGCTGTCTGGAGCAACAGGGAGAGACACCTGGGGCCGCTGTGAAACCCAACCCAAATACAGTAGAAAAGAAAGTTTGGAGTGCTTACCCATCACAGATTTACCCCCTTCATTAGAGCTAACAGAGCCCTGATTTAGTGCTGGTGTCCACCTCCTGTACAAGAGACATGCTTCATGAAGGCTGGTTGGGAGTAGGAGTAGTTTAGACACAATTTGTCCAAACTCAGCGAAGTGCTCCATGCTGCTTGGCATGATTGTTTTAAGCATGGACATGTGGTATAATTCTAGCCAATGAGATGGATGTAAGGAAATCTACTGGCATCTGTGTATGAGTGTTCTGAAAGTTTTCCTCACTCTCAAAAAGAAACTCAAAAGTAAAACTGCCTGTTTCCCTGGATCTTGGCAATGTAACATAGGAACTTCGGCAGCCATCTTGGAACTGAGACTGATGGGAAGAGCCAAGTTCCCCGGTAACATGACGGAGTCACCAGAAGCCATCAACCAGGCTCGCTGATCCACCCGCCTTTGGACTTGCCTTTGTGTGTAAGCCAGGTGAAGTGGGTGTTTCTATTGCTGTCAGTGAATCACCTGATGCTAGAAGCTCTGTGAGTTGGGGAACTGTACATGAGGGGACCTCTCCCAGCTCTTCCTCCTGGCTCTGTGAATCTTAAAGCTAGATTTCTATTTTCATTTCCTCTTGTTGCAAGAATGGTATTTCTTAAAAACTTAGTAGTTTAATACAACACAAATATATTTTCTGGATTCAGAAGTTTAAAATCAAGGTATTGTCATAGCTAGAGTCTTCTGGAGAATGTGGTTCCTTGCTCTTTTCAACTTCTAGAGATCCTCTGCATTCCTCACAGTGGCCCCTTCCCCTCATTCCTCCAGCATCTTTTAAAAAATATTTTCTTACATCATTGTTAATTTGTGTACAGTATTGGAACATTCCAACCTCTTGCTCCATTGTCACATTCTCCTGCTGCTCAAGGTGACCCTATTATGAGGGCCCTTGTGATTGTATTGGGCACACCCAGATACTTAGGACAAGTCTCCTATCATAAGATAATTCATTTAATCACACCATAAAATCCCTTTTGTTACCTGAGAACAAGATAGCTTGTGTTCTGGGAGTTAGAATGTGGACATTTAGCCTAACACCTCCCTACCCCATGGCAAGCTATTCATCCTTGACTGCCCTGGGCCTCTGGGGTCCCCTCCAGGGCATGACTTGCATGGACTCCAGCCTGCAATGGCTCACCTGATGTGTCCACCCACCAACTGAGGAGACTCCACCTGGCCTTTGGGTCATCCTTGTAGGAAAGGAGAGCCTGGGGGGTCAGTGAAGGGGATTGTGACTACAGATTGAACTTTAGTGACTTCAAAGTGGAGAGAATTAGGGGCCTACTGTTTTCCCAGTAGTTGGGAAGCTGAAAAAGATGTTGTCAGAGACCTACCAGATGGCTGAAATGAGGTTCAGATTTTCCTTAGAGACTCACAGCTTCTGAGGACCCTCATCGACGTCAGAAACAGAGGAGATCAGGGTGCTTGGGCGTCTCTCAGGGAGTGCAAGCATCAGAGTTGGATTCCAAAACCAATTGACCACTGATCTGTTTCTCATCCATTCTGGACGCTTGGCTAGGTTTATGTCCGGGGGAATTCAGAAGAATTGCAGGGCCAGTTTTGGGCACTTTCCAGCTGTTTTCCTCCTTTATGCTGCAGGCTGAGTTTCAGGCTTGACCAAAGAACCCTATGTATGAATCCCAAGTGTATTCTCCGCATCACACCCCAGAGCACATCTCCGCTTGGTGTTTTGCTTTTGAAGCAAGGTCTTCTTGAGGGGTTGGGAAAAATCTTTAAAGCCTTACATTGTTCAAATACTGTGGTTTGTGGCTGGGGAAAGGAGAAGAGAAGCTTTTGGAGTCAGAAACAGTGAAGCTGGAGCATTCCAAGGTTTTTTGTCCTTACTCCAAGAAGAGTGGGATAAGTTAACTTTGGGTGACCATCTCCTACAGCCTGGCCTGCATTATGTGTTTCTGGAATACTCCACCTTGCCCCCTCTCCCACCTCTCCCTTTGTTGGACCTTTAGAGCAGCCCCATGGGAGAGAAGATGTCCAAGCTTTGGAGTTGACCAATCCCACCGAGAGAAGCAGGTAAAGACCCAGGGATGATACCCAGAGCAACACATATCTTGTTTAAAGAAAAAGCCATTTCTTTGAGGGCAACGATCCAACATCTTTTTGTTGGTTTAGATCCTAGCGACCATAACCTGAGGATGACATGGCTGAAAGAAGAACAAAGGGAGTGGATGGGAGCCTGTGTCTGCCAAAGGGTAAGCCTGGTGTATCATCAGAGGGGGCATCAGTAGCCCTGGGTTGCCACAAAGTTCTGGTACAACAAAGTCCCCCTGGCTCTCTCTAGGTCTCACTTTTCCCCGTTGGATTACAAAATCAAGGCCCTTCCCCACTTCAGGGAAGTTGTGGTACATCAATGGGATAAGGTATGTGAAAAAGATGAGACTGTTGATCCGGGAATCTGATACCCATGGGAGCAGGGCAAGCGTGGTCTGTTGCGCCTGCCATCATTGTCTCCACACTCCAAAGACCATACATGTAATTAATGTGGGGAGGCTTCTGGGAAGGCATAGGCTCTTCAGACACAGTCATATGTGAAGGAAAGACACACTCTCTGGTGACTCAGCAGGCAGAAGGGGTGGCTATCATTTATGGCTTTGGCTTTGTCAGAATCATTTGCTTTTCTGTTCAGTTGTTTTGGGCTGAGTCAATGATAGCTCAGGCGAACACGAGGACTCCCTAGATATATGAGGTCTGAGTCCTCCTGTGTCAGCCCAGGGTGATGTGATGATGGTATCTGCTTTCAGGAAGAGACAAGCAAACCCGTGTTAATAAGAGACAAATCTACTAGATGCTTCTGGAAGCATTTCAAACTGTTCTTCCTTTATCTCCTTTCCCACACTCAGCAGCAAGGCAGCTGTAAAACCACAGGCTCCAAGGAGTCCCCAGAGAAAGGACAGTGGTGAGTGAGAGCTGGTTCTTTACAGAACCAAGATAAAATGGGGAACCAGCTCACACAAGCACATTGGGGTGTTTGCTCACAATAAGTAGAAAGTTGGCTAAAGTCTTGAGATCTAAGGAGGAGAAATAGAGTCCTCAGGTATCAGGACTGAAGGCTATTCTCAGAATGGGACCCCTGGGAGGTCATTTTGTTCACAGTGGACATTGGCCAAGGACACTGGATCCTTGATATTCCCTCAAGAGGCAGAATTTGGGGTAACAAGACATAAAGGGACCCCCTCTTTACCCAAGAAAATGGAAGATACTCTTTGCAGTCAGATTCATAGTTGCAAGCAAAAAGCATCTGACTTTGACTGAAGAAGAGGGAGAGAATTTATTTAAGAAGACTGTGTCTCCAGGAGCAGGGGCACCTCCCTTTGAAAATTGCACAGCCAGGTAGAGCACCCAATTCCTACCATAGGACTGGAATGCTGTGGACACATTTACTTTGCTGCAGGGCCCACTGCTAACAGCCCAACCCTGGACCCTGGGTGTTGACGGGAAAGGGACCATCACTGCCTCTGGGAGGAGGTGCTGCCGCCATGATTTCCTTTGGCTGTCATCAGTACATTCTGAGCGCTCCCAGCTGCTGCTGCGACAGAACCCAACTCACTAACCTCGCCCACCTGCCAGGGGCTAAAGAAACCAGCATTTGGCACTGTTGACTTCTACAGTGGGACGTGGAAGGCCACAGAAGATGGGGGGCCACAAGTACAGGGTAAAAATGCATGCTGATGGTGACTAAAGGAATGGCTGTCGTCTGCTCTAAGGCATGAAATGCTCAGACCGACTATAGTATAGGGCTTCTGCGTCTTTCTCTGTTAGAAGCGGTTGTTGTTTGATGCTGATGTATCAGGGCCCTTTCCTGGGGGAAGGGATGATGCATTCAGTTATTTCCCACTTAAGAGCATGCACCTGTTCCTAAACACCAGAAATTCTGCATAAAAATAATAACCAGGGAACAGTTCCTCTTATTTGAAGTGAAAAAATTACTATGCACACACAAGTCAGCTTCCTAAGTGTAACACAATGTAGTAAAACACTTATATATGAGTGAAGATCTACCACATTAGATTGTGAAATGCCTACCATGTAGCTTCAGGCACCAGTCGTGAGCATGGTCACACTAGCTGAAGTGGCACCGTCATAGCCTTAGGTGCCAGCAACATCAGGCACGCTGTTCCTTAGTGATGTTCTGCCTGCTTCATAAAGACGCCTGACCTTCTTTTCATTATGATTGCAATGCTTCTCAAGTGTTTATTGACAAGTCGTTTTGTTTAAAATGAAGTGTGTTGTGTTTCTTGAATGCAAATATAAATTTACCCTTGATAAATTATGACTAAACCCATAATTTGGAGAGATACAAGTGTTCTCTGAAGTTTGTGGATTATAAACCAAGAGACTTCCCGCAGGGGTGGTTAGCCAGTAAGATGTTTTGTGGGGAGCACTTCCACTTGAGGAATCCCTCCAAAGGCCCAGGGTTTTCCATACACATACTGGGGTTGATGTTCAATACCCCTGACTACACAGCACAGGGTGGAATACTAAGAGTTTCTCAGCGGACCTCTCTCGTGGTGCAAGGGATTGAGTGCCGCACTATGGAGCTTCCAGTCACTGCAGCGTGAGTTCGATCCCTGGCCAGGGAGGGCACCCACATGGCACAGCAGACCTTTCCTGCCTCACCCACTGCTCCCCTCAGCAGTGTATTTCAGTAGATCCACCTGGTCTGCTCCCCACTCTGTCTCTGGAGAATTCTCTCACTCCTCACACCTCTGGCCTTTACCCCAGCTCTTGTATGCACAAATAAATAAAACCTTAAGAAATAAACAGATTGAAAAAAAAAAGAGTTTCTCAGACTTCTGTGGGGTCATGCTATATCCTGCAGCCCATCCCGATTCTTATTCTTCTGCTTAACTGTGAAGAGCTGAGAAGTTCAAAGGTACTTGACGAATGTAAGAGGGCTAGATAAAATTAATTGCAGGTACTAATATGGTCAAGTGTATGAGGCCTGGGAATGTTTAAAACCCTATATTTCAGCTGCTTACCACTCCTACTTTGCACATTCCATTTCATATTCTGTTTAGAGGGTGGAGTTTGAAAACAAACACATTTGGGTGTGAATTCCACTGTATCAGATTCACTGTGTGGCCTGGGGCTCTTTACGTGCCTGGCTCTCATCTTCAAGTTAGAAATGATAATATTGTCCACACAAGACTGGGGGAGGATTTAGTGATATAGTGGACGTAAATTAATGTAGCCAATGGACTGAGGATGCATCTCTGCTTCTTCTATCTAGAATTTCATAGAAATTATAGAAGTTGTTAAATAGAATGAATTTAAAACTGTCCTGGGAGAGAGGGTGCCATTATAGACCAAAAGGCTGAGGAAGTTACTGGAAGATAGAGGGTGTATGATGTTGGAATCATGTAGAAAGTAGACTCCGTTTCTCATCTGTTTTTGAAGCCACATTTCTTGAGAGTTCTCTACATTTACTGCCTCCACTTCCCACCTTGTGCCGACTCTGCGAAGCACTGTAATCTGACTTCTTCATCACATTCCGTTGAAACTGTTCTCATTAGGGTTTTATGCTTTCTGTCTTGCTAAACCCAGTGGTCATATCTTAGGCAACCTCTTAGCAACATCTGTCACAGTCACTCCTTCCTGACGCTCAGCCTTCCCTTGCTTTCTGTGACACTTTACTGTGCTGCTTTCCCGCCAGCCTCCTCCTCTGTCTTCTTGGCTAACTCCCTTTTCTCCAACTACCCCTGAGTGTTTGTGTTCTCTGATGTGGTCCTGGCTTCATTTTCCATATGCTCCTCCCTTCTCATAGCTTTAAACCCCATCGGTGTCCTGAGGTCACCTACGTTCCATCTTCGGAAATCCAGATTTGCATATCCACTGGCATTTAAAAATCCTTTTTACTTGGAGATAATGCCTAAATTATAGAAAGTTTGTAAAAATAAAAATAGTACAAAAAATCTGCATACCTTTTATGCAGATTCACCTATTGTGAAGAGTTAATTTCTTATTCTTAAATAAACATTGCATTCTAAATGGAAGTTAATTTGGAAAACCTAAAGTCATATAGGCACCTGGAGTAGCTGCAGAGTTAAATGACTGGTTTCAAGTCAGGTTGTAAGGCAACAGTTGAGAGTTGCTGGTGCTTGTTTCCTTTCCTGCGGGCTGTTTCTCCAGTTCCTGTGGCGCCACATCAGCATGGGAGGAGTAGATTGGAAACAAACAGCAGTGGCATAGCGGATTTGATTTGCTTCTCTCTGTCCAGGTGTGAGTCATTCCCTGAAATTTGTGGAGTTTGGTCTTAGTAGTGTTTTTCATTTGTACCGCATTTACATTGGTAAAAATACACCAGTGTGATTAAAAAAGCATTAACCCATGATCTAAAATTTTACTATAATCTATATTTTAAACTTACCAAATTTTACAGGCAAAATGACATAAAAAGTTCAGTCCTGTCTGCTGGATTTTGCTGGCCGTGATCATTCATTTATTAGGAAAATATAATATCATATGAGGGGTGTTAAATATGATCTGCTTCAGAATCCAGGATAATAATTTTGCCCCTGAGGCATGTTCCTTAGTTTCAGTGGTGGGGCTTCATGACCATCAAGCTGAAAGACTGGGAAGAAACCCCTCGGGTGGTTGGTTTCTTATCATCCAACCTTCTATTCAAGCAGGCTGATTCCCTTGAGGTCACCCTGGGGGATGGTTCCAGGTTCATTTATGACCATGCTGGGTGACAACCCAGTGAATAAGCAAGAGCACACTTGCATGCCTCCCTGCCTACTTGTTTGTTTTCAGTCTTCCAGAGACATCTCACTTTATTGCTGCTGATAGGCTGGGAGGGGTTGACCCCTCTCCCATGGTCCAGAGGTCACATGCTTTGGTGTGGCCTCTCCACACTGACCACTGGGACAGGGTCACCCCCAAGTGATGTACAACTCACAAAAGCATGAGGGGAGACACCCCTGAGTGGTGATGATATCTTGGTCATGACCTCTGAGGACTGTCTGGGGTCAAGGGCATGGAGAACAACAGTTCTGCAATAACATATTATTTTATTGTAACGCTCCACCACCTTCTGTGATATTGGATGCGATCTGGACTCATGAGTCAGCCTCCTATAAGCTCCAGCATCATGATGTGAGGAGCATGTGGGAGGTGGGCTTTAGATCAGGTGCCTTGGTTTAGCATCGGCTCAGGTTTGAGTTCTACCAGTGCTTTCAGGTGGACGGCCCACAGTAGTCAACTTTGCTAAAGCTTCATACAATCTGGAGGGTTCCTCAGGTGGACCTGCTTCCTGAAAGGGCCCACTCTTTTGGAGAGCTGATCACAAACAGACTCAGGGTCAGAGGGGTTATATTACTTTTATTAGGACCAGCTGGAATGATTCAACTGCCCAATCCTGTGCTGCCTTGCCTGCCCGTGCAGACTCCAATAAAGGCCATGACCTGAGCTCCCTCTGCTCCTCTGTCTTCCGCCTCCTGACTGACGCGCCTCCTGTCTGATGCACCTCCTGACTGATGCACCCCCTGGCTATGTGTGATGTGCAGTGCCCCCTCTCTGGTAACTGTGAGTACGAGTTTTTGTGTACCTGAGCCTGTCCTGTAGGCGTGAAATAGGAATGGAGATGCAGGTCTTGGTAGCCTGTGTTTTGTGGCTCTGATTTGCAGGTTTATTGGTGGCCTATGGTTTTTCGGCTAGAAAAAGATTATGAATTTTGCTTATTATAGAAAGAATTTGTAGTGATGGTAGGGCAATTAAAATGAAGATAATGATGGTAGAATTGTTTAATTGTTTCTGGTGCATCTGTCATGCTTGTATGCTTGTATGAGCTATTTATCTTAATGAAATAATTGAGAGGACTAGGAACTAAGGAAAACAGAGTATGGTCATGAAAATGTAAACCTTCTGGAACAGGTGATATTGTGTCTTGAAAGCCTAGTTGAAATGCACCTGCCATAAAGATATAAAATGTTTGAACCTATAGTTGAACTTTGGCGAAGTTCTATCATACTTTATGAATATCTTGCTTACTAGAAAGATAGTGGTCATGAAGGTGGCTTGGAGCCAGCTAAAGGAGGTTTGATTCCTTATTTTAAATTCAAATAGTTTCTTGAAATGTATATGGTGGGGGTAATCCATGCATTTGAGATTAGTGGTTCTTAATTCTACTTTGAATGCAAATTCTCACATTATAACAATTGTTACTATTGCCATGGCCAGTGAAATGAATAAACCTATGGATGAAATGGTATTTATGTTGTATGTGTAGCTAGGTAATCTGAGTAATGTGATATTCCTAGAAGATGAAGAAAATGTTGTGGAAAGAACGTTATATTAATGCCTACAAATACCATTATAAAATGAATTCTTGCTCAGGTGGACTTGAGTGTGTAACATGAAGATGAGGGATTAGTGAATGAATCCTCCTACAAAGGCAAATACTGCTTCTATTCATAGGACATAATGGAAGGTGTTACTTTATAATAATGTATCACAAAGAACAGTATCTTATGCTAAATAAGAAGCTAGGATGATACTTGTTAGCCTTCTACTAGCGTTCCTAGTATGGCTGGTGATCATTTAAAATTATTCCTTGAAAGGTTGCAAGTCAACCAAACAGTTTGACTCCTGTGGAACAGCAATAATTACAGTAGCTGCTGTAGATATGCTCATACGTCAACATCTTTTCCTATTGTGACTGTGGGCTCATATAATAATGCCTACAAAATTATAGATATTATGGCTCAGAGACACTGTGCATTCTACCCCAAAGGTGATTTATTTTTTCCCCTCAATAGTATGTTACAGTGTATGAGATTATTTTCAAGTCTGGTAGGATAAGGATATACACTTCTGGATTACTAGAATAAGTGTTGATAAACAGTTGGATTTCCTCCTCCAGCCGGCAGGAAGAAGATGGGTCCTAGATTGCAGCCTGTCAATGGCAAAGTGGTTTCAGCTGCTAATCTGGAAGGCATAATAACAGGGCTGTGGCTAGGCTGGGTCAGATAAAGGAGTTTGATGTCGAGTTATCTAGGAGTTTCAATATTAATGTAAATATTAATAAATTGATGGCACCTAAAACTGAATACCTGCTAAATGAAGGGTAAGAGTGGTTGGATCAATGGAAGCTCCTGTGTGCACTTGATTTTCCAGAGAAAAGTGGAGATGCTGTTTAGTCTGTTCTAGGTCCTGCTTCAATTACTGACAAGGTAAGTAGAAGTAGGAATGATACAGGAGTCAAATGTTACTTGTTTGGGGGATGCTTTATTAGGTCGCCACTTTTTAAAAATTAAATACACTGTTCATTTTTAGACAGTAGTTGGTTTCTCCTCTCAGGTGTAGTCCCTGTAGCTCTTCCACCACCCATGATGCATCATCACAGTCTCTGTGTTCTTCTCTCCTGTTTTGGCCCCTCTCCCACCCCCCCTATGACCCCCAGCCCCCCACACTGTGTGCCTCAGGTCTATGGTCAGCTTGCAAACTTTTTCCCTACAGGTCACCAGTTTTAATTTATTTATTTTTAAAGATTTATTTATTTATTTCATACAAGAGCTGGGGTACAGATCAGAGTCATGGGAGGTGAGAGGATTTACCAGAAACAGAGTGGGGAGCAGAACAGGTGGATCCACTGAAATACACTGCTGAGGGGGGCAGCGGGCGAGGCAGGAGAGGTCTGCTGAGCCATGTGGGTCCCCTCCCTTGTTGGGGATTGAACTCGCACTGCTGTACTGTGGATGCTTCACAGTGTGGTGCTCAACCCGCTGTGCCACCAGGGAGGCCCATCACCAGTTTTTAAAGGAACGAATCAGTTTCCAAAATCTTCCAATAACAATGGGTATAACTATGAAAACACCTGTGATGCAGGTACGTGGGCAGTTACAATTACATTGTAGGTTTGAGCATCAAGGAAAGCTCCAGGCTGACCTACTTTGGCTTAGATTAAAAGGTTGAAGGTGGTTACTACTGTTCAGCTCAGGCACTGAATAGCAAGCAAGTACTGTGTAAAATGTCTTACTTTATGGTTTGTTGAGGACAATCGGTATTTATGAACATATGTGAAATGACTTCGTGAACTGAACTCCATGAACTGTATACCTAAAGACTGAGATTGAACCCTCTTTTGCCAAGTTCTGTGGTGACTAACACACTGAATTGCAAATTCAAAGAAGCAGCTTCAATTCTGCCAGGACTTCTCTGACCTTTCACCCCTAAATTTCTGGAGAAGTAGTTTGAAGCTAGTTGGCTATGGTTTTGAACTGATAAATAAAATGTCACAGGTGGAAGCAAATTCAGTAAGGATTTAATTTAAGAAGTGTTTGACTTACATTCTAAAGTCTTGTAAATAGCTGACAACTTTGCAGGCCCATGGTCTATGCTAACCTATATTCTTAGTCAAATGCTGGCAATATTGGCATTAATGAAAGGTGCAATGTTGAAATTATGATTGATAAGAAAATTGTTTTTTTGAACTGTCTTTTCCATATTAAAGGGAGTGTGGTTAGTGGCATGGGTTAGGTTAGTCATATACAGTAACATTAGTGCTGCAGTAGTTATGAGTTCTGATAAGGCAATACTTCTGATTTTATTTCTTAATTCCTCATTTGGGAAAGAATCCTTGGTGGGAGGCCTCCTGAAGACAATATTATTGTGAGAATTAATATGGTAATTAGTGGTATTTCATTTCATACAGAATATAGTGTTGACAGGTTGAATTACATAAAATAAAGGTAGTGAGTATTATAAATAAATATTGCTAAAGCTCAGGTTGGTACAGTAAGTGGGCATGTGCTTGTTGGTGTTTCTTAAATGGTTTGATGGCAGCAGCTGTAGGTTTGTGGAGGTCAGGAGAGCCAATAAGCGTGGTCATTATGGAGTCGGATAAAACCTAATGTTTGACGAGTGTAAGGAACCCTACCTTGAGAGCAGCAGTGATTACTGAACGGTTAATTATGAACATGGGGAGAGGGGCTGAACCCTCTGATCATAAAGGTTTAAGTTTTACATAATTAGTGGACTCTGCACTACCACAAACCCTTTTCTTGGCAGGGTTATTGTAAGTTAATTAGATTAAGATCATATCATCCCTTACTTTGAAGTCTTTTACTTTGAAGTCTTTTTTACGTAGTCCTCCTTTCTTTCTCTTGACCTTCTCTGTTGGGAGAAATCTGAAATACAACCTTCCCTATCTGAGATAGTGTGTTCCTCTTTGGTATGAACTGGGAGGTTTTTGGAAGACCTGGGTATCTGGGCAGGTTTGAGTGCTGGGGTGCAGTGGGGAACCTAGGTGCTGTTGGCTGAAGCTCCAGGTGTTTGTGAAAGTAGGTGGATGGCTCCCTATTTCTTTTCTTTTTTTTAAGATTGATTTATTTATGCATACAAGAGCTAGGGCACAGGCTGGAGTCACAGGAGGTGAGAGGATTCACCAGACAGAGCAGGGAGCAGAACAGGCAGACTGACTGAAACACACTGCTGAGGGGAACAGCGGGTGAGGCAGGAGAGGTCTGCTACTCCATGTGGGTCCCCTCCCTGGCCGGCACCAGGGATTGAACTCATGCTTGCAGTGGCTTTGGTTTGCTTCATAGTGCGTTGCTTAACACACTGCGCCACCAGGGAGGCCCTGGCTCCCTATTTCTAACCCCCGCCCCCAACAGTGCAGCTGGGTTACTCCTCTGAGTGGGGCATTTGAGGCTCCCCAGAGGGTGGCAAACTGCATGTGCTACCTTCCCAGAACCCGGCTGTGATGGCTACACATTGTCCACAGAAAATGCCGTCTCGTTTCCATCAGTGTGAACCCTCACATTTTTGCCAGGCTGGAAATAACATCAACTCCCCTCAGTATCACACTATTTCCCTATGAAGGGAGGGGAGTAAAAGGCCCAGTCCAGTCAGGGAAACAAAGTCCCCTCTGTTGGCAGAGACAAACTTATGTTCAAATTCCCAAGACCCCCTTAATGGCAATGGAATGAACTGGGCCCAGAAAGCAGGGTTTACTGACCATTCTGGGGTAAGCCCCAAAGCCGGCCTTGTTTCTCGCTATGGGAGAGGGCAGCCTCAGCCCTATGGGGGCACCCAAGGAGGTGCTGATCTTGCCAGCCCTGTGGGATCCTGGGGCCTGAATGCCTCCCCTGTGCTGAGGGTCACTGCTTCCCAACCCCTAGCCTGTGTGCTCTGGCTGGGACACTCATGCTCTTGAAGTCCAGTGTGTGCCCAGAGTTCTATTCTTCTAGAACAGCCTTCTTTTCACTGCGCAGCTCAGCGAGTGAGAAAAGTTATAATTTTTATCTTCCCTCTTCAAGAGACATGACTCAGTCTCTGCCAACAGCTTGTCTTCCCTTTTCCTGGGCAGGTGTGAGCTGGTGCCTCAGAGCAGAGAGGCTGACAGCCTGGGGGAAACTGAGGGTACTGCTGGGGACCACTCCTGCCACCTCCATCCCTGTATGGCCCAGGCAGTGAACTGAGGCTGTCTTGGGTACAGATTTGGGAGACAGCTTAGCCTCAAGGCTTTACACTACCCCTGTCTTGGACTCCCTGCCTCCCCTTCACACAGAGCCCTTTGCTGCCTCTGCCAGGGCCACAGAGACTCACTTGCCCTTGCTCTATTTTGTCACCAGCCCGCCCACCTTTCATGGCCCTGCTTCCTGAAGTGTCTGCTTCCTAAAGTGACAGCTTGTTTACAAAGGACCCTTGCACTATAGTGGGGGTCTCTTGGGGATGTGGCACCTTAACCCCTGCAGGTTCTGTGGCCCCCACTGTATTGTTGATGCTAACGCTCAGGGCCCAGTGCCTCCATCTTGTTTCCTATTCACTTTGATTTTCTTGGGAAACAAGGACTTTTTCCCCAATATGTTTCTCCGGTCAGATTTTCCTCCCTCTAACTTTACAAGTAAGCGGCTTCTCAAAGGAACTCTGGTATTGGGTTTGTTTTGGCAGGAGTGGAATAGCTGCCTGTAAACTGGTGCTGATGCTGAACAGCCTGAGTAGTGAGTGCCTCAAGGCACAAGGCCCTTGAGGCTCAGGGAAACACGTGCTGTAGATCCAGCCAGCAAGGGGGTGGGCATTCCTATGGCAAGGTGGGCAGATCTACCTTGATTGATGATGCTTACCCTGAGAACCTCCTTTGGATGTCAGGGTCTGTGGGGAGAAGTAAGACATTTTAACTCTCCGGGTGTACAGCGGAATGAGATGGAAGCCAATTGACCTCACCAGGGGAAGCAGGTGGATGCAAGACGGGTAACTCCTGGAAGACCAAAGTTTTCAGCCAGATGTAAATCATTTCACGGCTATTACACATCATGGTACAACGTGGACATCCTAAAGGGTGTTTCTCTCTTTTAGGAAGGTAAAAGAAGAAAAAAGAAAAAAAATGGAGTAAGAAGGTGATTGGAATCTCTAGTTGTCTATAAACCTGAGACCTGAGCTCTGGGAGTCCATTTGGAAAAGGTCACAATGTGGAGGCTTAATTTTGTCACCAAAACCAGAGATACTTTTATTTATTTTTTTTTAAATCTGAGAAAGCAGCTTGGAAAACAAATGTATACTAACGCGAGTTACTCGTTACCACAGTGATTTTACTCTGGCATCTCAGTTTTTATTTTCCTTAGATGCTCCTGGTGTGAATATAACTTACATATTTGTAGTCTTAATCACATATGATGGCAATACTGATGACAAATTTGATAAAACCCTTAAAACAGACAAAATTGAGACTAAATTTGCTCTTTTAATTGAGGTACCGTTAGGCTCCTCTCCTTCACGTTTTTTTTTTTAATATTTATTTATTCATACAAGCACTGGGGTACAGGCCAGAGGTGTGGGGGGAGGTGAGAGGATTCACCACAGAGAGTGGGAGCAGAACAGGCAGATCAACTGAAGTACACTGCTGAGGGGAGCAGCGGGCACAGCAGGAGAGGTCTGCCGTGCCATGTGGGTCCCCTCCCTGGCCGGCAGCAGGGATCGAACTCGTGCTGCAGTGGCTTTGGTTTGCGTCATAGTGCGTTGCTTATCCCACTGCGCCACCAAGGAGGCCCTCTCCTTCACGTTTTGCCACGAGTGCACCCTCCATCAAATCACTCATGTTTCATCAGCACAGTCCATTGTACTTCCTTCCCTCTTTATTCATACTCCTCCTCACCCACCCCTGCCTTCTCAAGAGAACTTCAGTTATGAATCAACTTTCAAGGATTTTTAAGCTTCTCTTTATATGACTTAGTTTGGTTTCTCTACATTTCACATACTAGTAACACCACCGGTTATATGTTTTACATTCTGTGTTGTTTCACTTAGCATGATCCCCTCCAGCTTCATCCATGTTGCTGCACAAGCCATGAGTTTATATTTTTTGATCGCTGAGTAATACTCCATTATGCACATATACCATATCTTCTTGATGTACTCCTCTGTTTTGGGGTACTTAGGTTGTGACCATATCTTGGCTATTGTAAATAGTGCTGCAGTAAACAGGGGAGCACAGGTTTCCTTTTGAATTAGTGTTTTTGAATTTTTCAGGTATCAATAGATGCCAAGAAGGAGGATTTCTGGGTTGAATGGCAGATCCAGTTTTAATTTTTTGAAACACCTACATACTGCTTTCCATAAGGCCTGGACCAGTTTGCATTCCCACCAAAAAAACGCAAGAGTAAGGTGTGCAGTGGTATCTCACTGTGGTCTTGATTTGAATTTTCCTCAAAAGTGATGATGGATTTTTTTCATGGCCTCTTTGCAATTTGTATGTCTTCTTTGGAGAAGTGACTGTTCCTCTGTCCATATTTTGATTGGGTTCTCTGCTTTTTCTTGAGTTGTATGAGTTCTATATAGATCTTTGATATCTGTCCCATGTCGAATGTATGTTGTGCAAACATTTCCCCCATTCAGCAGGGTGCCTTTTAATTTTAGTTAGGCTTCTTTTTGCAGAAGCTTTTCAGTCTGATATCCCAATTGTGTTTTGTTCTGTTGTCTGCCTTGTTTTTGGGGAGGAACATCTAAAGATATCATTGGAAATTATGGCATGAAGTGTTTTACCTTTGTATTCTAACATGTATTTTATAACCTCAGATACTACATCCAAGTCTGTTCATTTTGAAGTTACTTTCGAGTATGATGCGAGACAGTGGTCTAGTTTTATTCTTTTGTATGCAGCTGCCTAGTTTTCTCAACACAACTTACTGAAGAGGCTTTCCTTGTGCCAGTGTATGTACTTGGCACCTTTGTTCTACAATAACTGTCCATATAGAAGTGGGTTTACTTCTGGGCTCAAACTTGACTCTCAGAGAATTTTCCCTATCATTCACTCATTTCTACTTTATCTAACACAGTAAGTAAAGATCACATTCAGGAGTTGAAAATAGATTGAAGAATAAAGATATAAATAGTAAATTGAATACTCACTGCTGTATAGATACCAGTGGTTCTCAGCCCAAAGGTAGTGTTGCTTCCTAGGGGACATCGGGCAATGTTGGCAGACATTTCTGTCATCATAACTTGGAGAAAGGGCAGAGTTGGCATCTGGGGGGTAGAAGCTAGGCATAGAGGCTAAGCATCCTATAATTCTCAGACTAGGCTCTGCTTGCAGCCACCCTTCTCTGCCTCCCCACCCCCACCAGGGCCTCTGGCCAAAGAAAAAGTATTTTCTAGTTTCAAATTAAGTAGTGCTGAGGTTGAGAAACTTCTTCCTTGAGAAGTTGAGAAACACAAACATAAGGCACAAACATTGTAATTTAGAAATTTACAAGCTAAATATGCTTGTAACAGCATTTACTCTTCAACATTTTTCTTCTGTTCAGGGCCACATTTCAGATTTATGGAAAGACGGGAGTCATGTTCCTCATCAAGTCTCTGGGTATCTCTGAGCCTTGCAGAATCCAGGCCTGAGGTGATGAATTGCGACCCTGGCTGTGGCTGGCGAGTCACTGGAGTCACATTCTTCTCTAGAGAGTGAACGGCTAGAGCCATTTTTACCTTCAGGGGGTCCACAACCTAAGGCTGTTCAAGGATGTAGAATTGCAAAATGTGGCCCCGAAGCAAGTGGCTCTGTGCAGTGGCAGCTTGGCTGTCCCAATGGGCTCCTTCCTGTTTGGGGGGTCTCACTATCACTCATCCAGAACTGTAGAGCTGACACCCCAAGGCAAGTTCAGTGTCATCCTCATGTCTCTACTGCAGGTGCCTTACCACAGGAGGCATGCCTGGGCAAGACTAAGCCCAGATTAGATTTCCTCAAAGCTTATGAACTACAGAATTGTGTTGGAAAGGGTAGTCCTTGCTTCTAGAGATCCAGGCTATCGTTAGGGGGAAGGGTAGTCCTAAATAAATTACACAAATAAGTTTATAAACTCCAACCCCCATTCCAAACCACCAGTATTCCAAAACCACAAATCCAACAATATAATTATCAAAGAGTGGATCACTGGGACCTAAAATTGGAGTCAAGCAGTCAGGCTGGCTATAAAACCAAAAAGGTGAGCCTTAAGTTCTCTCTTCCTTTGGAGCCATCTCCCTTAATTCAAAGCCAGCTCTCAACGCGCCATTACATTCCAGCTTAAAAAAATCTAGTAAAATATTTACAAATTTATCTCCCTCTCTTCCATTAATGTTTTTACTACTTCATTCCCTTTATTTTATAAAATAAAACCCTTTAATAACTTTTGTCACGTGTGCCTAAAGTTAGGGCTTATTACAAAAATCTTCTAAGTGCGCCTGTAAAAACCCAGTCAAAAACCCCCATTTTATATTAGGGTTACCCTGTAACACTATAATAGAGATGAGATGATAATTAGAGATGAAATGATTTGATATTTGGGGTTTGCTAGAGAGTAATCTGCAGGGTGAGTACTAGATCTGAACAGGAAGATGATAGAAGGCAAGCTTGGTCAAGAGCCCTGGGTGATGGTCCATAGGGGTTTGTTCCTCATCTCATGCTCCTGTTTGCCCTCAGTGAAAGGCAGGGGTCGGTGCTAAGTCAAGTGAAGGGACCTGCCAGTTCTCTTCAGGAGAGTTACTTGATTTCATTTCTGAATGTAGGCTGATTTGGGAATGAATGTTTTTAGTATCCTCAGTTTATCTGGAAGATAGTGGCTGCTGTCGGGTGGTGGATTTGGGTCTTAGTGGGTGGGGTGGAGAGGGTGAGGGGCCATCTGTCAGGATGCTGGGAGGATGAGACTGTAGTCCACCCCTTGGACCTGACCTGAAGTAAGAGACTTTGGAGAGGACTGAGGGGGCCAAGTCCAATTCAAGGCTGTGAAGACTGTATTAATCTGGACGTGAACCCTGGACTGAGGGAACATAATCCCAGGTGATGGTGTGTGAGCAATGAGGACAGATGGTGGTTCTGAGGGGGCTGGGTGAGAGGAGAACCCAGTTGAGTGGAAAAAGAAAGAAGTAGGAGGGCTTGTCTGTATTTTAATTCTGTCTGCAATTTACAAGAAGTGGGCTCTTGGGTCTCACAATTCCATCTGTTCCTCCCCCTCCCCCCCATGTTCTCTTCATATTGTATGGCACATGAGATGTGTGAGGGGAAATGAGGTAAAGCAAAGAAGTAAGTGCACCTGTGGAGCTGTCTTTCAGGGGACCCTGGTGGGTGGGGGAGACAAGGGATGGGGAGATTTGATCTTAGAAGACGGCAGGTGAGAGTTACCCAAGAACAACAGTGGGGCCTTTTATGGGTATCTATTGCTACACAACAGACTTTCCCCAACACAGCGGCTCTGAACCACAAGAATGGCATTGCCTGTGCAGTTTGTGGGTTGCTAGACTGAGGGGCAGCTCTTGTGCTGTCCTTCCTGGGGTCAAATGCAGTTGAATCACATGATGCCTGGGGCTGGAGTCACCTGGAGTCTCCCCAGGTCTGAGGACTGTTGGCCTCTCCTCATCATCTCAAGGTCTTGAGTTTCCTCATAGCCTCCCTCCCTGTGTGGTGTTGCCTGTGGATTTTCTGGCAGGGGAGCTGGGTTCTCACACCTAAACTCAGGGCTCCCAAGTGTGCTACACATTTAGGATCTGTAGATGTTTCTGCAGACCTTCCATCATCATGACATATCATAGCTGTCTCTCTCTGAGGCCAGTCCTGTCCAACCAGTCACCCACCTCACCATGGACTGCTCTTGAAAGCCAGTCAGCTGAACTGACTGATTCAGAACTGTGCCTACGTGCTGGGAGTCTTCTCCCCAGGGTCAGGATACGGCTCCATCCTGGGGTGTCATAATCTCTTCGGTCGTTACATTGAAATTACCAAAGATCTGGTAACTAAGGCATATTTATTTCTCACAGTTCTGGGAAATCCAAGAATAAGACGCTGGCAGAGTCAGTGTCTGGTGAATACCAGCTTTCTAGTTCAGTCAACAGCCTTCTCTTCACAGGATGGAAGGGGAGAAAGAAATCCTTGGGATTTCTTTTATATAAGAACATTAATCACCTAAGCACTTTCCTAAGGCTCTAACTGGGAAAAACATCACTGAGGAAATAAGTACCATCGCTTCAACATGGTAATTTTGGGAGAGGCTATAATATTCAGACTTTTTATGTCCCATCATTCTCCTCCCGGACCCACAGAAATGAGAGACTGACTCAGTTTTACCTGAGTCTGTCAAATAGTGGCACAGGCAAGGGACATAACATCATAGAAGGCCTTCATGTGTCAGCACCATCTGCCTGCCCTCCTGATAATCTCCCCGAGGAAACAAGCTTGGAGGGAAAACCGCCATCATACGGGTATGCAGGCAGTTGTGGTGGCATCAAGGTTTAAGTCCAGGTGTGCCTGAAAGAGCTGCCTGCGCTCTCCCACTGTTCCCGATGCACAGTCCCCAGGCCTCCATGGACTGCAGGGAGGTGGGTGCAGAAGGAGCAGCCACAGCTCCCACACCAACTCCTTGAGGATTCCTTTTCCTTAGTAACAAAGAGCCTTGGCTTTGGTTTGCTCGCAGGACAGCTGTTAGCAATTTTCTGGGAATAAATGTTTCTCATTTCACTTTACCTTAATCAAGTTATTTGGGTTCTGTCCACAAGTGTCTGGGGAGCCAGATGCTGGGGGAGGGGCCCCAACCTCTGGCAGCTCCAGAGGAGCTTCTGTGCAAAGAATGGCTGGTCTGTCTGTGGGCTGAGGAATGACTGATCAGGGGCACTCCCGAGGGAGCAGGTCCCTGGGCTCAGGCTCCTGGGTCTGGAATGGAAATGGACTGTCTCCAAGTTCGTATGCCTGGGGGTCCGTCATTCTCTCTCCTGTCTCATGCCACCTCTCCAGTTTGTCCAGTGCCTGTGGCAGGGTGGCAGGAAAGGGAGCACCCTGCGAAGCCGGGGTTCAGGCTCCCGAGTTCTTTCACCTTCTTCCACATCCCACTCCAGTGGGCTCTGCTAGGAGACATTCCTGGGCAAAGGTTGGCCAAACTTCCATTGTAAAATCTTTTAAAATATGCTCACCTTCAAGGCAGGGCTTTGGGGTATAGGTGTGGAATGAGGCAGGTGGACTTAAAATGCTTTCTCAGAGAATTTAATGTGATTTCAGTTCTGTGCAAAAGAATGCTCTGCAGCTCCAGTCTGGTTCTCCCGACTTTGCAAAGACAGGGGTGTTCCTGCCCCCGCAGGTGCCTCCACTGTGTGACTATACTGCATCTCGTTCCTCGATGTATTGCTCATGGGCGTGTTGGTTATTTTTTGGCTAACACGAATATGAACACATATGAACACTCATATGTACAATTTTATGAAGACATTTTAGTTGTCTTGATTCATAATTAGAAGTGGAATTGCTAGGTCATGTGATAACTGTTTAACTTTGAGGAACTGTCCAGCTGTTTTTCCAAAGTGGCTGGGTCATGTTGCATTCTGATTAGCAGTGTGATGACTTGAAATTCTCCAAATCTTTGCCAACCTTTCCTGTGTTTTCACTTTTTTATTATGGTCATCCTAGTGGATGGGAAGTGATACCTCATTATGATTTTGATTTGCATTTTCCCAGGGACTGTTGATACAGGAATATTTTCATGTTCTTATTGGCTATTTGTATGTCTCATTAGAGAAATAGCTATTTAAATCCTTTATCCATTTAAAAAATTTAGATGCTTATTTATCGATTGTTAAGCTATAAGAATTCTTTGATAATGATCTGGTATCCAGAAAATACAAATACATGACTTTTAAATACTTCTCCCATTTTTGTGTCTTTTCACCTTCTTGATAGTATGCATCTAAACACAAATGCTCAAATTTGATAAAGTTCAGTTGAATTTTTCTGATTGCTTGTTTCTGGTATCATATCTAAGAAACCATTGCCTAAACCCAAGTTCATAAAGCCTTGCATTATGTTTCTTTTTGGAGTGTTATGCTTTCCTCTCTCATATTTAGGTCTATAATCTACTTTCGAGTTAATTTTTGTATATGTTGTAGGGTAGGGATACAACTTCATTCTTTTGACTGTGAATCTTCAGTTTTCGCAGCACCAGTTATTGACAAAACAGTTCTTTCCCAGTTGATTTTATCTTGGCATCCTTGGCTAATCTAACTTGACCCCAAATGTATAGGTTTGTTTCTGGACTGTCAAATCTATTTCGATGCTCTGTAGGGCTCTGCTGAGGCGACTAATACTTAATTACCTTATAGTAAATGTTGACGTTGGAAAGTATGAGCCCCTTCCACCCCCTCAGCTTTGTTCTTTTCCAAGATGATTTTTGGTGTTCCTTGCATTTCCAGATGAATCCTGGAATCGGCTTATTACTTCTGCAATAAAGTCAGCTGGGATTTTGGTAGGGGTTACACTGACTTAGTAGATCAGTTTGGGGAGTATTGACATAAACGGTAGTCTTCCAGTCAGTGGACACAGGGAGTGTATGTACTCACTTAGGTTCTCTGTAATATCTACCAACTATGTTTGGTAGTTTTCAGTGTATAAGAGTGGTACTCTTTTTGTTAAATTTATTAAGTATTTCATTCCTTCTGAAGTCATGAATAAAAATTATTTAAATTTCATTTTAAAATAGATTTTGTATATTGACCTTGTGCCTTGTAAGCTTGCTAGACTAATTAGTTCTAATAGGATAAGTTACAACATCACACATTTCCCTGTTTGTACTAAGACTCAGCTTTTTATCTTAAATGCTCTCAATTGCTACACGTCTTTGGTAAACCTAAAATTTGAAAAATGTTGATTTTTGACAAATGTTGTCCATGTGCTTCTTGCTTTTCTGGAGGAGAGGATTTTCGGAAGCTCCCCTCCCCCATCATTTCCACTGACCTCACACCTCTGAACAAAGTTCTCAGATGCCACTACTTCAATTATGAAGTGATTTATCATCTTTCCATTGTCAGTAAGATGATTAGGAAGAGAGTGCGGTATACCTGGCACTACCTGGCACTAGAAAGTACTCAGGAAGTTCTTTTAACCAGAGAAAGAGGAAGAAGTGGCAGTGAAAATGCAGAGCTGCCTGCCCTTGTTCACAAAAGTCCTGAAGCGCAGTCCTCAGACCGCTTGGCTTGTTACACTCGACAGCCCTCCTGCTTGCCCCAGCCCAGGCTTACATTCAAGTTCTCACATACCAAACCCTTCATTCCTGTTTCCTTGAACTTTTCCCAAGCGGAGCTCCCTCAGTGTCTGGTGTCTACTAAGTGGCAATGCTAGTTGCTAACACATCCCTCTCCAGGTGACTAGGGTCTATGGCAGGCATGTACACTAGCAGTGCAAAGGTCCTGAGGCAGGTAGGTTACAATGTTATAAACCTTTGAGGTTTACAAAGCCTGGGAGCAGCCCCTTCACCCCAAGCCCTGCCAGCTTGGAAGGCAAACATACCAAAACAAAACACATTCCTCTGAAACCACACTAGCTCTATCCACCTTCACATCAAGCCAACCCTGGCTGGGAGGATGTCCATGGCTTATGAATGATTTTCAGACTAAGTCCGGAGGTTACATGGTTGTGATATCACTGGAAAGATCTGAGTCATGACAATAAATTTCAACACTGTGAAGTGCCTTTTCCAACCGCACACCCTTGCATCAGGCCAGCCTTACCAGAGCCCTGGGGATCAGTTTAGTAGGGTACCCACAATCCTTGAGGATGGGGTGTTCACCTGTGCCCCCAGTCTAATTGGCCCTTGCTCCTGATGACCTCACATCTGCTTTTCCCTTTGCTGGAAATGCTCTCCCACCCCATCCATCCGCTCACTCTTCAATCCTTCAGCTCACATGACCTCCTGAGAGAAGAATTTCTGGAAAAATCTACTTTGCTCATAAGCTTACTTATCACTTAACAAATATTGCTAGAGGGCCTCCCTGGTGGCGCAGTGGGTTAAGCAACAACCTATGAAGCAAACCGCAGCCACCGCAGCACGAGTTTGATCCCTGCTGCCGGCCAGGGAGGGGACCCACATGGTGCAGCAGACCTCTCCTGCTGTGCCCGCTGCTCCCCTCAGCAGTGTACTT
>JAGFMF010011574.1:8969189-9154761 GCA_019455555.1 Galemys pyrenaicus
GCCTGTTCTGCTCCCCGCTCTCTGTGGTGAATCCTCTCACCCCCCACACCTCTGGCCTGTACCCCAGTGCTTGTATGCATAAATAAATCTTAAAAAAAATATATTGCTAGAAACCTCCTGTATTTCAGGCACTATCCTCACTTAGTACACGAGGCTTATATGGAACACACATTCTAGTGGCAAGAGTTAGAATTTACAGATATACAGGTAAATAAATAACATGTAGGCAGTGATGAGCTCTGAGAATGAAAATGAAGAGGGTGATAGACGAGTTGGGGAGGCAGACACTACTTTAAATAAAGCACACAAGAATGAAATAAAAGTCCCAGAAACCCATAGGCAGTAAGAGAGTGGGTCATATAAGTATCAAGGAGTAAAAAACATTCTAGACAGAAGGACCAGCAGTGCAAAGGTCCTGAGGTGGAAGTTATTTCCCAAGACTAAAGAACAGCAAGGAGAAGACCAGTGTGGTTGGGTTTGTAAAAACAGGGGAGGATGTTAGGAGATGAGGCCAGAGCACTAACAGGCCCAGGCCTTGTAGGACCTCATCGATCATGGTCTTCTATGAAAGAAGCCACTTTCAACAAAAGCATTTGTAAATGTGAACGCTTTTCCCTCAGTGCTTCTTCTACATGACTTTGACCTTTCATCACCAACCCAACTTGTAATCTTGGGTAAAAGGAGGTTCTTCACTCATTTCAAGGAGGGGGGAAAAATGCAAAACTAAACAGCCACATCATGAAGCTGCTCCTTGGAATTAGACTGCTCTAGGGAGCTGTCATCACTTTGGGTTCTGGGAGCACCGGGGTTGCCCACTGGCTTCTGACCTCACCCCTGACTAGTCAGGGTCAGAATTAGCAGCTGGATTGCCCAGAAGCCCACCCTGGAGAAGCTGAGGAGCTGCCTGCTTTCAGGCCTGGGCCTTTCTTAGGAATTCTCGGCTGCTCAGCGGTTGCCAAATACAGGAAAAACAGTCCTGTGCGGTCTGCCACCTTAGCCACCCCTCAAACGTTCCAAATTGAGGCTTTTGCTTAAACTGCCCTTACCATTCCCTCCCTGGGATTCCCGTCTTGGCTTCTCTGAATCTTTCCCATCCTTGAAAACTGGCACAAGTTCCACCTCCTGGGATCATTGTGCACCCTCATCCCGTAGTAGGCCCTCAATGATTAGACCTTTTTCCAGATTCACACTAAAAGCAAACAAGACTTGGTCCCCTTGGGGTGGGGGGCAGCTATGAGATGGTGTGCTCAGCATCCGTGACTCTTACAACCCCCTGCCCCCCAAGAACAGGGAGGTGGGTGTCAAATCCAGCTATTATTTCTTCACTCTTCACAGTGACCTCCATTCCAGCGGATTGCGAGCACCCAGTGGGCTAGGTCTTGAATGTCTTCCCTCATGCATGAGCACCTTGCAAACAGGTGACCCAAAGGTGTCCTTAAGTTACATAGCTGTCTAATATTGAGAAATAATTTTCTTCAATTTAAATCTTGCCTTGATCTTTTGGGTGCTTTTAAACCTGGGAATATTATGCCATGAGAAAAAAGGAACAACCAGAAGCTTCTGTTCCTCCTCTGTTAGTTATGCTGTTCTGTTCTTGTATCACATTAACCTGAAATCTTTTTTTTTTTAAAGCCCATCTTTTATTTTTTTTCCTTTATTTATATACATTTGACATCAATTGTAATTCCCATGGATTCCCCATCACCATTTCACCAGTGCACCATTGCTTCAGTCCCTTGTGCTCTTCTCTGCCCTCAACCCTCTCCCTCCCCCCTCCCCACCAAGTGTCCCCAATATGTCCTTGTCTTTTTGTTTTTGTTGTGTTTTTATTATTATTATTATTCCTTTCCTTTATCCTTATTTGGTTCCCTTACATTCCTCCTAGGAGGGAAACCACCCGGTGTTTTTCTTTTGCCTTCTGACTTACTTCACTGAGCATAATCCCTTCCAGTTCCATCCTGTTCCTATGAATGTGTCTAGTTTTTCTTTTTTGATTGCTGAATAGTATTCCATCATGTATATGTACCACAGCTTCCCGATCTACTCATCTGTTTTTGGGCATTTAGGTTGTTTCCAGGTCTTACCTATTGTAAGGAGTGCTGCTATAAACATAGGGGTGCAGGTATTCTTTTGGATCAGTGTTTTTGTGTCTTTTGGGTATATTCTTAGGAGTGGGATCGCTGGATCCTATGGAAGTTCCATTCTTAGTAGATTGAGGAAATGCCATATAGGCAAAACCGTACATGACATACACATTAATAACATCTTTAAAAAAAAAATAACATCTTTAGAGATACAGCATCTAAAGCAAAGACAGTGAAGGAAAAGATAAACAGCTGGGACTACATCAAACTTAAAAGCTTCTGTACAGCAAAAGATATGCTAACCAAAACAAAGCAACAACCCACTGACTAGGAGAAAATCTTTGCACATAACCTGAAATCTTAGTGACTTAATAGCCATGGTTTATTGCTTGCTCATGTATGCTACATATCAGTGCAAATGGGCAGCTCACAGTGGCTCTCGAGGGCTACGCCATCTAAGTCACATGGTTTCTCAGCCATCTCAACTGAAAAACAAGGGTTGCATGCAGCCACCTGTTACACCTGTCACTTCTGCTTACAGCCTATTGGCCACAACCAGTCCTGTGGCCCCCTCCCCACCAGTTGCAAGGGGATGGGTGAGGCGAGGCTGGATTCAGGGAACCGTAAACACTTGTGCCCAGCTTTCTAAGTGCTCAAGTAAGGAGGGGCGGTGCGGAGGGAACCAAGGCACCTGGGTCGCTAGATGCAATTTCGTTCTTAGATTTCTTCATGTGCCCTGTGGCATCTCTCTCATCAGCACTTAGTTTCTTTTCTCTTTTAGGGTAGACTGGTAGTTTTTGCCTTTTAAGCAAAATAGGAGTAACAACAGTACCTATTTCTTCATAGGGTTATGAGAATTTAATGTTATATATGAAAAGTACTTAGGCAGTGCCTGGCACACGAAGCGCCAGATACCAGTTAGTAACTAGTTCTCGTGCGTGTGCCAGAAAATGGCTCTGAGAATTAGCGTTTAAGACTCCTGTGTCACCACCCTCCAGAAGGAACAAAAGGGACCGATTCTTTGAGAGATAGCTGAAAACCTACCTGGGTCAGGGATTCTCCGTTGAGGAAGGGGACAGGCCTGGAAGACATCCCAGATAGACTCGATTAAAGTGTTATTTTATAGACGGTTCTAGCACTCTGTCTCCCGAAGGGAAACCCGTGGTTGCCGTGCGAACCGTGTGGGCTCACTCTGAAGACACTTTGCCTCGTCCTCACCCAGAACTAGGCGATGGCAGAACCTGAGAAAGTTCTGACCTGGAGACCAATTTTGGTCACAACCTGAGAGCAGAGCTCAAACTGCCCTCGAGGGGCATAAACACCTGACCTTTAGTGGCCTCAGCCTGACCCCCACACCACTACCCCGCCTGCAGCTGCCCCTTACTTGGCCCTCACCTTGTCATCCTTGGGGAGAGGCTGCTCTGGGCTCTGTGGCCATTCTGAGGTGTTTGCCCGAGGACACCGTGTCTCCACGGAACCTGGTCAAAAGCACCCTGATCTCCTAGGGCACTTCCCTGTTGGGCTTAGAACCAAGAGCCCTTTGAACTGAATCACACTTTCTATTTATGAGCTGTTTTATGTACATATTTTGATCTTCACATGAGCCCTGATACAGGGGAAGTTTATCCTCATCTTAGAATGAACAGTAATTTGCTCAAGCTTAATGTGGAGCTGGGGACTCATAGGCAGGTGTGGGAGCCCCCTGGAGCTCGGAGACGAAGCCTGCACTGCGCGGGGTTGGGTCTGGGGCTTCTGAGGTGCCCACGGGTGACAGGAATGGATTGGGCAAGAGCAAGCGGTGTGAGATGTCTTATCCACTTCTGAACAGCCACTTCTACGCCTCCGCTGCTCATCCCTAGCTCAACTGTGTAATATTTCCAGAGGGCCAGCCATGTGGCCTTGAATCACAGAAGACTTGGGTGGGACATTCTGGTTGAATGATGATCAAATAACGGGCAAATTAGATTGTCATGGGGAGGAGCTGATGTAGTTTTAAGAGGGGGAAATTGATGTCATGGTCTTTATTTACAAGCACTTTGGGGGTGGCAGTAATGACTGCGAGGGTGGTTGGCAGAGCAAAGATCAGGATGTAAAACTGGCTCTCTGTAGAAGAGTGCAAAAAAAAAGTCATTTTAAAGGCTTAAAGAAAAAGGAGCTATTTTTCTTTCAGAAGCCACATTCATTTTCCAGAAGCACATTATTATTTTTTTAGTGCTAAGGAAATAATAGTTACAGGTTTTTTGGTTTTTTTTTTTAAGAAATTGTCGCACGACCGCTTCTACCTAAAGGCTGAATTACAGACACTTCAGAAAACTCAGTAGATGTATGTTCAGGGCTCATCCTACCAGAGAGACAGTCTGAGTATTTCACTCTGAGCTCATGTCCGTCAGTGAGACCCAGCTGGCACTGGGGAGCGCCTCAGCTCTTTGCCCACTCCTGTGCTGTCCGAGGGGCAGGGCCCGCTCTGCTTCTGCAGAGGAGGGAAGTGGTTTCCAGCGAGAAGCTGTGATCTCTCGGGTGTCAAGTTCTTTTGAAAAGTCTACGGCACAGGGCAAGAGTTTTTGGTAAACTGAAATAGAGAAAATCTGATCTTTTCACTTCACCAGAGACATGGCCCAGGGCCTGTGGGTAGGTGGCTAATATTTAAGGCAGGCCTATGATAACTGTAGGGAACTCCCTCCCTGACATGTAAAGCGCACCTGCCGCTACACCCCAGCTGCCAGAAAGGCAGAGCTTCCCACAGAGGGCAAAACATAGGGAACTCTGTGTCCTCAGTAAGACTGAAGAGAACCACAGCATCCACCATGTGTCCCTAGCCTCTATAGAGAGCGCTTATGGCAGGACTGGGAGGTCAAACACGTAGCCCACGGTGAGAACGTCACCAGTGATGTGCCCTGTGTCATGTCCTGTGCTGTGGCCCGGCCCCGTCCTCTGCTTGGGTGATGCTTCAAGTAGCAAATAACGCCCACCCCCTGCTACCTCCTTGTTCCAGGACAGTGTCGCTCTGTCTGAGCACCTTCATCTCTGCTGGGGCGAGGAGAAAGCATGGGAATGAGGGAATTCAACCAAGATGTGCATGATGGATAGTCTCTCAGGGCCATTTGTATTTTAAAAGAGGAGCCCCTTTCCTGGAGAAACACCCCTCTGAAGACAGACTTCAGATGTCGTGGGCAAGAAGCCAGGCCAGCTGTGTGGAGCTGTACTGCAGCCAAGTGACTGAATGTCTGCTTTCAGGCGGCTTCGTAAGCTGCAGCAATCTTCCACCTCTGCAGAGAGCATTCCTGTTCTCTCCAGTCTCCACGAAAGGTCAAAGAGAAAAAGGGATTCTTGAGTTCAGACACTACATATTGAATATCAGATTTTGGTATTAGAGCCTACTGTGTGTGGACGTGCACATTCTAGTCAGAAAATTATTCAGAAGCATCGGGGCCTTAAAGGACATCTTTCAGATAAAAGTCCCTTCTTGACCAACTGCAAAATTCATAGCTGTATCCCCAGCCCACGTGTCCATGAACGAAGCCCTGGGCCTACTTTTTATTTTTTGTACACAGCACCCTGTGGTCTGAGCTTCTGGCTTGCTGCGGGCAAACCTGGATTCCTCAGCAGCCCTGGGGTCTCTGGAAACTGCTCCCAGCTTGAGGCCAAGGCTGGGCCACCGGCTGCTTCCCTGCATTCCCACTTGATTTCCAGAGGACCCGAAGTAACCTGTGCAGTGTTTTCAGGACTGAATTTCATATGGGCTGAGAATCTTTTGCGAAAGGAGAGGGAGTGACTAGTTTGAATGTTCACTTTTCGTGAGTCCTGATGATGGATCTTAATTGGTACTGGAGTAAATAAATGACCAGTTTCATTAAATTATCAGTATTTATTAATATAAATGTAATACATTTAAAATCCAGTGTTAATGCCCTTAATAAATATTTTCTTCAAGTTTCAATTAACAAGGCTTCATGGATGGTACTGAGATCAATTACACTCAGCACCCTCGGCAGACTCCTTATTTTCTCATCACATCTGGCCTTAAGAAGGAGACCAACTTGCTTTGGGATGCTCAGTCAGTTTCCTTCCATTTCCAGGTCAAACTCCAGTTATCACTATACTAAGGCTATAGAGTTGCATGGAATATTAAGAAATCCTTACATTCTGACACTCCTCTGGGGCGACACCCGCCATCTCGGAGCTGGTGGGTGGACAAGCACTGTTCGTTCAGGGAGGAGCCAGCAGCTCCACGCACTGCATCCTGCTAGGAAGGAGAGCTGGGGTGGCTGGCCTGCCGAGGGGAGGGCCGTGTGCTGTGGACGATGCTCCCTAAGAGTTGACACAATCTGTGATGAGACTGCGAGCAGTACATGGCAATTTTGGGAGTTCCTGACTCCCAAACCACCTCAAAGGAGTGTTATTCTTTACTCAGCAGCCAAATACCACTCAGTTTGAAATTCCATAACCCTGGCACTCCAAAGCCAACGTGCAGGGCTGTGCAAGAACAGATGCGGTCTCTGTTTGAAGGTGAAAACTCCAGACAGCCTAGTCTCAGAGTGTCCAATCATTTTCAGCTTGAGAGGTTAGCTTGGCAAGCATTTCCCCCCTTCTGGAGATTTTGTTTACAGGATTTAACAATTAAAAAAAATACACACAATTGTGCATTGTTCAGCCTCGGCACAAAGGTCAGCTCCTGGCACCCGGTAGTTTTCCAATTCCTGGTTCTTTTTGATCCCACCGTGCAGATCAGCAGATATGGAATTATAAGGCAGCAGAGAACAAAGAGACAATGGGCAGAAATCTCGTGAATTATTATCCAACGAAATGTCTGTCTAGCCGACAGGGGAAAGCCCCGTTGGTGCAACTCTAATGTTTATGTAACTTTGAGGATGCGTAGTCAATCAGTAACACGATTTTGTTAGGGCTGTTGATCCAGGTGCTAAGATCCTTTGTACAAGAGGCTAAATTGTATGTGGGTTCTGCAGACAGAGATAATACGCCGGAATGACGAGGCTCTTGTAAGACACGCAAGGGACAAAGTCAACTCATGAGAAATAGAAACATGGGACCGCGGTGTTCAGAGAGCATTTTGTCATTCATAGATGAAGTAAATGAGACCCAGAGCGACTACCCAAGTCCACACAGGTAGTTAATGGCTGAGCATTAACTGGGACTTCTCTATACCAATTTCACCTAGAGTCTGTAAATTCTTCCACCGCAGATGGAAGACTGGAATCTGTTACCTGTGGTACTTATGGCCATAGTAAGTCCTAGAAAATGGTAAAGGAACGGTAATAGGTAAGAACTTTGTAATGCTGACTAGAATGTGGCAGCAAAGTAGCCATGTGTTACTGGTTACAATTTTGGCTGTTTGAAACATGGGCATTTTATTTATGATGCAAAGAACTAGGAACAATTTACTAAATGCTAGTGGACAGCTCACTATTCTGGCGATGCAGTTCCAGAGAAAAGTTGTCCAGGTGGGAGATACTGGCTGAGAACTTGATAGAACACCTCTTACAATTTTGGCTGTTTGAAACCAACAGCAACTCAACACACGATCCTTTCTATCATGGAGGAATTTAATTTTGGCTGATGTGACAGTATAGGAAGAAGCCAGGTAGAGCTGGCCTTTTGGGAACAATGACAGGGCTGTCTATGGAAAACCATTTCTAAATGGCTTTCAAAGCCCTGGAGCCTAGAGCCGAGCTTGCTGGCAGTGATGGATTTCCCCTCCTGACAGCTCACAGGAAAGGGAGCAGTATAAAGACTAGATGATTGATTCCAACAAGTGAAGGCTCAAGCGGGCCTCCTCCATCCCCTCCTTGTGGTGGTGCTCCAGCTGCCCGGGTGTGATGAGGTCATTTTTCAGGGCATAAAGGACTGCAGGGGGGGAGTGTGCACCATCACTGCCCATTCAGGGCTTTCACTCCTCCTGGCTGCTCAGGGGGAACAATGAACTTTGTCAGCATTACAGGGGCTCACTATGGAGCCGGTTTAGATGCCTTTCAATAGTACCCCCCTGAGGCACACAATGCATTTATTATATGTTCTGGCCTAAGAAGGGCCTGGGAACAGCTTGCAGTGGCCTATAATTAAGTACATTTAATAATAAAGGCACACACTTCTGAGGTATTACACTAAGTACAAATAAACTCTTCATCTTCTTGCTTTCTACACCCTCCCTTACCATCTTCTTCCTCTTTAAGTAAAGCCAGAAGTTATGGCTTGAAATAAAGTAACAATTGCAAAGGACATCTGGCCAGTGAGGAAAAGGAAATTAAATTAATTGAACATTCTTTCCAAGTAAAAGAAATGGCTGCTGGTCACTCAGGTAGTTGCTACGGGGAGGACTTGTTAGAAGGCTATTCTTACTCCTCTTCAGATTCAACTTCCAGAGGCCTCCTGGAACTGGGCCCTCTGGCCACCAGGTACCCACAGGGGCCAAGCTGGCTCCTTCGTTTGGCTGCTGTGTTCAGGGTGGAGTGCTTAGAAATCTCCTCTATCAGGGCCCCATTTCCTGGCCCCCAAGCCCACCTTTGAGAGCCCTACTATGTGTAAATCATTTTTGATGGGAGAAGGAGGCATGGGTTTAGCCTACAAGAAGAGAAAGTAGAATGGAGAAAGTGACCAGACAGCCAGGCTTCTGAGAACAAAGAAGCAGGAGAGGGTCAGCCCAGTCTATGCCTAGCTGCCTATGTGGCCCATTTGCTTGAATTTTTTAAACCTCAATTTATTAGTGAAACGAAGATGTTTGAGTGCAGTGGTTAGTCAGCAGTCTAGTACGGGGACTCTTGGAAAAGTGACAAGTTCTGAATCTCACTTTACTGTAAAATGAGATAAAAATACCCATTTTACAAGCACTCTTGTGAGGATTGAATGGAATCATGTATGAAATCACTCAACATTCCGGGTTATAACGAGTGATCAGTATAGACTAGCTGCTGCTGTCACTCAGGTAGCCATCAGTTGGAAATGCATCACGAGTGATTCAGTACACGGGAAGGGTGGCTGGACGCACAAGATGGGCCATGCCAGCCTGTGGGGTAGCCCTGCACCAGAGAGCTGGCTGCTTTTGTTTATTTGACAGCAGGTCGGGAGATGAAGTGGTGGGACACACGTGTGTTACCTTCGCTTCCTAATAATCGATTAAAATGAAATGGCTCTGTGCAGTTTCACGCAGTGTGGGCGCTAGGTAACATGATGAACAGTGCGGATTTCTAACTCGAAATGAGCATACAAGTGCCCCCGTGCTCTGACCGGGCTGTCAGAGACGAGCGCGCATTCGCCCTGTAGCTGGAGAGGCTGACTCCTACTGAAACACTTGCTTTTAAACTGTGACACTGAGCTTATGGACAAAGGTCAGTCCAAGGGAGGTGGGAATAAGGTACACTTCTGAGAGACAAAAGAATGAGGCCTTAAAAAGGATACTTTTGAAAGAAAGAAAGAAATCTCTCATTTAGCTCAAACATATCCTCTTGTTTTTACTTTGCTTTAAATTATTTATGTGAATGTTGCTGATTTTTTTCTTACAAGCATTTGTTATCCTGAATATTACATTTTGGATACCAAAATGAGAAGCGAGGAACAAGAGGAATTGGGAAACTCAGGCAAGACATCCTTGATGCTTCTGCTGGGGCAGCATGGAGAACAGAACATTCACTCTTACTATTTAAAGAGCCTTTTAAGAAGTCATGTGGGAAAGGAAGCAATCCAAGGATCTTTTGATTCCTTTTGGCTTTGGCCAAGAAAATGGAATTATTGAGAAAATCAAACCTTATGTAAAATATGCTGTTAGAAGGTCTTTTTAATGGGCTGAATACTATAAGATCATTGCTTGCTGGGCAATCCAGAGTAGAAGACAAAATAAAAGTGATTATTGACCAGGAACAGCTTGGGTGCGTTACATAGACCTGAATCTGATGTCAGAATGTAGCATCAAGGGCCCTGGATGGGGCCACTTTTGTTATCTTAGATGCTCAGAGGATATGTTAAGGCAAAAACCAAGTGTCCTTTTTCCCCTCAGGTTTCTGGAAACAGTCCAAGTTCTCCAATCATCTTCCTTTAAACCTGACCTTTTATAAAATGCAGGTCAACTTTTCTCGAGTGATTTGTAACCCATTAACAATTGTAGATTTCCATGCACAAACCTCCCTCTGGCTACTCTCCTGAATTCTGATTACTGAGCCAGTGCTAGAAGACCCAGGAATGCCAGAATGATTCCATCACTGCATGGTTCACTTTATAAATGTCTTTTCCTCAGAGTGCTCTTTATTCCTAGCTTATTTCAAATCCCAGGGTCACCAGGGTGACGAGGGACATTTCTTAAATAGTGGACAACATGGTGGAGGTGAAGATCTGCTGTAAAATCTGAGGGATATCCTTGGTATCCATGGCAACGAAAGACCGACCAGCTGGTAAAGTTCTCTGGAGCCTGCCAGGAGGGAAAAGGAAAGAGAATTACCATTGCAAATGGGGGCTCCCATCCACCTCCTGCCCTTACAAACCACAGTATAAAAAGGGCTTCTTAGGAAAGGAAGTTTTCACTTTCTAATACCTTGCCTCTGCCTGCAATTATTGGCCGTCACTCCACAATGAAAGACTTGAAGAGCAACAGGGAGCTAGACATTTAAAGTGAACTGAAAGAAAGACCTTTTCACTGAGAAAACCAGCAATTTGAAAATAAAAAAAATTCTTTTTATTACTGTCATTTCCTGGTATTTTATGTTCTCTTGACAGAAAAGGATCCTAGGGACCAATCTGGGATCAGCTTACCTGGGTCCGGGCATGTGTTGAACTTACACTGTACTTCTGAACGCTTTCCCTGCCTGAGAAAACAGGCCTTGAAAAATGTTGCCCAAACCCTTAGTGGTTCTTTCTCTCTTTTTGCCCATCACACAGTGTGAAATACTATCTGGCTTACGTAATTGCTCCTTTGATGACACTGAGGTTATATAGGCTTATGATAATTTTTTTAAATGTCAATTTATCATTTGGAACAAAGGGCCATTTTTGAAGGTAATGAAAGTGCAAGACACAGTTCTCGCCAAAAGCACGCCTCCTTTCACTGTGCCAACAAAGTTTGGTTTTGGAATGACATTTCATAAAAGTCAGCCCTCCTGTGTAGTATCATACATTTGGCATGCCTGGTAGACCAGCTAATTCCACAACATATCTTTTGCCAGGGGGTGTTGGACCATTTCCCTAGGAAACCACAAGGGTATTATTGTGCTTTAAGTATTCAAACAGGATCTGTTCACTAGAAAGACGAAATTGCCATTTCAGCTCAGATAGTATTTGTTGAGCTTGCCATCTGCCTAGCACTGGGCTGATGCAGAAGCAAGCTGGGAGGAAAGGCATGGTTTGTGTTCAGGGGCATGGAGACTAACACACAAAGCTGAGAAAATTCAGTCGGTTGTAATAATGCGACTGTAATTATACGACATTAAGTCTGTTCTTAACCTTACTCTGCAATCTGCAGCAAGGTGAAGAAAGTCCACAGAAAAAGGTGCAGTATTGTGGACAAACATTTTCTAGTGTATACTGGACTCTGCCAGAGAACATGACAGAGAAAAGAGGTAGAACAATTAAAAGCTCTTTTTTGTTTTAGGCAGTATCTATCCATCCCCCCAGGAGATACATTTTCTGTTGTGTTTTCTGCCTCTTATTAGTATTTTAAACAGAGAAATGTGCTCTTTCTTTTAATTCAAAAGGATGAATGTTAGTGTGTTTAAGTAATGAAAGCACTTCCAGATTTCTCTTTTAAAATCATCCAGGGTAGTATTTATTGTCTGACAATGAATTTCATGGCTCAATACTCAGTATATTCAGTGCAGCATCTGATTATACATATTGTCTGTGGTGTCCCAAGTGTGTCACTGCTGGTCTCCATGTAACGGGATAGCCAGGGAAATGTCTGTGATGTGACCATGTGAAGTCTCTATGTATATAATCACAGATTTGTGCATGTGGGTGTGTCTATAACACGTAGACACACAATCCCTTATATAGGAAACTAGTAAATCTTTGCTACTTTGAATAGGATTTGAACATGACTGGAATTAAGTTTGAGATCTTGATATAAAGTGCAAAAATATATCAAATATTTATATTTGATATATATCAAAAATATATCAAATATCAGTTTGCTAGCTATTTTACTGTTGTTTAGTTTAAATATAAACTGAAAATCGGATGTTCTGGTTTATTAGCTCCTGGGAGGGGGAGAGACAGTAGTTTGTTTTTCTCGTCTCCCCAGTGTTCCTCCTCATGATGTCAGCCCATGAAAGGCATCAGATGCTCTATGCCCCGAGAGTCCTGAGATGATACTTACTTGGTTGCTTGATCACCTAAAGATCCAATGAAAATGGCAAAAGCATTTACTTGAGGGTTGCTTGTCAGGACCTGGGCAAACTTGGCAGGATGTATTCCATATCGCGATAGGTTCGCGTCACTTAAGACAATCACAAAGTACTCATCAGCTTCTTCTTTGATGATGTTCTTGATGGCATGTTCTGTCCCCTCTAGTGTGTGGTCCCCACTCATGCAGAACTGAGCATGGGCATGCATTGTCTGGGGAGAAGAGGCACAAAAAGACATGGGTGAGAAACATTGTTAATGAACATGATGCACAAATACCAATTATTACACCTGAATGAGAAGTCTGAATTCTATTTAGTTTGCTTCACAGAGTGGTAACATAGTGATGTACACAGTGATGTCTGTATGTGGTAAAGAGTTAAATTAGGAATAGGAAATGTTCCAGAATTATCTTACTTGGAACTAATTTTCAAAACTCAAGTTGCATTTAAAGTGAGAAAATATATAACTTGGCATCACACCAGAGGATGGTGATGACACAGGAGAAAAATCGGGAATGGACTGAGTTTCTAATAAAGTCGCTCTAAACACCGTGCTTACACCCATAGTAATGGAGGACATTCACTTTAAAGTATTGCTGTGCATGCGTATTTTTATTATAGGTCTATGTAAACCCGGATTTACCATTAGAAAATACCAAGAACACATAACATTGAAATTAGAGACATCTTGAGAAGGGATCATCTGTTTCCTTCTACTGAAAAAGATCTAGGTGCTGAGAACCATACAGGTATAGTTGAGGACCCAATTTATAGAATCTTGATGTAATACTGAGTAGCTAAAAATATGTAGGGGACAAGTTTAATTTTATATGTGGAGAAAGGATTTTAGGTATGATTAGTGTTTCTCAGTTTAGTGCTTGAACACCTGTGAAACAAAGTCTTTTTCCTATTACTGCTGTTGCTTCAGTGAACATTTTCAGATACTTTATTTAATCTCTTGGAAGTTTTCACATTATAGAGGTAATTGAATATATTTACCTTCAGAACTTCTAGTCTTTGCTTGTTGTCCTTGGGGATTTTGTTAATTGGAACTAGACCAATGTTGTAGCCATCTCCAGAGTGTGCAGCGATGTCATACTACAGGCAAGAGAATCAGAGTTAGAAGCCCCTGTCCATTTACTCAGCTTTGACTTCCGTTCTATGAGCACACCTGCTGTGCTCACTGCACAAATGCTTTAAGAGTTTCAGTCAAGTTGGAAGATTCCTCCCACCTCCCAACAATTCTGAGATAAATGGCAGTTAGCCTGATCTAGCTGACAAAAAACCCACGATATAACTGGAATCATCACATTTAAAATCAAAAGAAGTGTAAAAATCCCTGTTGATGTAACTTTTATGCAAAAATAGGAAGTAGGCAAATTGGGTTATCTGGGGAAGAGCAGACTTGCTGAAAGTGTGCGTTCCACAGGCATCAGAGTAGAATTCCCCTTTGCGTAGTCACAGATGTGCTGTCATCCTTGGTTGGGGCCACTGCCAAAGGTGAATGCACAGGAAGAGCAGCGGTCCTTCTCAACAGAACCAGGGGGAGAATCACTCTTGGTGCGGTGCAGGAGAGGCCCAGAGCTGAGGAAGACTAGGGCGAGCACAGCAGCAGGCCAGGCGGGACAGTCCTGGGCCGTCCGGAGGGTTTCAACTGTGCAGGGTGACACCAGCCATGGCCATCCATGAGGACAGTGACTGATGACCTCGGGCACGGAATCAATGGCAACCTTTGGGGGATAGTTCAGTGAAAGGTTTGGGGACAAGAAAGAAAAGTAGAGCAGCAGCTAGAGGAGTGTGGGGGAGAGGTATCTGCATTTTACAGGCTGCAGAGTGGAGGGTCAGGCTCATAGTCAGAGGGGCTTGTTTGGGGATGGAAGGAGGATAATCCTTTTTCTGAAAGGACAGCAGGGAGAATGAAACGGACGGAGAGCAGTGTATGAATGGAAGGACCAAGTATGCAAAAAAAAAGCCCCCACAAGATGTCTAAGTATTACAAAGCTAAAAATTGTTCAATAAAATGTCTGTACCCCCACTTTGATAAACAGACATTATAATGACCAGGAAAGTCAGGGGCAAATCTGGGACACTGGGAGTCCTCAAAATTCTATGCAAGAGGGCCTCCCTGGTGGCACAGTGGGTTAAGCAACGCACTATGAAGCAAACCGCAGCCACTGCAGCACGAGTTCGATCCCTGCTGCCGGCCAGAGAGGGGACCCACATGGCGCAGCAGACCTCTCCTGCTGGGCCCGCTGCTCTCCTCAGCAGTGTACTTCAGTTGATCTGCCTGTTCTGCTCCCCGCTCTCTGTGGTGAATCCTCTCACCCCCCCACCTCTGGCCTGTACCCCAGTGCTTGTATGCATAAATAAATAAATCTTTTAAAAAAAAAATTCTATGCAAGAACAGGGCAGTGTGGGCAGCAGTGGCCCCTGACTTATAGCCCAGAACCTTCTCTTCCTACAGTTGGCTCTGGCCCCCACTCCAAGTGCCTCATATGCACCTGTGTGGGCATCAGGTCCACATGTCATAATACAGTTGCTGCCTTGTCATCCCTTGCACTGGGAGCTCACACCATTGGTCAGTCTGCCCTAGAAAGAAGGCCTCATAAAGAGGTCTATGCAGGCCCTGGAAGTCAGTTTGGGTAATCTTAGCAGGCAGTCGAGGGTCCCAGGAGCATCATGGAGGAAATGGCACCAGTGGGCATTACCCCTTGGTCCCTCAGACTCTCCACCTTGAGGGAAGGGACAGAGTCAAGAGGGAAGTGGCTTGGAAGACTAGTTTCTGCCTGGTTTTAAGGGTGCTGTCACAATAAAAGGAATGGCATGAAGAACTGTTTGGGAGATTTACTAGTACATTAAAAAAGCTTGACAATGAATGCTTTCTAAGGAAGTAACATGAAAAATAATCTGCTTAGTAGCGTTTGCTATTAATGTGGTGAAAAGGAAATAAATGAAAATCGAAATCTAAAAGCTATACAGCTCATAACAATGGATAACTGTCGGAAAGTTCTGGTGGCTTTAGTAACACCTGACTGTGGTCACCCCTGAGTTCAGTGCTGGGATCGGCCTGCACCATTTCTCTGTGGCAGCAGGCACTGGGTCCTGCGCAGTTGATTTGACGGTGGTCACAGCAGGAACTATCTGAGACCAAGAATAATGTGCCAGGCATGATCTTTCCTTATGGGGCTGGTAACCTGTTAAACAGACCTCAACTTGAGGGGAGCTCAATCCCTTGACAAAGAAGTAGGTTTCTCTTCCTCAGCTCACGTAAGAGGGCTATAAATATATTGGTCTTTCTTCTTTTTTCACTGGTGCTTACAGTTCCAACTAATCAGATGACCAGGAATGAGACTATATGAGTAAATATTTCAACATGTTGTCTATTTCCAGGATTGGCAACTGGTCACTGCTGGTCACCGCATGGACAAAAGTTGCTAGTTAATTATTAAAGAGCCATCCAATGAGTGCTTGGATATTCTTCGTCAAAAACACGCTGGCTGATTAACTATCAATCATTTAATTATCTGCCTGGGAGGAAAAAAGACTACTTTTTCAAGTAAATGATATAAAGATAGGTGGGCTGTAGACTTACACTCCTTCCTCCCTTCTTCTCTTTCCCCACTCCATCTCTTTCCCTTACCTGTGGTAAGGAAAGTGTTATTTGTAGAAGGCCCTCCTTTGTCTGTGCCTAGTGAGTTCTACAAAGCCTGAAAAGACACCCCTAAAGGACAGGATGGGGTTTATAAAATGGTTTGCAGGTCCTGGTTCTCATCTTCTGGATGGGCCTGGGGATTATTCTGTGCCCAAAGTAAATAAAATACTTTAGAGGAATCCAAAGTACATCCAAATGTGGAGCATTCCCTGGTGTTACTGTAGATCATCTTAGGCTCCCAGTAAAAAACAATATTCTGTCACAATTATCTAGTCTGTTATCCAAGGACCTCAAACATTTTATAGGTAGTAATTGCCGATTCTGTCTTGTTAAAGGAAAAGTATATAAATTCTTTCATTTCCCTCGTTCTGCCACTCACCCCATCCAGTTCCTGCCATGACCACTGTCAAACCAGGAGCGACAGGGCCTCAGGCATGCTTCCATGCAGGGGCAAGCCTCACTTGTCAATAACCTCGCTGTCATTATCAAACTAGCTGACATTTAGATAATAATTTTTTGAGTAGTTCAATGTTTTTTAAAAAATCATAATTTCTCCACTATTTAGAGCATCCCATAAATCCTTGTGGAGTCTTAAATTAAATTATTAAACTACAAGGAAACAACTAGGGAAGATCATTTTTAACACTTGTTTTAGCAACTTGTTTAAATGCCTTTTTTTGTTACATATATTCTTTCAAAAATTGCATTCATTTAGAGAGCGGTATTACAACTGAAAGCAATGTTCAGTTTCAGTCCAGGCACAAAGGTTTATCTTTAGATGAGATGGGTAATTTCTAAGACTACAAAGAAAGTTCTCTTTTGCACAAGGAAATATTAGCATTTTTAGAGTAAGGTTTATGTGAAAATTAATGTTGGGGAGGATAATCATTAGGTAATGTTAGGAGAAGCTATGCTTTATTATGCATTCGCATTCCAAGTAGGTATAAGACAATCATCTGAGGCTGTTTCTGAAGACTGATGTTAAGTGGAATCAAAACCTCAATCTGGAAATCCAAATATACCTAGGACAGCACTACAGACAGTGGGGCGCCAAGGATTGGAAAATAGATAGGTGAGTTAAAAGGTCAAAGAAGTGCCAACGGAAGCATGGGGTGTTAGTTGGCCAATGATTTACTGTGTCGGCTAACTCATCTTTCTTCGTGTCATTTACGTCAACAAAAAAAGAATAATGTTTGAAGGTCAAGTAGTCTAGACTTAGCTCTGACATTAACAAATTGTGAGCTGGGGCTAGTCACTTAACTTTTCTAAACCTTGTGTCTATCTTGCAAATAATGTGGCTTTACACGACCTCTAATGCAATATGCTTCCGAATCACTTAACCTCTGTCAAACAAAAATTATATAATATTAACACTTGTATAATTCTTTATAGTTTACAACACACTTTTATATATTGTCTCATTTTGATACCCTCCCCAAAGGTGGTAGAGTTTTTAACCTCACTTCACAAATAAAGACATTAATACTCAGAGATTAACAGACTTTCTTAAGGTCAAAGATCTAGTGTTAGCAAAAGTATGTTTGCTACTGAACCAGGTGCTCTGAATCTAAATTCAGTGTTTTTTATTACAGAGAAATAACCATTTCTTAGTTCCTCTCTGATTCTCTTCCTCCTTCCAATCTCAAGCTTTTGATGTGTTACTTACTAATAATGATTGTGTTACTTACTATTCTATATCAATTGAGCCAATTCGGACTTCTTTGACAGGACTTGGAGATTTGAGAGCCTTTCTGCATCAGTAAGAACTGACTCATAGTCTGAGCCTGATAGGATGATTGAGTTTTATTTCTAAAACTGTGAAACATCCCTGAGACATCTGGGAAAAGTTAATTATAAGCACTGAACCAAGGCTTTGGTAGAAGGGAATTTTCCAGCAGGTGCTGGTTGGTAAGCCATTTTTCTACATCCTTCTGGGAATTTTAACCCAGTCTTTTGACCAACATCTTTCAAGAAGTATGTCTATCATACTGTCTTTGGATGATTGAGGTGCTAAGGGGAGAGGGTAGAGTACTTATACAAATGGTATATTTGCTCTTGAACTATAGTTATTTAAAAATATTGATTAGATAGAAATAAGTGGCTGCAAGTATGAAATAAAATGTCAGTTAAGGAGAGCTCCTTTACTTTTATTCGTATGTCTCTTGTGTGGTTACTTCCATCTTCTTAAAAGTGGAAACTTTATCTTGTGTATTGATGTTATAACTTGTTTTTCTTCAGTTTTTTTTTTTTTTGCTTGATTTAAGTGTCTACTTTTCCAAAACCCTTGTCTAAAATGTGGTTACCATTTAAAAAAACTAAGCAACCCCCCCTCCCCCAAAAAAAACAAAAAAAGAAAGTACCTAGAAATGGGAGTCAGGAGTCCTGGCTTTTACAACCTAGCTGTGTGACCTAGAACAAAAGACTTAACCTCTCTGAATTTTTGAGTTTTCTCATTTGTAAAACAAAGGTTGGTGATAATTTAAGATCCTGCTTGCCTGCAAGGTTTTATGAAAATCCAATCATATGTCCAAGAAATAGAACAGAAATGCTTGCCTGACTTAGTACTGGGCCTACAATAGTGGCGTTCAGACTCTCATTTATATACGTTTTCAGCACTGGAACTATTTTCCCAAATGAAATGTCAAACCATGAAACATCTTGAAATACCAATATATTGGAAGTACAACTGTTTTGGTTGAGTCGGGAATAGGAGGAGGAGGGGGTAGAAAGCATTGTCTATTCACCTTCACCCCTCAACATCCCTCAAGGTTTCCTTGCTACATTTCCTAAAAAACTAGGACCTTAGAATATAATTTACATGTCTCCATAGAGATAAACTTGAGTACTTTTTCCCCCTCAAAGTCCAACTTTTCAGTAACTAAATATACCTGTTTTTTTGGTGCCACTATTTGAGTGGTACCACTAAATTAGGAGAAATATTAGGAGAAATTAGTACCCTAATTTATGTTGGGTGCTTAGAAACAAAGAAGGTCCACTTTTAGATTACAGTGAAAATAATCTCAGGGGCTTGGAGAAATCATGAACAAAGTAGAATGAAAATAAAGCAGGGGTGGGGGTGTGGCGGTAGGGTGGGGGTGGGGAGGGAGCCCAGTTTCCTGACTTACAATAGCTTACATAACCACTACTAACCACTTCTCACTTCAGTGTTTAAGCGCTCTACGAACACTGAAAATGCTGTTTATAAGATTAGAGGACTTTATACTGATTACTAGCAAATAATGTTGCTCTACGGGTCTACTGTTAATGCTATTCCTGAGAATAATTGAATTCAGCTGGTAGAACAATTATGAGAAACTTTAAAAGCTCCAGATGACTGAAATGTATACTGCCACTGAATCACCTTTCTTTCGCAGTAATTCTTGCTCAAGGGTCTCTGTGGTCTGGCACGGCTCATGCTAAGGTGGAATAAAAAGTGGAGGCTGACTCCAAATGAGGCTGCTGGACCCGGGCTGCAATGGCCCCGAGTCAGGAGCTGAGCTCAAGCCAACCCAACACAAACAGATGCCAAAAGGGAAGTTTCAGGGAAGAGTTCAGGTCTCTGGGCCAGGCTGGTGGCTTCTGAAGGCTGCAAAGCAAATAACACTAGACACTTGCAGTGGAGGGATCAATGCAGGAAGGCAGCACTAAGTATCGCCCAGAACTCGGAGCACACCACTGAGTGTCCCCAAAGACACCACTTGTGGTACATCCCAGGCCAGGGGAATTTGTCACTAGGAGCTCTTAAAATTGTCATCTGTCCATGCCTCCTAGTCTAGCTGCTGAGTAACTTACACTGTCACTAGTGATTCCTAGTTCTTCTGTGTCTTTTTCAAGTGAGAAAATGGAAGTACAGAGAGACTAAATGAGTTAACTATGATCCTATAGTGAAAAGGCAGGGAGCAGAGTGACCAGCATGCTTCCACACCTTAGGTATAGCCCCAAATATCTCTGAGGAGGCACTCCCAAATCCACTTATGTTGCCAGCAGAGTGAGAAGCTGGGAACGGGGAGAGATGGGGTATCGGTGTATATTCACCCTGGCTTCTTTTGTTCCTTTCACATTTTGTGCTATATGTGCACCTTTACCAGTGCCCACAAAAACAGACAAAACTCACAGAACCTAAGTAGGCTCTATATCATGTCCTCCCCACCATCTGACAGGAGGCCTGGAGAGCAGAGACCGCATGGCCTGTGGCCACTCAAAACCTTAACATCATTGGCAGGAATGGCAGGGAGATCATTCCAAGTTTCCAATGTGTACTCGGTGTGGGGGGAAGAGCATCTGAGGATTTCTGGAAGAACAGGGGACATGGGGACAAGATAAACGGCACCTTGAGGAAACAATCGGGTAAATCTAGAATGAGGGACGTTCTACAGGACAACTGATTGGGGCGCTCCAGAACGACCGTCACGAGACGCAGACTGTAATGCAGGAGGTGGGGCTGTCCTCCATTACAAGTGGCTGATGAGGTACTGCAACCCAAAATTGGTGCCGCCTTGACTGGACCCTGGATTGTGGGACTACAACAACTAGAAAAGATGCTTTTGGGATAGCTGGGGAAGGTGGATTTGAATTGGATATTATGAGATTACAGATCATTGTCTTAAGCTGTGATAATGTTATTGAGGTTGTGTTAGGGAATGTCCTTACTCGTGAGAGAAGTATATCAAAGTAGAGATAAAGGATTACAATGTGTGTAATTCACTTTCAAATGATTCAGAGGGTGAAAATGGATACAGATTTAGAGAGAAACATAAAACAAAGGAAGCATAGTATTAACAACTGCAAATTGAAGTGAAGGTCTGTGGGTGTTTATTTTACTGTTCCTTCGACTTTTTTGTGGGCTTAAACTTCATCAAAATCCAAAAGCTGGGAATGAAGGGAAAAGTTTAAAAGCAAAACAAAAAAAAAAAAGGAAAAGAACCCTAGTTGTACAAATCTACTGTCTCCAACTAGCCTTCTGACTTTGGGAAAGCTCCTCAGTCCTTCTGGGTCTTGGCTTCCTGTCTGAGGGATGAGGAAACCGGAGTAAATGGCCTGTGAAGTGACCCCAGTTCTGAAATGTAGATACCAGGAGTAATTTGCAGAAACGGGACCTATAAGCTTGCCTGTCCCTTCCTACCAGACACTCATCTGTGTGCCTTCTTCCACCAAAGAGCTTGTTGAGTAAAGTCTTAGGTTTTTTTACTTTTGTGAAGACGATTTTAATGCACTAGTTTACATAAGACTTTCTATACTCTTAAAAAGTTCTAAGGAACCGCAGTGAATGTGAGGGGTAGGGTTATAAATACAAGAAAACACACAACATTAAAGTTCTGCCTTAAATGTCTAATAGCCTAAAAAAGAAGGTAAAGCTACTTCAAGCCTTGAAACAAGTTGATTTTATCTTAGTGTCTTGTTATACTTTCACCTGGATTTGTCTGTCATATATTATATGGCTATCATATCAATATATCTGTGGTTTTACTGATAAAGACTGAAGGAATTTTTATACTGCTGTGGTCACTGAAGAATACTGCTGTCGGGACGGCCTGCAAGGGGTGTGTGGAGATGAGTGCCTTGTACCTTGGTCACTGTACAAGTCTCACTGAATCTCCTATCAATTGGCATTCTTTATACACCTCCGTCTAGGTATGGGGGAGGCAGGGGTGGCAGGGGACTGTACCAAGCAGAGTGTTCTGCTCTTAGTACGTGCTCACTTAGGTTTTTAATTTTGTTGCCTTTAATTGAGATATAGCACAGTTTAGTTTGTGATTATCGAGTAGAATGAAAGGACATCTTATAAAGTACTACATTGATAATACTTTTGTGTGACATACCCAGTTTCACTAAAAGATCTAGATTACAGATGTTTAACAGTTAGAATTGGACAAACAGGAATCTTCTTATATACTGTACTGTGAGAGGTGATGAAATATTCAACAGACTGATCATGGTCCACCTACTACTATAGAACAGCTCTCTGAACTTCCTATTGGCTTTGTCGCCTTTTTAAGAACTTATGCATGTAAGATCTGGGGAATAGGCCAGAATTGCAGGGGATAAGAGGACTCACCAGAGACAGAGCGGGGAGCAGAGCAGGCAGATCCACTGAAACGCACTGCTGAGGGGAGCAGCGGGTGAGACAGGAGAGGTCTGCCGCGCCATGCGGGTCGCCTCCCTGGCCGGGGATTGCTTCCTAGTGCTGCGCCATAACCGCTTGTGCCACCACGGAGGCCCCAGGCTTTGTAACCTTCCACCCTGTCTAACCCTTCCCACACCCCATGGAGCTGTGTCCTTCAACTTCTTAATCTTTCTAAGAACATGGAGGAGTTTCATTATTGGAACAGTTCTGCTCTCAAAAATTTAGAAAACCTTTCTGACTAGAAACTTTAGATAACTGAATATCCTCACTTTTTAAATGATAATTTCTCTTTTTAATTGAAGTGATGATGGCTTATATGAGTGATTAGTTTCAGATGTATATGTCTTCACATCTACCTTAAGATCACCATCAGATCTCTCGTTTCCATTCATCACCGTACAGTTGACCCATTTTACACCAACTACCAGTCCCCTTCCCATTTGGTAACCATTATTTTGTTATAATCTAAAAATTTTTATTTAGTTCTATTTTTTCCTTTATTATCACAGGTGAATGAAATAATCCACTGTCTTTTTCTGTCTACTTATTTACTAAACATTATCCCCTAAGCAACATCCATGGTGTTACAAATGGCCGAATCACACCTTTTCTAATAGCTGAGTAATATTCCATTGTATATATAAATCTTATCCACTTGTCTGTCAGTAGGCATGGAGTTTCCAGCTATTGGCTATTGTGATAATGCTGCAATGAACAAGAGGGTGCAAGAATAAGCCAGTTTTACTGGTAATATGTTTGCTATGCTCTATAAAGGATTTATATCTCTATTTAACTCAAAGGAAGTTGAGGAACACTGACCTTCAAAAATCCACAGACGCCATGGGGGAGATGATCTAGATATTAGCAGAACCAAGAGTGTGAAACACGAGGTGGGGTTTATGCTGAGGAAATAGCTCTCTGGCCATCCATTAATTCTCCAAGTGACTTAAGAATTGTGCTCTACCTTATACTAAAAAGGATCTAAGATAGTGAAATACTGTTTTACATAAGCCTGTAAAACATACAGCGTCATGGGAAGGAAAAGCTGAATATTAGTCTGCAAACCATAAGACATAACAAAGTTGTCATAGCTGGTCTTTGATTTTAGCTCTGAGATTTGGCAACTAAAACTAAGACAGGACTTTTGAACAGTTCTTTGATTTTCACTAATCATGGGGGAAACACATTTTACTTACTCACAGGAGCAAAGCTACCCCCCACAGTGACAGTCCTGTCCTATTGTATTTGTATCCTGTACTTGTACAGAGCCTGAGCAGTATTCACTGCTGCCCTTTACCAACTATTAGCTGTAAAAGGAATCTCTCATGTAGAGCTTCATTTAAGGGACTCGGCGAGATTTGGAGTTTCAAAACTGGGTCTACAGTAAGTACAGTGATGGGTTTCATTAACATGTTTCTTGCTGTATCCATTATAACACAGACACAACTCATGAAAGCAGTCTTGGGGTGCAAGGTGGGATGTCAAGCTTAATAATGATCTAAGATCAAGTATTTCTGAAGAGAGGGCTGCATCCACCTAGCCACCTTCAGGTCCTAATTTGGGGTGATTTAGTTTCTCATCCTTCAGCCCCTTAGTTCATGCTATTACCTTAAACTTCTCCTCATAGTTCTCGAAGGCTTCCATGACCATACACACGGCCTCCATTGAGCGCTCGAGCCGGCCATCTACCCCATTGAAGCGGTACATGCTGCCAGACACATCCACCACCAGGCGCAGGCGCTTGGGCTTCTGTTGGGGGCTACCTAGCTGACGACAGACAACAGAAAGGACTTGTGAGCTGGGAAACCACCACTGGCTGTGGTTCTGGGGATGTCCCACAGGCCCCAGAGTGCCAGCCCCAGTGCAGGCAGGCCTGCCATTGGCTTGGCTCTGTACAAACCTGTCCTGACAGGTGGCAGAATGTCTAAGGATTGCATTTCAGTAAATGGAATTTCAGACTTGTCAGGGTCATGTGGGAAAGATTTTCCTTCAGAATATGGTCCTTTCAACCACTCTAGTAAAACTGCCTTCCCCAAGTCTGATGCCATCTTAAAAATAATAATCATCTGGAAAGACATAAACCCCAACATGTCATTTTCATGTCATGCCTTGGAGTCTGGCAGGATTGAATTACTTTGGAATCCCAGATGAATTTTACTTGTACCTGTTGTGTAGTGACCCGAAAGCCATTTTCCACACAGTCTGCAAGAAATGTCAGCTTCCCAAAACAAGGATATGTGAGAAGGGGTTCTGGCAAAGAACTTAAGGGAAATATTTCTTCACTGTCCTTTGTCTTTACTAAGCTTTCAGTTTTCCATCCAGTCACTGAATTACTACTACTGTACATTTTCTTGGCAGTTAGACATGAAAGTGGCATCTAACAGCTATTCAGTCACAACTGTCAATTAAAATTTGAAACTCTTGCATTTCAGTTTGATTTTGAACTCAGGCCTGCCACTTAGCAGAATTAAAAGCATTCTTGTCAGTTTTACTTTAAAAAGGGAAAACATTTTCTGATTAGTCTGTTTATTATATGCTTTACCAACACGTATGAAAACTAATGAGTAGAATTAGTTATTTGAGGTAATAACTGTAGGATTAGAGTATGATGGCTTGAGACAAAGTCCATATCTCTCTTAAAAACTTGCAGTCTGCCTAAATCAAGAAGAGGCACATGTGCTTTCCTGACTACTCACAATTTCAGATGTATCTAAACACATTTGTGGACCACAGTGAGTCAGTAAAGAAAGCAGCAGTTGACTCATACCAGTGAGAAAGAAAACAGTCCCTGAAATATCCTCTCTAAATAAACATGTATATGGAGCAAATGACTTCCCTTCCTCTCCCAGACCCCAGGCTCCAGTGGCTATTCTTTCATTCAGGACAGAGGAAGTCACAGAGCCTTTCCAAAAGACTCGATATTCACCTTATGGGCGTGTTTTTCTTCACCATATTGCAAAGATATAAAAATAATGGCTGTTTAAACTTTATATCCCACACTTTGAGTTACTTATGGGAGAATTCCTTATATCTAAGATTTTCTTCAATTATGCTTATCCTTAAAGTAACAGAACACTAAAAAGCCACCAAAATGGCTCCATTAAATTTCCCTTGCACAACCCTCTGGGATCCACAGGCACACTCTGTCTCTTCCAGGGCCTCTTGTTTTGTGTGTGGGAGCTGATCTGCACAGTCTTCCGCCTCCCTCTTGGCGGCTGGCTTCCTGTGGGTTCTGCTGGTGGGAGGCACTGGTAGGAGGGTGAGGGTGGGACATTTGCTCCCTAAGCTCCTTTCCTGCTATCAGCGGTGGTTACAGCTCCTGTGAGGCAGCCTGCAGTGTGAGTGGCCTTCTCCACTTCTAGTGAGTGCTCTTTCCCAAAGCTTGTTTAGACCTGTTGCTGGGATGCTACATGGTCTCCTTTCAGTTTTTTAAAAAGCACACCCTTACCTTTGTAAGAGTCCTTTTATTCACTGTTCTTAAATTACTCAATTTGAGTGTGCCTGTTGTTTCTTGACTTATATTTTCATCTTGACTCACATGATAGGTATAGTATTTTTTTTTCCTTTTTTCAGTTTTCTTGGGTGTCATATTTAGGGTTTTTGGCATTTTGACAAAGATGGCAACCCCAAACAGCAGGTGTCTGTAAAGATGGCTGAGTTTTGCAGATCACCAGTACTTACTTGTGGCTCCAGATCTCCCCGACGTTTATAGATGGCTTTTTCTCCAGTCAGCCCATCGATGATCTTGGCATCATCTAGGTCTCCAGTAGCTTGATGTCTTAGCCACTGTCTTTCTTTACCTTTAGCCTACAATAGCAAGCACACTCATCCTTACTTTAGTTAGTTCTGCAGGGTCCCTCACACACTTTCTGCATAAATAACAGGAAATACACATGGGATCTTTTCAATAAGTGATGTCCTGCAGGCATAGTTTCAGAAGTGGACTGATTTTTTTGCATCGCTGACAAAAAGTCCTTTGTGAGGATTTTGTCAGCTTTAATTGTTTAAACACATGGAATGATAAAATGAACTAACTTAAAGCATATACAAAAGGGAAAAGATTATGCAAACGAGCCCCAGGAGAACTCTGCAGTATCTGGAAATGTAATAGAATGCATTTCTTTGGATTTTCTATCACATTACTCCTAAAAAATTTATTAGCTAGCAAAATAATCAGCTTGAACTTGTTAACACTGTCTGCTAACACAGAGAAAACGTGGTCTTCAGAATTACTGCTTTTGGAAAAGAAGTTGTTACTCAAGTTCTCCGTGACTTAGGGTACAAATGAAAACCACTGAAAACAATAGTACATGGACATATTGTACCCCACATTGTCATTGCGATCATCTTTATTACTCGGAAAACTTCTGAATTTTCTTGAAGTATTTCCATGTAATATAACTACAATCTAAGTTTATTATAACTGAGAACTACATTTACATTAAAATATGGGAAGAGTAACTAAAATATTTTTATACATGCAAGTTACAGTAGTTAAGATCCTGTACTCTGGGCTTGGGTTCAACCCTCCTTTCACCATGGTTAGTTACCTGACCACAGACAAGTTAGTTAAGCTGTTTGCATTTTAGTTTTCCCATTTCTGGAATGAAGAGAACACTAATGTCTATCTTAGTGAGTTGTGAAGAATAAATTGGGCACCACATGGGATATGCTTAGAAAGAGCCTGTCAGTCCATCAGCTGGAATCAGCATATCATATTTCATATCATATCACATCATATATCATATATAGACAACTAAGTCCACATTAATTTATCACCGCTTCGTTGGAGGGGACTGTGACAGCACTGTCACATGCGTCAGGCAGGTAGTGCCTATTTTAGGGGCATATCAACTACTACATAAAGGAGTTGTACATACTCTAACTCTGGATAGTACCATATGTAGAGTTTTTCAGTTTCTGATACTCCTTGTTGCAAACTGGTACAAACTTATCATACAGAGAAACTCTTAAACCACAGTATAAGGGTATTAAAAGATTTTTAAAAAAGATTTATTTATGCATATAAAAACTAGGATGTAGGTCAGAGGCATGGGTATAAGAGGATTCACCAGAGACAGAGTGGGGAGCAAAACAGGCAGATTAATTGAAACACACTGCTAATGGGAGCAGTGGGAGAAATAGGAGGGGTCTGCTGAGCTGTGTGGGTCAGCTCCCTTGCCAGGGATTGACCTTGTGCTGCAGTGGCTGCTAGTGGCTTCATAGTGTGCTGCACCTTCACCCCTTGTGCTACCAGGGAGGCCTATAGGGTATTAAATTTGGTGAGTAACTTCTGGAACTAGCAGGAATGTACTCCTTGCAAGTATGTTCTATTTTGATGTGTGTTTTTGGTAAGAACCCCATGATCATATAGGACAATAGTGTTCATTGGCATATAGCTCAGTGAGCTCACAGAACTAATAAAGTTTCAGGGGGTCGGAGAAAAGGGTGAGCAGAGTCTTTCAGAATCCTTTCCCACTTGGTTATGGATCAGACAAGCTTGACTACACAGTTCATCCTTCTGAGCTCCTTCCCCTGCATCAGTGATGAGAACTCAGCTCCTATGTCCTCTTCCCCACCATTCTGGGTGTCTGTCCATTGGCAGATAACCTTATCTTGGAGTAGCCAGTTCCTCAGGTTCTAGGGTGTTTATGTTGGGTGTTGCAATTGAGGATGACCACTTAGGTAGCTTTCAGTTCTGATACTCTGACTCTTAAAGGCACCAAACTGCAGAGCGCTGGCTTCTAAGAAAACATTGGATTCTCATGCCTTTCTTGACTGACACTCTCACAGACTTGTCTAGACTGGAGTAGTAAGCACTGCAGAAAAGAGAACATGCTAGCACTTGGCTGTGGCAAGTGGCACAGAAGTTGGGTTCAAGAACTGGGTTTAAGAGGAATGTGGGATTAGAACTAATGTGAATTAACTTGGTGAAACAAACTTCTAGGCAATAAAAACTGGAATGACGGCACACGACATGTAGCAGCTATGTCATTGTTAGCATTAAACGCAGACTTTCAAAGTTCCCCTAAAACATACTAAAGCAATGACCCTGAGGGTTCCTGATCAAATCTCTCTAGCTACTACATGGTTTCATTAACCAGTGATGCTTTCACTAAACCATTGCAATGGCTACAGATGAAATAATTTTTGTGATTTTTAATGCAGATTAAATTTATTGTTTACTACAGTTGTAAACTCCACATATTACCACAGAGGAAACATAAAATGCAAAAATTATAACTATAATCTACACCCTTCCCTATATTTTGCTGTTTTTGAAGCATATCTTACAATAACTGATGGCAAAAGAAACTTGCTAAGGTGCTAGGCAGGACTAATTGTGACCTGGCTGTCACAGCTGGAGGGCAGACATAAGACCTTGGCTGAGCATCGCAGTAAGTATCTCACTGATTTATTTCCATTGGCAGCACAGATGAATCAATTTTCAATTTTAGTTAAAATTCCTAATTATTTTAAATGGATTAAAAATTATGCAATAGAGCACTAATAATGCGTAAACACATAGTGCCTTAGAATGAACATTACTGAGTGAAATGAGAGTCTGTGCTGCAGAACTGACTACACTTCTACCAAGACTTAAGAAAGGAGGCCCCAAAACAGGAATCTGGTTCTAAATTTGTTACAAGGATAAATGCACAGAGAGCACATATCACAGGGCAGATCTCTAAAACCATAAGGTAATTCACATAAGCTAAAAGTTGGGGTAACTGATTCATGTACCTTGAGGAATTATTGCTCACACTGTATACTGTTGGAAAAATTCAAGGGAAGTTGTTAAATTTCCAGTGATCGGCAATTCCATTAAGCACACTAGTAGCTCTGCCTTAATCAAATGAGTATACAGAAGATTAAAAATTATATGGTCAACCCTGAAGGAATTGGAAAAGTTGAGGTCGTGGGCCTGGGTTGTTTTTCAAAAAGCACTCTGTCCAAAGCAACGACAACACCATGCTGACGAGGACTGCGGAGCAGCAGCAACTCTCGTTCATTGCTGGTGAGAATGAAAAATAAAAGAGCCACTTCAGAAAGCAACTTGGCAGTTTCTTACAAAATGAAACATTCTTTCCACACAACCCATAGTTTTTCACCCAAAGGCTTAGAAAGTTTATGTCCACACAAAAATTTTTCAAAAATTAGTATTTTTATATATAATTGTCAAAACTTGGAAGCAACTAGAGATGTCCTTCAGCAGGTGAATGGATAAACTGTGGTACAGCCAGATCATGGAATATTAATCAGCGCTAAGAAGAAATGTGCTATTTAACTAAACAGTAATAGAGGTCAAATAAAATGAGTAAAAGAAAAGAAAGAAATGAGCTGTGAAATGACATAATGACATGGAGGAAACTTAAAGGCATACTGAGTGAAAAAGCCAGTCTGAAAAAACTACATATTGTATGATTCCAATTGTATGACATTCTGGAAAAGCAAAACTATGGAGACAGTAAAAAGATTTATGGTTGCCAGGGGTGGAAGGGAGGAGGAATGAAGAGGCAGAGCATAGTGTATTTCTAATGTGTGAAATGCTCTATAGGATACTATAGTGATGGATACCTGTCATTTCCATTCTGTGAGTTTGGACAAATGGATAATATATGAAGAGGGACCATAATGTAAACCATGGACTTGTGGTTATAATAATGTATCAGTACAGATTCATTAATTGTAACAAAAGTTCCATTTGGATTGGGCTGTTGATAACTGGGGAGGCTACATTTGTATAGCAGAACTACGTACTTGCTTCAGTTTTGCTGTGACCTAAAACTGCTCTAAAAATGAAATAGATTTAAAACTATATCTCTACTACAGAATTGAGGCTACCAGAAGGGTAGGGTAGGTGAGACAGCAAAGGGGGAAGGTGGTCAATGGACTTGGTGGGGGACTACGGGTGCCGTGGTGGTGGGTGTGGTGTGGAAACATACTCAAAGGGTGTGTGCTGTGCTCTAAATCATACAAAATGTTAACCAAAGTTACCTTAATTGAATCTTTTTGTTTCAAGAATGCTGTTATCAAGACAAAGCATAGATCATGGTAGAAAAAGCACAGACTAGCATTCAACGTATGAGAATTCTAGTCTTTGCTCACCTTGGGCAAATTAAGATTCTCTGTGTCCCTATAGTCCTATCTTCATAATGAGGGGGCATGGTGCCAATAAATACCTGTTTAAAATATAACCACTATCTATATGTAACCATCTATTCTTAATGAAGGTTACTAGTATTTAGAGAGGTATTTTCCAATTAGTTTTTTTTGTTAAGATTTATACATTTATGCATACAAGAGCGGGGCACAGACCAGGGGCGTGGGGTGGGAGGACTCACCAGAGACAGAGTGGGGAACAGAACAGGCAGATGGACCAATCGAAATACACTGAGGGGAGCAGCAGGCGAAGCAGGAGAGGTCTGCTGAGCCACGTGGGCCCCCTCCCTGGCCAGGATCTAACTTGGGGATTGAACTCCTGCTGCAAAGGTTGTGGAAGCCCCACAGTGTGGTGTGCAACCCCCTGCCAATTAGTTTTTTATCCTTTGCCTTTTCTTAGTTAGAGCACAACGGTAAAGATAATTGTCTTCAATTTGTAAGCTTCTAAAAATAGGTTGATTGGAGGAGCTAAAGAGTGACTTGGAAGGAATGTGTCTTCACTAGTAAATTTATTCTTCAGTAATAGAAACAGCAAGTTGCTTGCTAAATATAAAGTGCAACAAACTATGGGGAAAATTATTTATGGGAAAAATAGTTCATTTCATATCTAACTTGATGTTGGTCTTAAATCAAATTAAGCTAGTTTGCTATTGATGTGAAGCATATTGAGAGACTTAGGTGACAAGCCCATTATAGGAAACTGCTCTTTGCTCTCCAAACCCGATTATTTTTCTGCTCTAATATCAATGCTCAAAAAGAAGTCACAACACATGTAGGACCCAGCAGATATGCAGCCTGATGAAAATCTGTCATTATCTAGAGTTTGGGGTTATCAAAATCTTAAACAGCTGTCCTAGTCCTTCAGCATTTCGTTCTGTTCTCCAAATTGGGATAGAACCAAGTCCAAACAATATTAAGAGCAGTAACAACATAAATATTTAGGACATTAGAATTTGAAATAGTTATTTATATTAGCAGAAGAACGTCTGATATCGAGAGACAAATTACTTTTCCTCCTAGTTAAGAGTGTTCTATCACAAAACAAGGCAGAAACACTGATGTGAATGGAACAGTAAATGAACCAGAGGATTTTTAAATGATCGACTATTTTGATCATTTAAGCTAGTTTGCTACTATTTAAGTAGCATTTAACCTACATTTGTAGATTTCACTATTGATACTGAATATCACCTTCTACTATTTAAACCTGTTTAATTCTTATTTACCCTTTTAAAGTTTTTTTGCACAGATTTATACTGTATGTATCAGTAAGTTGGTATGTACAATTTGCAAAAAATATTTACTTAAAATGTTTTATTGTTGGGGCATACAATTAAAAAATAGGGAGGAGACTATTGGCCTGGGTTATTGCCTTTTTTAAGGTGTTATTTTCCCCAGTTTACTTCCTTGCGTCAGGTACCAAGAGAGCACACTATACATGGTGAAGCTAGATTTCCTCTGACAGGCTGGTGAGCTGCCATTCTGAGGGCACTCTCCAGGTACTTTCCCCTAGAGTCTCTGGGGGCAGCCAGAGGTTGACAGGTTAACTGCTTTCAACCTGTCAGCTTTGAAGGCTGGAAGCCAGTACAGATGCATGCATCTCCGTGGAGGCCTTGGGCTTCAATATCTCCACCCACGGTGGCTCTCAGGAAGGCAGTGTGGTGTGCCACGCTTCAACACTGCAGAGCCACACCCAAGAGAAGTGCTAATGTTTACTAAGCAATGACTCGACGCCAGACCCTCTGCTAAGAACCTCGTGTGAGTTGTCTCACCAAATGTCACTCATGAAACTGCCGGAGCCTACGGTCATTCGGATATATGTTTTTGAAGAGTAGTAAGAATTTAACATGCATATAAAATTGAAACCTATAAAGAACACTATCATTAGAACAAAAATAACATTTACTGAAAGTCATATCCAAGAAAGTATTCCATTATGCTATTTCATACTCCTGAGAGTTAAACTTGAGATAAAGAACACTACAGAATATCACAGACAAACGCATGTTTTATGCCAATCAGAGAGGAGTATTATCTAAATACAGTTACTGAGTAGATATACCCAGATGCATTTATAAATACGTAGTAAGGCAATCTGGAGTAATTACGGTTTCAGATGTGTTTACATTTGATAAAACTACCTTAGTGCATTAGATTTGTATATCAGGAGAGTTTCTTCCATTTTCCTCAGTAGGCTTGTGAGATAGAAATTGAAGTCCAGGGCCTCCCTGGTGGCGCAGTGGGTTAAGCAACGCACTATGAAGCAAACCGCAGCCACTGCAGCACGAGTTCGATCCCTGCGGCCGGCCAGGGGTGGACCCCACATGGTGCGGCAGACTTCTCCTGCTGTGCCCGTTGCTCCCCTCAGCAGTGTACTTCAGTTGATCTGCCTGTTCTGCTCCCCGCTCTCTGTGGTGAATCCTCTCACCCCCCCACATCTCTGGCCTGTACCCCAGTTCTTGTATGCATAAATAAATAAATCTTTAAAAAAAAAAAAGAAATTGAAGTCCACAGCTAGGTCAACTTTCAAAGTTAATATAACAGGCAGTTGTTTCAGAATATAAAGTGAATGTTAACTTCTTATGAGAGGTTAGCAAAATTCTGCCTTATTGACATCAATTCCAGATCAGCATTAGAGCCCAGAGCACTGCAAGGACAAGAAGCACAACCTGGTGCTACCCTGTGTCCAAGAGGGGCCTTCCAGGTGGTGTGAGTGGGAGACAGGGGAGGGAGAAGACTATAGCCATGAGCCAGGCGCAGCAGAACTCTCCTTTTAGATTAAGGCTAATGAGGGTCCTGTCGAGGGGCCGAGTATTTGCCTGTGGTGAGAAGGCTACAAATTATGAAACATTTTCCCCTTAAAATGTTTGCCTGCTGTCTCTGGATTTGTCATCATGTAAGAACCTAGGGATTTAGATCTTAATTTTCTCATGCTGATGTTGCTTTTCCTATATGAGTATCACCCCTTAAACTTGAAGATTTGTTCCATTATATATGCCAATAAAAGAAAAGGATTTAGTAAAATTTAGGATGAGAACGAGGGAGGGAATTTTATTTCCCCAATAATTCTGTTGCCCTTCTGCTTTGGTCAACTTTTAAATTTAAGTAACATACTTGTAATAAAGTGCACAAATCTTCTAGGTGCAGAGCTCAGTGAACTTTAAAAGTGAATACACCCCTGAAACTTTCTGTACCTCCACAGCTTCCTGGGGTCAGATCTGCATCCTCTCCCCTCAAAGGATACACCCCAGTTCTGACTTGTATCACCATTACTGGGTTTCTCTGTTTTTTAACTTAAATGACAAAAATGAACCATGCAGCATGTGTACTTGCTCATACCTGACTTCTTCAATGCAGTGTTATTCCTGTGACCTAGTTCGTGTGTAGAGCAACGCTTAATTCCCTTACACTGAGGCGGCAGAGTGCTGCAGTATGACTCTTATTATTTATTCTACAAAGGTGTTGGTTCCAGTTTGGGCTTATTATGAGTAATGCTGCCATTAAGTATTCCTGAACACGTCTATCTCTATATATAGATAGAGCAGGTATTTGTGTGTTCCTGCTGGGTGGAAATTCTGGATATATGCAGCTTTAGTAGGTTCTGATACAGATTTTCAATGTGGTTTTCCAATTTATATTCCATGAGCAGTGTAGGAGGGTTTCATTTATTTATATCCTTGCCAACACCTGATGTTGTCAGATTAAAAAAAAATAGCCATCCTAGTGGGCATACTACTTGTAGTCCTCTAATTTTTATTTTTATTTTTCCATAAGTGAATTATTTTTGCTTCTGCGTGTCACTGATATTTTTAGGAACAAACCAGTAGATTGTGTTTTTGAGAAGTGAAAATATGTAAATTCTTTTATCTTTGTGCCCAGTGTGCACAGACATTTTTACAATAGTAGCACTGTTCGTTCATTTTTAAGGATGAAAGTTGAAGATGAATGTAGTCAAATAATGTATTTATCATCTAGCCAGCTCACCAATATCTGCAATCTCCAAAAGGGAGGAAGTCTATTACAGTAGATGCTCTTGGAGGCAATGGGCTGGAGGGGGAGCTCTTTAAAAGTACACATAGGGCTGGAATAGGAATATTTATTATTTTGGACTGTGTATTTTATGGACCGCATTGAAATCGATGGACCTTTAAATAGTAACTTCCTACTATATTTAAATTGCTTTTATTTATAATAAAAGGTCACTGTGTACATTTAGTGTACATTTTGATCGCATGAAGTATTCTTGTGATTGTTTTATAATTTACAGCAAAGTCATACTAGTGAGGATTCATTATATAGAAAGCTGGGGTGTGCTAATGATATGTTAGAGACTTTTCAGAAAACTTATAACTTTCACATAAATAACATTTAGACTAATTGACTAACTGAAATAATCAGGGGATGATATGTTTTCATTAATTTTCTGTGAAATACTTGGCTAACCAGAAAGTGTTAAGTGTATGAACACACACACACACACACACGATGACTATGAGAGGACATCAGAGGGAAGAAACTTGTCAAGTACCAATTAACTTGTGGTTTGTATTACTTTGACTAGTGATTTTAGCACTGACTAAACTTAAGTCTTCACTTCCTTGGGTTATGGTTCATCAAAGACGTTCTTTGGCTGTAAACTCTGTAGGCTAGCCCATTTTATTCCTTCCGAATTTACTTAAAAGGGAATTAGAAAGACTTAAAGAGCCATTTTTGTAGAAGGCATATTTACCCTATGGAATAAAGCATGCAGTTGGATCATCAGGAAATACTTAGGTGAATGAATAAATGTAAATGATTGAGGATTCCTAGAACAGCGATTCTTTTGTTAAGCATTCGTTTCCATTGTTTTAACAGTTCTCCATGCTCAAACAATGTCTATGCTTCATGCTATTAATCAGCACAATTAAACAAAGGTTTGTTGGGTTCAGATGAAATTTTGTACAGGATTTATAAAATATAAATTATAAATCAATGAAAATAAAAATTATTCTTTGCAGTTCTCACTATTTTGACATAGTAAAAACTACTTGACTAAGTATCTATGAAGTTCCCAGCTGCCCCAAATGGCTAAAGAATATTGCTGCCCACAACAACAACAAATAAAAGATAAAGAGCTTTCTCCATCAAAAAATTCCCTGTTTCACAAAGTAAGATTTCATCGTGAGAGGAAACAGTGATTCATATACTTAACAATTTTCATTAGAAGAGTCTGTATTCTTAGATGCTGATGGGGAACTAAACTAACTTTGACAATTTACTGTTATATAGTCAGATTTCATGAACATAATGTCAGTCTTTTTTTAAGAATAAAATGTTTTTTCTTCAAAGGAGCTAGGAGCTACATGTCAGTATCCATATATAACAGGCTTTAACTTAAGTTCAAAGCGAGCTCTGTGCACCCTCTCTCCGCTAGTCCTTGTATTCTCACTGAAAGTTGACCAGCGACTACAGACTTGAGCTGTTAGGCTTCTTTCTTTTTTTTTCTCACATCTCATAATCAGCTCACAGGTAAAGCCTCTCAACTACCCACATCCGATCATCTCTTGCATTTTTATGTTCATCCCTCATCATCTTCTATCACCTGCACTACTGTGATGGTTGCCTAACTGGCCTCCCTGCTTCTACCCTCACCCCCTGACTTTGCCACTATAATCAAAAGAACCGTATAAAGCCATGCCACTAAATGCATGAAGAAACATGCATGGAAAACATGCAGTAAATATATTACAAATATTGGCATGATAAATGTCTTAAAAAGCCTGATTATTTTCAGGAATGAAATAGTAATTGGCTTGCTTGTGTAGAACATGAATAATCACACCATTTCCTTCTGTTCCTCTTCTATATCAACTTGATTTCACATTTTAAGAGGAAATGATGTTAGACCTTGTTCACTATGAAATTAACTTTATATTGTGTATCTTATTAAGAGTTGTTCTTGATATTTGAGTTTTAAGTATATCAATTACTTAAGCCTAATTTTGTGTTTAACTGCATCTACCTATTGCTCTTTTATATACAAGTTTTTTATTCTTAAGGAATTTTGATTCCTCTCAATTGGTTGGATATATTTATGCATGTGTGTATTCAAAATTATTTTCAGAATAACTTAAAATGTCTAACCATTACATTTTGGTTAGTGCAGAATTCTTGAACCACAAGTTTTTTCTCAAATTCCTGCATTGTTTCACTATCTCTGGTGTTCAGTGCTTCAGAGATGACTAATGTAAGACTGATTTTTCTTTCTCTGACAACAACTTGTTTATCTGCTTATATATTTTTAGGAGATATTATTTTTGAAATGTTAAAATTCCATGAATCTGTGCCAAGGTGCTTGTCTGCTTTCAATATATCTGCCTGGTACTCAATGAAGTTCTTTTGGTTCATAGTTGTAGGCATGTATTCTTTGGTTTTTACTTCTGTGTCCCTTTTGTGTTATCTTTTTTTGGGGAAAATCATCTCCACACATGTGTATCTTTGGAGCACTTACTATGTGTGGGTATGACTGTGCTGTTAGGATGGTGAACGGTTCTGCATGTTAGCTCTGCTCTATTTTGATTGATAGGCTTTCTTGGGGTTTTACCTCTTTTTACTTCCTGTCTAGTTTGGAATAACATCTCAAGTTTCCCATTCAAACAACTACATAAACTTAAAACTTGAGTGAGTCTCCTTTCTGCTTTCAGCGTTGATTCATTTTGACATTGCTTTTTTAGTCTTAAAATCTTTTTTTACTGCATTCAACTCCTTCATTTCTGTTGGGTGCTTAGCCAGATCCTTTAAAATCCATGTCTTATTTCACACACTTCAAGCTTTTTTAGGATTTTCAGAACACAAAGCAAATCTAAAATTGTGATGTTTTCTGAAAATAGTCTAGCCCGGCAGCATCTTCTTCCTCTACATCTTGAGTGCTTGTTACTCCACCTCCCTGCAGAACAATTTCATAGAGCCCATGTTATTTCATTTTCTTGTGTGTCCTTATTCTCGAATGATGAGGTGGCTAAAACTGTGCAGCAACAGACTGGGGTGATGCTCCTTAGGTTGTATTTGCTATTACTAGAATGCTCCTTAAGGAGACTGAATTAAGTCTACACTGCTATCTCAAGAACTCAGCAAGGCAAGGAGCTGGAACTGTGGACCATGGCAGCATGAGAACTTCATCTTCACATCACGTTTTGTTTTGTTTAGAAAAGCCATTGCAGGGCTTCCCTGGTGGTGCAGCGGGTTGAGCGCTGCACTGTGAAGCATCTGTGCACAGCAGCATGAGTTTGATCCCTGGCCAGGGAGGGGACCCACATGGTGAAGCAGACCTCTCCTGCTTCGCCTGCACTTCCCTACACTTCCCTAAGCAGTGTATTTCAGTGGATCTGCCTGTTCTGCTCCCCGCTCTGTCCCTGGTGAATCCTCTCACCTCCTGCAACTCTGGCTTGTACCCCAGCTCTTGTGTGTAAAAATGGAAAAAAAAAAAAAAAAAAAGCCATTGCAGTGGGACCAACTTGGCATTTGGGTTTTGTTTGATCTAGTCTTGTGGTCAAATATAAGTTGGGGCTGGCTGGCTTGTTCTTAGTGTTAATCTCTGTCTATCTTTCTGCTTGATACAGACACTGCATGAAACCTACACTTCCCCAACCCCCCAGTCCATAACTTGATTGCTTTCAAATGCTGCTACTTGTCAGTGACAAAATGGAGATCAAGTGATTTGTTTTGTACCAGCTTGATGGCTCTCTTCCACTTATCCAAGTGAGGGATAGTACTGTTATTTGGATGGGTTTGAAGTACTTACTTGCTGGCAATGGCCCTGCGTAGGGAGGTGATCAGAGCTGTCTTTGGCTTTAGCATGTACAGGGGGCTCATCCTACTAAATTTAGCAAAAATTCTTCAAAGCTTCCTGCATGTCACTAGCACCCTTCCTGTCATGTGGTTTTTCCACTGCTTATTGCTTTTTACTATTTTAATCATTGTGACAGTCATCTGGCGAAGACCGAGTTGGATGTCTTATGCTGGGACGTCAGGTGTTAAAGTCAGCTGGGTGTCGGAATGTATATCTAGGCTGTGCTGAGTTGAAGCTGTGCTCTCATGACCAGAGAGCAGGGTGCTCAGCGATGAGTCATTCGTGTGCCAGAGAGAGGAACTGGCATTTCACTGCTCTCCCCTGAAATGCAGACCTTCCTTGACATGGTGGTTTCATCCTTGACATGGCCTTCCCTCCTCAGTCAGCCTTTCTCTTCTCTAGGATTGGACTGTCCTTTATACACATGGCCACAGAAACCCAGACATAGGGTTACATATCTTAGAGCTATTATTTGGTCTTAACCTTGCTTCTGAATCCCAGATTCACATCTTAAAATCTTCCAATAGCATGCCTGACATTTGTGCATGGGTGTCCCAATTGTTAGAATACACACTAACACCCAAACCAAACATCTGCTTTCTTCCACAAATCTCCCCTCTTCCTATGTTCCCTGTTCTGTCCTCAGGGCTTGAAGATTTCACCAGCCTCCTCACCTTATAATCACTCACTGCTGCTTGACCTACATTCAAACTGCTTCTTGTATCTGTCCTATTCTTTCCATTTTCAATTATCCTGATTTAGGTTCCTATCACTTCTCACCTGAATAACTTAAGTAATTTTATGATTTGATTTTCTGACTTTCTATCTATCTCTGATAGTTTCTCCCTTTAGAGCTATGAAACTTCCTTAAGAAGAAATAACCCTATCAATCCCTTTCTCGCTTGCATTCACGTTCCTCATTCACAAGAGCACTGTGAGCATGGTACTCAAGGCCCTTGGGGACTCCTCTTATCTCTATACTTTTCCCTCCTACCGCTCACTGCCCCCAAGTTCATCCCCAAACTCTGAACTTGAGTCACTCTGGGTCATGTGGCATCCTCCAAACAGCTTTGATTTCTAGTTTTCATCACTGCTCAAGGGGTCTTCTGTCTAGACCAGAGCTACGCAAACTGCCTTTAGTGTGTGAACATAAATTAATGGTCCATTACAAAATACGTAACAGAAATTGACAGTAAGGAATTAGAAATTTGCATAGGCATTTGGTAAGGTAATTTTGCTTTTAAAATCTAATATTAAATGATATGGGCTCCTATTTTGTATGCAATTTTTAGCCTTTTTTTCTAGTAATACATTCCTATCCTATTCCATAAAAGTATTAGTCCACGTATTATTGAAAATAAAACAAATCAAAACAAAAAACTTGGCCCCCTTCCATAAGAAGTTTGAGAAGTTCTGGTCAAGACTATCCTTTCACCCCCATTCTTAGAAGCACCACCAAGTCATCACCATCACATTCATCCTTCATACTCTATCTCAAGTGACACTGTCTCTTATGAATCTTTCCCAAGTATTCAGCCTAGAAATTACTCACATATTTGTCTACCTAACCACAGCACTTTATTGAAAACACTCATGTGGCATAAGTACAGTAGTATTGGGTCTTTATAACAACTACACATGTGTCTTCTTTCTTAGGTTAGTCACTGAAGGCCATAACCTTTTGGCAAAATATGGTCATAAATGTCTCCTGGATAAAAATTACTATAGACTAAATATGAACAAGAGGATGCTCACAATAAAATTCAAGTTTCTTACCTGACATCAACCAGTCTCTCAGCTTCAAGTCCTTTGTGCATTTCACACTGAGTTTGCAGCCAGCCACAGTGCCATGCCTCTGTCTAAGCTGTGCTCTCTGCTGGGGCCTTGTTTACACCTCTCTAGTCCAAAGGGATGTGTCCTTGAAGACTCAGCTCTTATGTCCTTTACATCAAAATCTACCCTAGAATGCCTAGCCTCTGGGCTTCCACTATATTCTCTGCAGCACTATACATAGGTACTTATCATATGCAGCTTAAGTGATCTGTTCAGATGCCCATCTTCCCCACCCCTTAAGACTACCACCTTCTCAGGTACAGGCACTATATCATACTAATTTTTGTACCCACAGTGTAAAGTATGATGCCCGCATTATATTTTGAGCACATTAGTGTTCAAAAACAGTGAACACAGGCTCATTTGAAATACTAAAGGAAAAAAGGAACTTATTTGTTCATGGAGATAGGCTAGCCAAAGCAAACAATCAGAGAAAGGCTAATTTAGTTAAACCTGGGAATGAAATTAAAATCAGTGATTTTTGTAGGAATGGATGTTTTCTTGTGTTAGGGAAGGCTGGAATCAATTCTGAACTAAGTATAACTGAAGTCGTTACAGATTCTTCTATGTAGAAAATTCTTGCTACTAATTCATAAAAACTCTGATATTCCATATATATAATCCAGCCAAAAAGCCAAGGAAGGTCACTGTTGGTAGCTATCTTGAGAAGAATGGCATGTGCTGCAATGGAGGTACATGTTGAAGCAGATGTTAACATGGGTGGTAACACTTCCTGTTCCTTGTCTTAGCCAAGCCAAGAATCAGCATGTGGACCTGAAGCTGTGCTTCGGAAAGTCATCTCAAATGATGATTTGCTAGTTCCTGGCGAGACTTTGTACTGTTCACCAAGGAAACACCCATGGTTACTGGGGTCACAAAGCAACCTCAAAACAGCTGGAAGTTGTTAGTCAATCAGAGTTACACAGGACTGGCAAAAGATGGCAAAGAGGGGATCAAAAGATTCATGTTTCACATGAGGTTGTATCCATTCTTGGCTAGTGCTGTGTTAACTTGTGCTCTCTCTAACTTGAGATGGGCCACCTGAAAATAACACCTACAGATTTAAAATAAAGATCCACAAGGGAAACACTTGAAAATGCTGTTGGTATTTGGATATGCAAAACGTTTTATAATTATAGATGAGAAGTATGCTTTTTTTTAAACTGAAATGACATAACACTGTATATGATTCAGAGACATAGGATCAAATTATGCTTTCCACAGAACTGAAGAGTTGGAAGAAAATAAGAGACCTAACAGATAGCAGAGACCTTAGTTTTGGGTTCAAATGTTTGTTCATTAGTTATATGACCTAGGTCAAATTATGTCATTCTAATCTTTAGTTCCCTCAGTATAAAGAGGGAAACAAATATTTCACAAGACTGAGAATGGAAACAACTTCTGTGTCTCAGTTCCCTTCAGTGTCAAATGCAGAAAATAATACTCACTGGTCCTTACAAAGGTTAATGGACACAATGAATGGTAGAACTCGATTAGGTGATTAATATTCAGCAGTCCAGAATGCTGAATATTAGCAGGAAGAGGTAATGATGAAGCTATTCCTTCTGAGAGAACATGGTATGCTAGGCCCTGATTTAAGTTGTTTGCATGAATCATCTGAGGCAACTTCATAACTGCCCTATTACTTGTCTTTCCCATTTTATAGAAACCATGCTGTCTGGCTCTAGAGCTGATATTATTCACCACTAGGCAATTAGAAGGTTGTGACGAAGATGTTGACAGTGCGAGGCAACTGGTAGAATGCCTGGCATGTGGTACATACTTAACAAATTCTAGATATTTTTAAAATTTTGTTATTTGTAAAGATTTCCAGAGATGGAAGTTCTACATTCATTTTGGGTACTCATTCAAGGACTACTTACTTTCCTTCCCTTTCTTTTGTTTTAAAACTTTGTAATTTAAGCCTATTCTTTTCTTTTTTAGGTTAAGGGAAGAAGAGAATAAAAACTTCCCCCAAATACTTGTTTGGAAGATATTTAGAAAGTTATTAACCCCAATCCCTTTACCTATTTTCTAAAGAAACAGACACTAATTTATTTGTTGTTCCTTGAGCCCATTAACTTTCTTTCACTTTTCTCAAGAGCTGAAAGTGAAAGTACAGTTTTCTCACACTCATCTCTCTGTGGTGTTTAGCAGAGTGCTAACCCTAATTGTAACCGAAACTTGATTTCTGTTCTAGTGTAAGAAGTCACAATAGTGTGTGCCTTTTTTTGGTTGATCTTGCAAACATAGTATTATCTCAAAGAGCTGATGTCTGATTAAATGTAATAATGCTTATAAAAGTAACTGGTATGGTGGTCAGTGAATATCAAGCAATACCAACATTTACCAATTCCAGATGGGAATTCTGATGCCTTCAATTAAAAAGGTATTTTTGTATTCCTTTCTAGTATTGGGAGTCTTTGAATGGTCTATTGTTCTCTATAGGGTAAACCCCAGTGCTGTTTTCATGTTCTCATGGCAATGAGATCTGATTCTTCATATTTGGTCCCTACAATTTTGCCTCTCTCCTGCCACTATCTCACGCCATGCACACACTCTTCTCAGGGACAGGGCACAACCTGCTGTTCTCTGAACTCATGGTGCTCTCCGTATCTCTGTGCACGTGTACATACTGTGTCCTAAGTCTGGACTGGCCGACTCCTTAATGCATCTGTAAAATTCCTCAGCATCTCTTAAGAGTGAACTCAAGCATTCCACCCTCCATGAGGCCTTCCTTTCTTCATTCAGGTCACAGCACAGTGTGCATACTTCTCAATAGGACTTAGGATGCAGTTTGCTCATTTGTATTCTTTGAGTCCCTTCTCTAAGGGTCGCATTCTACTCGATTCTTACAGCCTGGTGTGCACCAAGGACTTATGAAATGAGGAATGACTGAATTATACCTATTCTTCAGTCTCATGTAAGCACCCTCTCCGCTGAGTCTCAGCTCTTCTGAACACTCATTTAGACCCTTATTCATCTATAGTCTTTCCCTAGGGCTCAGAGCCCACCTAGAAAACGCCCTCGGTGCCAAGGGAAATGAGCACTTGATAAATCAATGACTAGGGCAGAAGATTCAATCTTTCAAATGTAGGTTTTCACATAGTTTTTGTAAAATCTGCTCTTTTAATTTTTTTTTAAAAAGTAAATGATTTAATTTTTTCCCCGGATTTTGAAATTGGTCATCTAGTTAGTCATTATAATTTTCTTCTTCCTATCCTTTTAAACATTATAGAACTTTTCCTAATCTCCTGATGCAGTTTAGATTGTTTTAAAATGAAATTTTCCCAGAGTTTTAGGTTAAAGTGATGGATTAAAAGTGAATCATAGAATTTCTTACCCTAGTAACTAGCAAATAATAATAAACTTCCCCATGAAAAAATAATTACAGATAAGAACCAAAGACAGAAGGCGTATTAAGTGAAGGAAATCAACTTCAAACACTTCATGGACAGGAAACAGAAAATTCCAGAGTGGTGCAGAGAAGCACGTCACAGTTTGGCCCTAACGCTGCCCCTTTTTCTTAGAAATAAGGCTTCATTCTCACTTAAGGCAAATTACTCTGATTTCACTTGTGATTTCAGAGGATACTTGGCCCTCCTTAATTATCTATATAGATTGGCTAGCACATGATTTCAAACGTGAAGTTTTCAAGGAACAAATCTTTGCTTAGGGAACACTGAAGCATCTTCACCTTTACTCTAAGGGGAAGTAGCCTTATTAACTGGTCCTGAGGCAACCAGTTTGTGGCAGTACAAAAGGGCAGGCAATGTGGAGGTAGGGGAGAGGTGGGAAGAAAAGCCAAGGGCATAGCGAATGCAGGGACTGGATGATCCCAAATGCACCTGCCTCTCCTGTCAATGACAGTGAAATGTTTGTGGGAAGAAAGCTCTACTTGTGAATTTCTAGTAGAGGCGGGATGCTCATGGATCTTATAGGAGGGGAATTAGGTTTCTATTCCAGACCTGATGGATCAACTGACTGCTGCTTGGACAGGAGGAAAGGTGAGATCAAATGTTCTCCCTTGGAGAACTCAACTGAAAAAGCCATACTGTGAACCTACTGCATTTTGGCATTGACTACTTTTTTTTTTTTTCCCCATCTCTCTGCTTAGGGTTCATAAAACTTTCCAGTAGTTTTGGGATGGGTCCAGTTTGGACTCAGATCACTTTCTTGGTTCATAAGTGGAGGTTACCTGTAAATTATCCAGAATGATACGAAGGGAGTGCACCTGTCGCCGAACAGCCCCCGAAAACCTTTCATAGCTTGCGGCATCATATTCACTCATTTGGATCTCTTTTAGCCTGAAATCAGAGAGGGCAGGAAAGGCAACAGCTGAAATCATGCACACACAGGTCTTCTATTTCATCTTTTACTAGAACTATGGCAAACTCCTTGGTAACTCCTGTTGCCTTAGAGAAGAAAAGGGATGAACTGATGTGACTAGTTGGAGTTTCAAAGGAGAATATCCAGTGGTGTGCAGGTAAATGGCTAATGAATGGACAAAAGAAAACCCCAATAGCATGCTGTGTATAAAAACTCCCACCATGATTTAAAAGCTACCAAAAGTGAAGTGACTGAGCACTGTGAACTGTGCATAGTTGGCACTTCTGAGTCAGCAAGAGCCAGCTCAACAACACACCACTCTGCTAGTTCCCAGACATGTGTCACCATGTTGGCCACTGGTCAGTTCATGTGGTAGATTCTTAAGAGACTTCTGCTGGGTTGCTTTAGACCAAGAATATATATCTGGACCAGTTTGATCCCAAAGACTGTAACTTAGTGCCACTAAGTAAAATACATGAGTTTTCTGAGTGGTGGTGTATATTTAATAGAATGAACTATAAGAATTATATTTCAGTATTATTGTGGCTTTGAAAGTCTATTTTCTCATGACAGTGCTCCTTTTTATTGGTTTTTCATTGTTTTCTTTCACTGCTGCCCTGTAAGAGTTCTTGTGGTTCCCTGAACGCTGTACCTGTGTCTTGGATCCCCTGCATGGGGTGCTCTCTCTCTCTCTTTGCCTTCTACCTCAAAGACCCAAATCAGTGGCCACCTCCTTCAGGGAGCCTGCTCTGATCTCCAGGTCTCTCTGAAGTGCTCGCATAGCACTTCACGCTTACCTTCTATATCAGAACATGTACTACCCATGCTCTACTTGTCTGCCTTCTCTCTCACCAACCAGGCTTTATTAAGGACTGAGTGTTTCTTTCTATGTACAGTGCCTAGCATGGTGCCTGGAGACCAACAGAGGCTCAAAATATATTGTAATGAATGATGGAAATAAGACTCGGGTTATTTAAAATCCAGTAGCATGGCTGAAGCCCAGCCCAAAACTTCTCTTGGGTTTTATAGTACTGTATTGGTAACATATTGATTTATTAGATATTTCTATAAATGTAAAGGGTGCTGATACTAAGGCAAGAAATAATGTGTATCTCAAAAGTCTAACATGACTTTCTAAACTACTGTGTGCACACTTGATTATGCATGTGTGCAATGAAAATCTTAAGTATTATTTTTAATACCTTAGACTGGAATTGAAGCCCCAGATGCTAAGGGAGAATGAATTGTCTCTATTACTTACTCCCTGTCAGGCCAAGTGCTGGGAAGAATCAACCTATCACAGAGCAGAGTGAGAGAGGCCTATTAGCATCACATACATTAGGCCTAGATGACCATGGCACAGATTACAACTTTTGCCCTGCCACAGCCATGGCTAGCTAATGTCAACTTAGGTTTCAAAACAAAGCTAAAAAGTTGCATCCTATGAAGTCTTGCTTAATCTGTCCTAAAAAACTGATCAGTCCCTTTTAGCTATCTTCTCTAGACAGCTATCACGGAACATTTACCCTTTATTGCTTTTAATAGATATTAAGTCTGTTTTTCTCTATCAGACTGTTTTTTCAAACTTTATTTTCCAAACTAGGAAATATGCTTTACACTGAGAGTGAGTGTGCACAGATACATACGGAAATATGTTGTATAACCAAAAAATTAATGTTTATTACATGTGATAATACTTTCTATCCTTGTGGGAGAAGGAACATGCCTTATTTTTTCTCTGAATTGCCAATCCCTGCCACACAGTGGTACTCAATAAATGCTTTGGATAGCACTTTGGAAAGTACCATCAAAAGGTAAATACCTAAAAGGTGTATAATATCTGAGTAGTTGTTTCCCGAGGTGACATGCCAAGGTGTCTTATTGTAAAGCTACCCTGTTCTAAGAGCAAAGAGGAATTTGTGTAAGGACATAGTCCCTTAACGATATCTCCTATGCTTAGTTGTGGCAAGATCTTAAATGTCTCTATAAGTTTCATTAGTTTAAGTTATATCTCAAATACCAAGGCTGACAGAAGCTGGGCATAGTAAATGCTATGTAATATGCTACCTCCCTCCCTTTAAACCTAGGAAGCCAATGTGCACTTTCCCGAAGAAGGGGATTAGCATTTTTCCAAAGATGAGAGATTAGGAAAAAAATGTAGATGTGGCTTATCCTTAGTAGGGGAAGACATACACATACAACCACATCAAGGATGGAGTCAGCAGTTGGTAAGTCACCTCGAGCACACTGGTCTTTGTAGAGAGATCAGAATTAGCTCGAGTTACAGGGCCACTTCTGGTAATATCAAGTTGTACTCAAAAAAACACACCACATGCTGTTTTAATTATGAAGAAGTCTGGAAATCATATTCCAGGTTGTGTCAGCTTTCAGAGAGATCACCTATAAGGTGTTCAAGTTGATATCATTCTGAATGATGAAGACTGAAGCAGGGGATAGGGAAAGAAAATAGGAAATTTTAGCCTCTGGATCAGACAAGTTCCCATTGCTAATACTCTCAGACCCACAAAGCTAGCTGAAAATGTCTTTCTGCTGCTTTACTGCTGATCAAAACTGCAGGGCACAGCTGCTTTACATCCTAGTAATCTAAAAGGACTACAACTGCACTTTGTTGGCACAGTATATTCTTAAAGGGTATATTTATTGTTACCTAAGAGTCTGGGAATTTTAGTTTTCATTTATTTTTTCTTATGGTCAGACTTTAAATACTATGATTTTTGGATCAATTATGAAAACAAACATAAGCTGAGATCCACTGTGTAAGGCTGATTAGTTTTGCAAATGGTAGTGGGTACAATTTCCAGAGCGGGTTCCCCTGCTAAAGGCTTTGCTAAGTGCACAAAATGTATCTCAGTCTCCTTCTTCACATCTTGTTGATGTAATATTTCTATTCTGCTTTATTCATATCTTGTATGTGTCTCTTTTGGTGAGTCTTCCTGAGTTTATCAATTCTTACTATGCAGAAATCAGTATTTAGCTGCCATACAAATACAACTGAGGGCTAACCGCTGTTGGACAGGTAATGTACTGGGCTCCTAAGGGCAATATGACAGAGCTCTGGACTGAAGGATAGGTCTGGCCTTGGGTCTGGTTTTATCTGGTGTGTGAATTGAGTATTACTGGTGATATTACTTGGATATACATCTGATTATTCATTCAACAGATATATAGGAGTGTTTGCTACGCAATAGGTTCTGGGTGTAGGTACTATCGAGCAAACAAAACACCCCACTTTCTCAAGAAACTTAGTGGAGAAACAGCCAACTATTCTTACAACTAATAGCTTAATAGTAAAGCATAAGAAATAAGGAAAAAAGGTCAGGATGTTTTAAAAACATAAATGGAAGGAAATCTGACCTTTTATACATATGCCTAGAGCTGCAAAAATAAACTATTTGGTGATAGTGAAGAATTACTGCTTTTTAAAGACATAACAGCATTGTGTCCTTTTTTTAGAGTCAATATCTTTAAGAGATATTTATAACAAAAACACAGGCCATCATAGTTTCAAAACTACCCATGGGTGGATGCTGGGAGTACAGTCAGATTTTTCCTCTTGATGTTGTGGGGACAGGTCCATAGGATCTATTATTTATTTTTTTCTTATCTGTGTTTGAAAAGTTCTAGAACAAAGTTAAAGGAAAATGTTTAGCAGTGCTAAGTTGAATATTCACTTGATTACATGAAAGTGGAAAGCAGTATTTTTTCTATTTTGTGTGTCCATCTTTCTCATGACTTTCATTTTTCCTCTTTCAAACACTTGCTTATCTCCTGTCTTTTAATCAAGAAGGTCTTCTCTTTTGCTTGGACTTAGTTTCTTCTCTGCAGTATTTAGTAATACGGCCTTTTCACTGACTCCCTCACTTCCACCAAATTTAGTTGCCTTATCACGGATGCTCCTTGACTTCCTTCCCTGGGATGATGGTCCTTACTAGAAGCAGGTTCTGGATCCTACTATGGAGGCTGGAGTTGGACAGTAGTGCACAAGCACCACTAAAAGGGCTTTCTGCCCGTCCGCCCCCAAGAAGGGCTGGGGTGTCAGAGCACACGCTGAGACTGGACATTTACCTGAGAGCTTCTGGGCATGGTGACAATTAAGAGCTCATTAGTTGGGGAAGGGGAATGATATATAGCTACTTGTTTGGTTCTTCTCCTAAATGTACACTTTGTTTATTTTAGATGTAGAGCAGTATTTTAATTCCAACAAGACCTCTCATTACAGTGTTCTTCCTATCTTTTTTGAGCAGTTTAAACTAATTTCAGTCCTGACAAAGTTATTTGTCTTTGTAACCTGAGAGGGCCATCTCCAGAACAAATTCAGGCAGTGAGAACATATAAACAGTTCAAGGCCTCCAGGGAAGCCAATAGAGGACTGAGAGTACCACTTGTCTTATGTACCTACTGAGTACTTGAGGAGCTTAGGGCTGCCAGCCCTTCCTGAGGGTGTGGCAGGAGGGATCAGCATATTTGTCCCCATTGTTCTGCACTGTTTACTTGCAGGATGTGTAAGCACAACATGTAATACCAGATGTTGTACGTGGGAGGAATTTCATAACTCACATACACTTGTACATGCCTTTTCTCTAACTGCACACAGCTATTTTCATTGAGCACAAAAATGCAAATCTGCTTCTCAAATCACTACCAATTCTCTCAATCCTGAAGGACATATTGCTGGTCCTTTGGTATTTTTCACGTTTAATTAAAGAACACATGTGGTTGTCTTCTGAAAGCACCATGTAGATGCTTCTCATTTCTTAGATGGTTCTCATCAAAATGGGGCAGAAAGGGTCTGGATTATCTGAAAACCACAGGCTTGTCAGCCTGGATTTCAAGGCCTCTACTTACGACAGGTTTCCTTATCTAACCTCATTCCTGCCAGTACCTTTTCCCTGATGGACAAGCTGCCTCTCTTCACTGCAGACACTATGTTCTGGTGGCTCTGCACAGGTATTTTGGCCCCTGGAAGGCCCAAATCCTGACTGAGCTCAGGCCCTTCCCCTCACTGCTAGAGGGCACAAGAGAGAGGGGAATGAGGAGAGAGAGGGAGAGATACATACAGTGAGTACACTAGTTCTGTCTCCACATAAATCTACAAGATCCCTGAGGGTAGGAAGGGACTATTACATAGCTTTCTGAATTCTCTTTATGGCCTAGGAATAGATGTGGATGAAGTGATTTGAGCTTCAATTTGTCTTAAGAGAAATCTTTGGTTTCACCTTCTAATGTCCTCAATTCCTTTTTCTATGTTCAGGTATAATCCACCTATTTAAAAGAGATAAATAGAAAGAGTGGGGCATTGCATGTTTCCTAGACTGTCGCCGTCAGGAAGGGGTCAGTTTGTGGTTCATGGTCCTGGATGACGTGGAAAATGTCACAAATCTGGGTCGACTGGGTCCACTACAACAGTTCCCCACAATGCCAGTGCTGCTCTCCATACAATGGCGACCACTCACCTTTGTTGAAACGCTTTCTGGCCCATCTCTCTAGCAGCTCTCTTCACCTCCTCAGGAACTGCATCTTTCTCAGCCTCTGTGACCTGGTACACAGTGTGGCCTGCATCCAGCCGGTAGGGACCTCCTTTGCCACCCAGACCTGCAGTGTCTCTTCCCCCTGAAGGAAACCAGGAAATCCAGGCAGTGAGTCTGCTCTAGACCACAAAGTCAGACCATGTCCTTTAGGTAGTCCTGTGAAGCATGTTAACTGTCCTTAACTAATAATTATTTTAAAAACTACAAATCCAATTGTAGCAAATACAGAGCTTGTAGAAGAATATTTACTTTTTTTCTCTAGAAAAAAACTACCAGTAGTTGGGATGCAAATAAATGAACTGCCCTAAACTCATCCCTATAGATCCCACAGGTGAACAGGCTCCTGGTCCCAAAGAGGCTGGAATGAAGGTTGTTGCCGATCCTGCATAGGGGTCTGAGTCTTGCCCCAGGGACGTACCCATCAGGAAGTCATAAGTACGACCCTGGGACAATTCTCAATGCACAGAGGAGTAAGGGAAAACAAACTGATAGTAACATGAGGATAAATTATCCCCTCTGACTTCTCACTTCTCAACAGTGATGGGTCTCGCTAGAGTTGCATCCAGGCCAGGATGGGCTCAGATCACAGCACACTTAGTGTTGCTTCGTGTGATTCCACTGGTGGGAAGGCATAGTGGGGTTCTGCCAAGTTGAAAGAAACTATGACGACTCAGCACCTGTGTTCCTTTGGAGCCTGTACTTTGTCACTGGCCTATTTTAGTAGAGATCTGGGGACAGAATAAGCTGAGTTGCTGATCCCCAAATTCCTTTCCAGAAACAGGAGTCTAGAGGGAACATGTTCTGCTAGAAAGAAGCTTCTGGCACATTCATTTTGTACAGCATGAAAGATCAGGACTCTTGAGTCCTGACCAGACTGAAGCACAGAGTACAAGAGTCTGTGAAGGCACAGAGGAAAGGGGATTATTGTGGAGTGGCAGCCCAGCGGAGCAGGAGAGTACACAGATCCTGGGGGGCAGACGACCTAAGGACCACACAGGATGGGTATCTTCAAATGGAGAGCTGGTCTGGGAATATTATGGGCTCTGCAGAGATTCAGACAGTAAATATTTAAATGAATAAATCTGGAAACAAAGGTATTCCTAATCAGGGTACTTTCTCTTCCCCATCCTGTCAAGTCTAACCAATATTTCAATGCTCAGTCCAAATTCCACGATAGCTCTTCCGATGACTCTCCCTCCCTGGGATCAATGTGCCTGGCACTAGTTGTTATTCTTTTAATATTTACTAAGAAATGTTAATTAATTGTGATGGTTTTCATATGTCTTTTTACTTCTACATCTATGCATCGCTTGGACATTAAAGATACTCAGTATACATTTGTTAATTAAATGAACATCACTCTTCCCTCATATTACATTATTTTTCCTTAAAATAAGAAGCAGCTGGGCCCTCCCTGGTGGTGCGGCAGGTTGAGTGCCGCACTGTGGATCATCTGCAGCACAGCAGCACAAGTTTGATCCCCAGCCAGGGAGGGGACCCACATGGCACAGCAGACCTCTCCTGCCATGCCTGCTGCTCCCCTCAGCAGTGTATTTCAGTGGATCTGCCTGCTCTGCTCCCCGCTCTGTCTCTGGTGAATCCTCTCAGCCCCCGCGCCTCTGGCCTGTACCCTAGCTCTTAATGCACAAAGAAATCTTTAAAAAGAAAAAAAAGAGGCAGCTAAGCTATATTGTTTCCCCTGTTCTGCAAATGATAAAAATGATGCACACAGAGATTATGCAACCTACTTATGATTTCATATCAGCAACTTAGCCAAGATTAGAAGTTAAATATTATATGTTGACTTTTAGGTTACAATAATATACAACAGATAATACTTCCAGCTTCAGAATCGTTTTTCAATATAAACCCACATTTACATGCTTGTAAGTGTACATTACGTAATAGTGCATAAAAACTTACATAGTAAACAAATGTTTAGGAAACCAGGTAATATTTTAAGAAGTAGTGAGGACTTTGGCTAACTAGTGAGGACTTTTGTTGCATAAATACATTCAAATTATTTTAAAACACTAGGTTGACTACCAAAATGTATATATTGACCAGATCTGGCCTCTGGACTACCAGTTTATTATACCTGCTTGTAATATTTAAAATACTACTAATCAGCTTACTTTGTTCGTTAACACATAACTTGGGGACTTGGAAGAGAATCCAGTATCGGAGGGGCAGCAGAAAGTACAGCGCAGCACGCTAGTATTACACAGGGAAGCCAGAATGCCTGAGTTAGAGTCCTAGATCCTAGGAAAGTTCCTTAAGGAACCTCAGTCTTCTCATCTGTAAAATGAAGTTGCTAATATTATTTACTTCATGAGATTTTCATGAGACTGAAATGCATAGAATGGTTTCTGGTATATAAGAGCTATGTGAGAGGTTGTTCTTCTTCTTATTGAGGTAACTTCCAGTCACACAGAATGAGTTCATTTCTAAATTTCATGTAGTGGAAACTCTGAAAGTTTGTAGACCATAGTTAAATTATGTCATATTTTTCTTCATTCCCTTAGGATCTTAATTGATGTAATAAGCTAAAAGCAAGAACTCAGCATGCACTGCTTCCCCTATGGAAGCCTGTGTAGGTCATTTCCTTTTGGGAAATACTATGAAAGCAGTCTATTAATTACAGCATTTGTACCCTTTGATTTGAGCACATCTTATTTCACACTGATTTAGAAATTAGTTGTGGGAAATTCCTCCTCAAATGTGATTCTTGGCTCTCACTTGTGGACACCCTATAGGCAGAGGAACTAAAGCAAAGAATTAGTCGTTTCTGTGATCTTACTCCCTTCCTATAGGAGGTCGTCCATTGCTATGGGTGGATCAAGAATGAGTTTAAAACTTGCTAGGTATTGAGATGACATCGTGCCGGTGGTGAAAGGAGGAAAAGGACACATAACTGTTTATAGAGGCTGGTGTGATGATGGTCAGCAAGAGTCACATGGACGCTGGGGTGGAGAAGGCCTGGGGAGGTAGTTCTGCGTGATCTCTACTTCTGGAAGCCATAAAGAAAATGCTTGCTGGAGGTTTCTGAGACTTTAAGGCATAATCCTGAAGCTGACCTTGAACATCCTAAAGTCAGTTTGTAAGATGGGGCAAGCATAGGCAAGGGAGAGGCATTATTGATGAAAAGGAATTAATGGGTCAGAGCTATGCTCACTCTAGAGGATGCTAAAGGAAAAGAGAGGAAAAGGATTTGAAGTAAAGGAGCCTTTATAAATTGAAAAAGTTTGGAGGAAGCAAAAGTAAGGTCTTCAAACTGGACAGATGGTTTAATAGATTCAATTAGAATAACAAGCTAGAACTTCTACTCTCAAGTAGTCCACCTGGGAAATTTACATCTGGCCAGCTCTTCCACAATGCATTCCATATGAATTAAGTCTTGCTGGCTTGTCCTCATTTCCAGATCAAAGGCTATGTCTAAAAATACACTTCTTTAAAGCTAAAAGCCTGATGAATAAACAGAGTAGGCAAGAAGTCCACAGGCCTATTTGATAGCACATTGTCCCTGCACAGAAACTCATTTCCTCCCGAGGCTGTCAAGGCCAAGAGGCACAGACCATCCTAAGGGAAGGTAAAGGACGGAGCTCGTGCCAGCACTCCCCTTGGCCAAGATAAGATCAGACAGTGCGCACACAGTCTGGGCCTATTCCTGTGGCCCAGCAGATGTGTCTGCTCCAGCTGCCTTGGAGGAAAGAGGAAGAGAGCATGGGAACAATGCTCTGCTCAGGCAGCCAAGAGGAAGGAATGGGCCACAGCCACTGGTTCAGACCACAAGCAACTCTCTTATCTCTAAATCCCGCATCCTCAACATACACATGTGGAAGAGAGGGCCGTTTCTTTTCAAAGTCAGTTGGTCAAGAAAATCTACCAGCTGGTGGGTACCCCCTGGGGACTACAAATGATGTCAAATATAACTAATAAAAAAAAAAAAAAGTGTGTATAATAACAGAAAAAAAAAAAAAAAAAAGAAAATCTACCAGCGATGCCTGGCGTGATCCCAAAATGGGATTAACACTTTGAATGCATTCCTCACACCAAGACTTGTTCACAGAGCTTTATAAACTTAATCTCACTTAATCCTCACCACAACCTTATAAGGCAGTTAATGTTGTTTGTTAATTAAACGAATTAACAATGAAGCAACTCTGGGAGGGTTAGAATGGTTTGAGGTTTTAGAGTAGCAGGATTTGGGGATGTGAAATGGCAGATTTTTTCCATGTCTTGAAATCATGCTGAGACAAAGGGCAAGAACACAACCCAAAGAACAGGGAAAGCCCAAAGCTGGTCCCTGGTCCTTCCCAGGGCAGTGTGGTCGGTGGGGGCTCATGAAGTCTCGGGGAGCACTTCCAGGGGGCTGTCAGCACTACCCACCTGTTCCACCAGCCCAAGTGTTGCCGCCCACGTGAGGCATGTTGTCTGGGTCTTCCTTTCCATGTTTGGGGGAACTCACATCTTCACCACTCTCTTTCTCGATTGTTATCTAAAAATATAGAGACACGATTACTATCCCCTGCACAACGCCAGGAAGTATATGACAGAATTCTTTCCTCGTAGGTTCTTGAGGCATCTTATAACCCAGGTCACTGTTGTGTTCGTGTCTGGCAAGAATTTCATCAGATCAGATTTAGCATCCATTTAGTTGGGAAGGAGACAAATTGAATTAATTTTTTTTTTTTTAAGAACTGGCTTGGGTTACAGCTTCAGCATTCTCTTGGTGCAGAGGAGCATTAGCAACCAGACCTATGAAGCAGGGAAAATGGATCTCTGAGACTGACACTCTTCCAGTGGTTTAAAAGGATCACTGTCCAGATGAGTCATAGCAGATATATATTTCACATTAAAGTTTCAGAGACATCTCACTCCTCTGAGAAATGTCATTTGATACTTTTTGTTTTCCCTGTTGCTATATTTTGTATCTTGTGCTTTAGTAATGCATGCTGTACATGCAGACACTAAAAAATTGCTTATTTTTCAGATTCATTCTATTTATCTTTATTTTAAAACTGGATTCAGTAATTCCTTCAAACAGCAAGTGGTGCATTAAACCTCTACGATAGCCAGTAGCTGATGAGTTAATTTTATTCAGTACAGATTCACAAAGGATTGATAAACACACAGGAATTCTAGTTGTCTGTTCAGTAGAAATTGCCCCACAATAAAAAGAATTCAAGGTATTCACATTCCATGTATGCTACGATCCTGCTTTCAAATACGATGGTTTTCAAGGCAGATCAGGCCAAATACTCAACTGTTTAAGATTTATAGAAAACGTACTGACTGGACACCATGCAAAGCACCGCTGGGTCGACAAAAGCCACAAGGACTGCAGGCTCATTGGTTCCCTGCTTGCTGGCAGTGGCACGGGGCCCTTGCAAGCGGGCCCAAAGCAGCATGATGCCAGATGAGCTGCTGCGCTCACCCATTCTGGTTAGTTCGTGGGCTTCACATGCTCGATGTTAGGCTTAATGAAGGTAGGTATGTAATTCAAGGTCTTTGCAAGTTAAAGGCTATTAAGGATGAATTTAATATAACTTCTACTGTCTTATATACAGATTAGTTCATTTCAAATTTGACATTGTAAAGAGATTTTAATTAACTGACCTTTCTGCCAATAGTTTTGGCAGTATGAACAGTTTTTGCCATAACTTCAGCATGTTTTGAGAAAGTTGAGCATCAGAATGATCACTGACCTGAATTCCACACATATAATAATGCTCTAAAAATGGATGAAAATAATTTTTTTCTTTGTAAAGTCAGAATATGCAGAACAGCCAGCAACATTTAGCGATAAAAAAGTACTTAAAATACTTTCCCTCAAACAGGACACCACTTTCCAACTTGTCCAGATGTAACATAAGAGGTAAGCAATACATTAAAAAATACGAAAAAATATAGATGGTAAGGATTCTAGACTCACTACCAAGACAACTGTATTGTTGGAAATGTTATCCCTGTGGTGTCTAATGAGGTAGGTCATTAGCCTGATGTCACGCTCATGCTCCTTCACTTTCTGGCACTCTCCTTCTCTACATTATCAGTCTCCCAGACTCATTCTTTCAATCTTTCATAATATCTCTCACTACATCTCAGTCTCAAGCTCTTTTTGATAACTTTCAAATCTTTTTCAAACTCTCACCCTCACAATTTCTTACTGCGTCCTATCTTTCAATCTGTTTATCATCATCCTTCTCTCACTGTGTTTCTCTCTGTCACTCATTTCTCCCACTCCTCTCATTCATCTCTCTCTCAATCACAGACTCTATCAAGTCTCAATCTCTCCTTGTCTCAATCACTCCCCATCTCTGTCTCTTACAATCACATGCCCACTCTCACGATGTCTCGCAATGGTTCTCAAATTGCTCTACAATCTCTCCTCTCTTCCATTCTCATTCTGTTCATCACATCTCTAACTACATCTCTGAGATGTCACTCTCCTTTTGTCTTGATGTTTTTCTCAATCTCTCTTTCAATATCATTACACTTAATCTACCATAAATCTGACTCTCTCATCTCTCAATCTTTTATTCTCTCAATCTCACTTGTTCTCAACCATCAATTTCCCTCTGACAATGATTAATTTTCTCACTCTATCTCTCTATATCTCAGTCATTATCTTTCTCTCTCTCTCCTTGATCTCTCCCTCACTCTCCACTTACTCAATTCTCACTCTCAATCATGCTCACATTCTGTTTTTCATCTTTCTAAATATCCTTTCAAATCTCTCCCACTCCTTTCAACCTCTTTCAATTTGTCATACTCAGTCACTCTCATTCTCTTAAAGTTCTACTACAATCTGTCTCTCAAATACTTTTTCTCAACTCTCACACTCCCTCTGCGTGTGTCAATCATTCTCAATCTCTCACCCTCACTCATCACTATTTATCCTCGTGTTCATCGCTCAATTTTCTCAATATCTCACTCTCTTAGGACAGAGATTGAGAATTTGATTGACAATCTCAACCACTCCCTCATTCTCATTCAAGCAATTGTTCTCTCTCACAAACTCTAATTGCCAAACTCTAATTGCTCTCCTCTGTCTCTCACTGCTGCTCTCCCTCGATCTCTCTCTACTGTCTCTGAATTTCTTCATCTCTCACAATTGCACACACTCACTTATTCTCATTCTCTCAATGTCACTCAATCTCTTAATGGTGTGCCATTATTCTCTTTCATGTAACTTTAGGCTCTGAATTATTCTCTCTTGATCTGTCACTCTCACAATCTTACTATACTCAATTTCCCTCTAAATAAATCTCTCATTCTTCTCAATTTCCCTTCATCTCTCAAATCCTCTTAATCTTTTTTCTCAACTCTCTCTCACCTTATCTATTCTCTCATTTTGTTCTTTCAACCACATTCTTACTTTATTCTCTCTTCTAGTCTGTATCTCTCACTCACTCCCATCTCTAAAAATCCCTCTAATTTTCACTTTCAGCACCTATATCTCACAATCATCTTTTACTTGTATCACTTTCCCCTCAATCTTTTCCTTATTCTCCACTCACTCTACTCCCTCTCCTTCTCAATCACTTTTTGACACAGCACCAGAGTTTCAGAGACAATCATTCTCAATCTTTTCCTACTGTCTCTTAATTTCTTACTCTCACAACTGCTCTCACTGTATCTCCATCATTACTCTCCTCTTTTAACCTCTTCTTTTTCTTTCATTTCTCAGTCTCACTACATTCAATCTCTCTTATATAACTCTCTAACTTAGTCTCATGCTTCCTTAATATCATCTCTCATCTATCTAAACTCTCTTCACTCCTTCTCTCTAAATCTTTTCCCCCTCAAACTCTTTCAACTTTTTTGCTTTTAATGTCAATATACTCAGTCTTTCTTTTATTCTCTCAACAGTCAGTCTTACTCTTTCAATTACTTTTTCTCAATCCTCAATTTTCCAGTCTCTAACTCCATTTCTAATTCTTTCATTCCCACCCACTCACTCCACTCCCATATCTTTAAATCTCTTGCAGTCTCAGTCTCTCTTATTCTTTCTCATTCTTCAGTCTCTCCAAATTTCTTATTTTCTCACACACTGTTTCAGTCTCAGTTCTCTCAATAGTTTTCTCACTCTCAATCTCTATAAACATTCAGTCCTAATCTCCCTACTGTCTCTTAATTTCTGTCTCTCAATCTCCCTTAATCTTTCACTCCTCTTATCTCTCCCAACCACTTTCAATCTGTTTCTGTCAATTATTCTTAATCTCTCAATTCCATATCTCAACATCCATCTTTCTATATCACTCATAATCTCTCATTTACCACTCATTCCTCTTTCACAATCTCTCTGATATTTTAATATTTAACACTCTGTCTTGGTCAATCATTCTTAATCTTATCAAGCAATCTTTTGATCTCTCAATTGTTTTCTCACAACTTCTCCTTGCTCTCCTTGTCTCATTCTTTTACTCTCAATCTCTCCCTAATCTGTCTTTTAATTTCTTATTCTCTCAAAATGGCACCCACTCACTTATTTTCCCTCTCTTAATGTCATTCAAGCTGTCACTTTCTGAATGGTGTTCAACTGTTCTCACTTAATCTGACTCTCTGAACCCCTTTCTAAATGAATCTCTGACTCTTAGATGTTGATAATGATATTGAGAGAATCTTCATCTCTCTCTCAAATCTATTTCTCTTTCTCAATCTCTCTCATTCTGTCACCCTCAGAAAACTCTCACATTCTCTCTCAATCACAATATATTCTTACTCAGTCTCATTATTTCAAGCTCTCAAAATATGTCTCTTGCTCTGTCTCAGTCATTCTCAATCTCATTCAATCTTTCCCTCTTCTGTCTCAATTTCTTGCTCTTTCTGAATCCTGTCTCTCATTCTGTCTCTTAATACTCTTTCTCTTTCAACCTCTCCCCTCAATCTTACCACACTCAATCTCTCCAAATTATTCTCACTTCATCAGCCCTCACACACACTCCAGTCCTTCTGTCTCACCCCCTATCACTAATGGTCTATCAGTCATTCTCAGTCTCACTCTTAACTCTCATACTCTCATTGCTTTCCATGTCTCTCAATCCTTTTCTCTGTTATTACCCTCCTTATTTTCAAGTTTTCCCCTCAATCTCTCTCTAAATAACCCTTTCATTCTGTTTATTTCTCAAATCTTTTTCTTTCTCCAATCTTTCACTTTTATTCTTATCCTGTGTCTCTCAACAACTTTCAATTTCCCTGTCTGTAATGCTCAGTCTCTCTATATATTACTCATTATCTCATTCTCCTCCCTTTTCTCTATCTTTCCCTCATTCATCATTCATTCATCATTCACTTTCAATCTGCTATTCCATCAACTGTCTCTCACTCTTTACCTCCCAATATCTCTCTACTATTTCACTTATTTTATCAATGTTTTTCAATCTATCTTTGTCATTATTCTCCTTCTGTTTCTCAACCCTGTCCTCTCTCAATCTCACTACACTCAATCTCTGTCTCTCTCTAGCTTTCGATCTCATAACACTCACATTACACTCAACCTGTCTCTAACTCATCTCTCATTCTTTCACTCTCAGCATCTCTCTATACTTCACTCATTATCTCTCATCTCATTCCTTTCTCTCAATCACACGCTATTGCTCACATTCATTCTCTCTGTCTCTCTCAACTTTCTGTTCTCTGGCTCTTTCTCACAATCTTTCCTCTCAGTTTCTTCCTATTCTGTCTCTCCTTATTCTTAATCTCTCAGTGTTTAATTGCTCTCTCTCAATCATAATCTTTCATTCCATCTCTCTCCCTGCCCAAAGTAAAGTAGTATTCCACTTCAGTGTTCAGATGTTATTCTACTAATACTGTCACTGCTCCTATCACTCCAGAAGACTAACTCCTAAAATCTAATTTCTATTGGAATTCAACTAAATCCCCAACATTGATCACTACTTACTTGATTCGGAATCAGAGTGGTCAATGCTGGATGGAATGGAAGAAATCATTTAATTCTACCACCTTACTTCCCATGAGAAAGCTGAGGCCCAGAGCAGCTAAGTACTTGCCAAAGGTTATATAACAAGTTAGCAAATGATTTGCACTAAAACTTTGTATATTCAATGACTGTTAAAAGTCAAAAATCAAATCTATTTTTAAAAGTTACATAATTGTTAGATTCTTTTTAAAGTATCTTTAATGCTATCATGGATTCTACAGCTCCTTTGAGATATAGTCTAGATGTATTTTGACCCATGGCAGCATTATACATAATAAATGTATCTCCATACATATCTATGTTCTTTTTGTTTAAAGTATCTGACTATAGTCATACTTGCTATATAAACTTCTTAAATTAGCACCAGAATAAAACCTGATACAGAGAAAGCCCAAATAGAATAGAGAGACTGAGTGACAGATACTTAGAGAAAGTGAGAGAGACTGAATGAGTGAAGGTGTCATTAACAGAGGGAGAGATGTGAGATGCAAATAGTGAGAGAATGAGAGATTGAGAGAGGGAGAATAAGCAGTTGAGAGAGACAGAGTGACAGTGAGAGACAGGAAGTGAAAGAATGAGAAAGGGAATCTGTGAGAGAGATCAAGAGAAATTGAGAGAGAGGATAAGAAATATTCAGAGACAGATTGAGGGTAGTGAGATTAGGAAAGAGACTGAGAAAAAAGATGTGAAGATAAACAGTAAATGAAAGAGGTAGTTATATTGAGTTGAGTGAATGGCATATTTTGACATATTAAAGATAAAAGAAATTCAGCAGAGGTATGAAAAGCAGATTCCCATCTGGCTAGTAGCTTTTATCCTAAAAAGGACAGCTAATATAACTAATTCAGTTATAGGAAAATCACTGGATTATGTGATTCTGTAAGACAACAGTCCTTAATAACAAGGGCTAAAAATGATGATACTAGAAAAAGAAAAAGCATCAGTTTCCTCCAAAACCATGCTCTTGAAGTTAGTTGCAAGACATTTACCGATATAATGGGGTATCAGGAGGCACAAAAGAGCTCTGTGCCACCTGCCAGGCAATGTCATTGCTCACAGTGCCAACAAAAAACACCACAGCAACCCCAAATGGGAGTCAAAATTGATAAACTCTGGGCAAATACAATCATTCCAACTTACATCACAGAAACACACCCCCTAAAGTTCTAGGGATACTTCCAGACACTAGGAGTTAATCGAATGTGTGTCCCTTCATGAGTACCATTGTAGTCACTCACAGGAGCTTGTTTCTCTAGGTGGATGAGAGGGGCATCTGTCAAGAGGTTGTCAAAGTCATTTCAGGGCATCTTCTAGATGACCTGACAACAATAATTCATAAAAGGCACAAAGCTGAGCATCTAGGACTGTCCACTCCGGGACAGACTCTCAAGTAGACTAGGGAAGGCCTATCAGTTGTGGAAGTGTGTTTCCTGTGGACAATTTGTGCTATGGAGCCACTGGCCACTTAAGAGGTTGATAAACTGCTAAGTGAAGTTTGTGCTGAGAAGCTTGGAATGTACTTCCTTTGTGGGTTGATTTCATCTGGGAAGAGCTCAAGTAAGTCATTACTATTACTGAAATAGGACCATATTCACTTACAGGGTTCAAAACTTTCCCCAAACCAAAAATGATGTGGACCTTTACAACTTCTGACACAACCTGATGCACAAGCTCTTGGTGTGTTTGACAGCTAACATATACTCTTACAAAATTTGCACAAATCTTAAGAATTGCTATCCCTTTTTATGAATTAAAACCAAAAAACCCAAAAAACCATGACTCTTTTAAATTATAACTCATAAAAATGTTCCCAAAGTAAAGCAACCCAAAGTCAGAGCACAAAAGGTTCGTGACTCACTCATGTCTTGTAATTCTGGGCAAGGCCTATGTATTATAGGCTCCTCCTGAAGCTCATGATATTTAAAAACCATCAGTAAAATGACATGAATAGCCAGAATATAATCTTAGCCCAGCAGTTAGCTCCTGGAGGTAGGACTGGTAACACACTACCATTTCCCAGCTGTTGTGGTGCAGCACAGACATTACTAGTTGCCTACCCAACAACCATTCTCTTTTTTTAAACAGGAGTCACATGAATCACGTTGAGCACAGAAATCCCATTCCCCCTTGCCAGCAGTTGGTCTGCGGGAAGGCATACAGCCTAAGATGTAAGAGAAGGTCTATCACAAGTAGTCTTCTGGGGAAGATGTCCTTCCAGGTAAAAGAAGAGTTTTCTTACTGCCCTGAGTGTGCATTACCCTCTATTTCCCTCCAGCACCGAGCACTTTCTACCTAGGAGCACAGTTGAGTGAGGATGTGATGCACAGAGCCGTAGCCCTCACCTGGTGGCCCTGTGGCGACAAGAAGGTGGTAGAGCTTAGTTCATGTCCCCGATGACAATGTTGAGTCACTGACCTCTTATCTTCTGTGAAAGCAAAGATAAGTGTTCCTACAGTTTAAACTACTGAGCAGCTGTGCAGAGTGGCTAGGTTTCCTGTACATGGACTCAGTTGCGTGCCAACTATCTGATTCATGCTTTACAGGATGAATGAGCGGCAGCAGGGCAGAAGCTATTGTCCTCACCTTTTGGAGACTATCCTGCTTCTAACACGCAGCCATACTGTGGTTTTTCTGACATCAAAAGTAGCCATAATCCAGAGGATCTGAACAGACACTTCGCCAAAGAAGATGTACAGATGACCAACAGGTAGTATGCAAAAAAGTCCCTGTCTGACTAATATGAACAAAACTCGAGATTTCACAGATTTGGGCTCAAAGGAGGGCAACATATCAATGTATTATCTGCTGATAGTAGTTAGCACAGTGGCACATGCACACCTCCGTGTACATACAGGTGCTTGATAGATATGTATTAAGCGTGTGCAGGGGAGGTAGCTCTGCACCAAAAGACTACGAGTTTAATATTCTGCAGACCACCCTCTCCATAGCAAGCTGTCAGCTGGGGCTCTGCCCTGCTCTGCCATAATTGGCAAAAGCAGTATGGGACCCAGCAGTGGTCAGCAGAGCCATCGCCTAACAGGCAGGAAACACGTGGCCCTGGGCTCTGGGTTGCTCTGAAATCCTAGGCCCTCACTTCCCTCGGCTTGACTCTGAGCCCTACCCTGGCCTCAGCTCCATCTCTTGGTAGAGCCTTTGCTGGCTAGGGTGACTCCTAGACTGCGGGGAGTAGTCTGTCTCCTTGCTCCCAGGCTGGACAGTTTTTGGTAGGGCTGCCTAAAATAGGAGATATGCAGAATCCATCGAAAGCAACATCTCACTTAGAGTACTTTATTTATTCATTCTCTCTTCTATTTAAATTCACATAGGAATGAAAGATGAAGATTTTTGCAACATCGGGGAATACGCAATTCAGAATGGAATCCAGAGGGACTGGCCCATATAAAAAAAACCCAGAAATGACTGCTGATGAGAGTGTGGAGAAAAAGGAACCCTGTTAGGAATGTAGACTAGTCTAGCCCTGATTGAAAGGAGTACGGAGGTTTCTCAAAAGATTGAAGAGTGATCTGCCATATGACTCAGCAACTCCCTCCCTAGGAATCCACCCAAGGAATCTAAGAATGCTAATTTGAAAGGAAACCTCTACTTCCATGGTCAATGCAGCACTATTTACAATGGCCAAGCTATGGAAATAACCTCAGTGCTCCCAAACAGATGTGTGGATCAAAAATGGTACATACACAGTGTGGAACACTACTTGGCGATGAAAAAAGATAATAAACTCATGCCTACATGGATGGAGCTGGAAGGTATTATGCTAAGTGAAACAAGTCAGAAGAAGACAGATAAAATACTGGATGGTGTCACTTATATGAGGAATCTAGAAAAACCAAACAGATTCAGACAAAGACATACTTTAAACCAACCTTTGAAAGTTGACCACAGAACTGAGGCATCCAGAGGGGGTGGAGGGAGGGAGTAGAGAGGGAGCACAACAGACTATGGTAGAGGACTATGCGTGCACTGCAGTGACTACACCTGAAGGGGCAGATGCTGTACTTCCAAAACACTAACAAGGCTGTAAACCATTGGTACTGCAATAAAAAACAGAATGGGGCCCTCCTCTGGTGGTGCACTGGGTTAAGAAACGCACTATGAAGCAAAACGTAGCCATTGCAGCACGAGTTCGATCCCTGCCACCAGCCAGGGAGGGGACCCACATGGTGCGGCAGACCTCTCCTGCCTCGCCCGCTGCTCCCCTCAGGAGTATAGTTCAGTCCATCTGCCTGTTCTGCTCCCCACTCTGTCTCTGGTGGATCCTCTCACCCCCTGTACTTCTGGCCTGTACCCCAGTTCTTACATGAATAAATCTTAGAAAAAAACCAGAATGATGGATTTTTTTTTAAAGATTTATTTATTTATGCATACAAGCACTGGGGTACAGGCCAGAGGTGTGGGGGGGTGAGAGGATTCACCACAGAGAGCGGGGAGCAGAACAGGCAGATCAACAGAAGTACACTGCTGAGGGGAGCAGCGGGCACAGCAGGAGAGGTCTGCCGCGCCACGTGGGTCCCCTCCAAGCCGGCAGCAGGGATGGAACTCGTGCTGCAGTGGCTGAGGCTTGCTTCATAGTGCGTTCCTTAACCCACTGAGCCACCGGGGAGGCCCCAATGATGGATGTTTTATAGATGAAGATGCTATAATTATAAACAATCTTTACAGGAAATCAAATGTTGTAATTGTCTATGGGTGAGTGTTAAAAACACAAATTATTGGCTTGGCAAGTTACTGGCTAAAATGCACCCGTCTGCTGCCACTTGACATAAATACTATCAGATTTTTAAACATCTCTCAAAAACAACTGCTAATTACCCCACCCCTGCCATCTCTGAATGTAAACTGTCAGATCTTGATATAGTCTGACCTTTTCATTTTTCCATTGAAAACACTTAAAAGTGTTCAAGTTCTGGCTATTAGATTTCCATAGTGAAAGAAAAAGTTAGTCATGCACAAATGTTTTGGTTTTGTTATATACAAGGTGGCCCTCACAAGAGACCACTACTATCACATTCCATCGTTACTAATATTATTACTACTGAAGCAAAATGATCTCTGGCATTTCCTGGCCAGCTGATTCCAGTCTTACATTTAAGTTTTGTGCTCCCTCCAAATACAAAAGCCACTTGGGAATTTTTAAAATCAACAGAATTCTGAGGTGGTAAGTGTAGCTAAGAAAAGGAAGGGTGGGAAAGAGGCATTTCTATCTCTAGAGTAGGTAGAAGTAAAAGTGGATTTTAATATAACCCAGATTCTGAAAGTTTGGAAGTTTTGACCACAGTACCATGCAAACACATTTAGCACAGGGAATTCTTTTCTGAAAATAAACTTGTGAACTCAATCAGTGCTGGGTGCTCATTATAGCTTATTCCCTGTGGAAAGGTATTTCCAGCAGCAAATGTTGGCAACTGGTTTTCTACTGTTTCTGCTACAGTCACATTTTGCCACGAGCCATCATTTCTTCCTTACCCTTGAAACCACTATTGATTCATCATCTCGGGCTACAGTAATGTTTATGGAGCCACTGCTTATTGACGTTTATCCTGAGTTTCCTCACCCATTTCCTCCAGGGACAGGGAGCTCTTGTAAAACCTATTTTCATTTCCAGAAATATAGTCTTTGCCTCCAAGAGGTCCAGCACTCCCAAGAGGTCCTTCACACATCTTTTGATAGTTGGTATGGGTTGAAAATATTAATCAGAAAAATAAGATAATGGCAAAAGGAGAGGCCACAGAGAAATTATATGCAATGGACACACAAAGAACTCAGGATTCACGGTCTACCACCCATCAGCTAAGCGCATTTCTGGATTTGTGCTCTCAGATGCACTGTGTGAGAGGAGCCAGGATGCTACATGAGTGCAAGTGGATTGAGGCTGTAAAACACCTCTTAGGCCATGGACAAAGCACCTAAACTAGGTAACTTACATGTTACGGCACATTTATGTATGCCTATGTCCAGACCATTTTAAAATATTTTAGTTGTAAGTGGCATTGCAAATAATCTGTGCTACGAGGTACAGAGAATATATGACCAGACAGGTAAACTGGCATTGATGCTAGTCTGTGTATCTAGAGGGCAGGGCTAGACCTTATTCTTCGTATCTCCTTCAGCACGTGGCAGCCTTCCCCCACGGCAGACGCCAGGGAATGTCTGCTGGGAGGTGAATGGCTGCATTGCCAGCTCTGCCCCTGCTGACGAATGGCCCCAGTGGTACATACAGCACCAAGAACACACGGAAACGCAATGACCGCTCTCCTGCAAACCCAATCACATTCGATACCCTCCCACATCCACGAAAACGGTCATATCACAAAGTCCAGAAACAAGTGGTGTTGGGGATGGAGAGAAAAGGACCCTTATACACTATTGGTGGGAATGCAAAGTGGTCTAGCCCTTATGGAAAATAGTGTGGAGGTTTCTCAAAATATTAAGAATAGATCAACAACCCAACAATATCTACTCCTGAGAAATACAAAGACACCACTTAGAAGAAATACATACACGCCTTTGTTCACTGCAGCACTATTTACAATAGCTATGTTTTGGAAACAACTTAAATGCATTAAAACGATATGAACTACACAGCCATAAAGATTAATTATTGCCATTTGCAACAATACAGATGAAACTGGAGAAGATAATACTAAGTGAAATAAGTCAGAAGCAGAAAGAGAAATATCTTGTGGTTTCATTTATATGTGGAATATGATCTATACCTCAATCACATAAAGTGTGAGCCAGCGTTACCTCAAAACAAACGACAAAACAGCAGTGGAAGTAGTGGATCGGTAACAAGGGGGTTATATCTGTCACTAAATGATCATTTAAATGGAAAGTCTCTGGTCTGGGACCACACAGCATGTAGCACAATCTGCCTGCAGATTCTTTGAGGTTATGATGAAAAAACACCACATATTCTGCCAAGTGTAAATAAAATAAACTAGTTAGAACAGACAAGAGGTTTATGTGAAAACCCCAATAACTAGAGAATTACGTAGGGCTCATCTCTCCTAAACTTATTTTCTATTGAAAAATATCATAGAGAAAAGCATTTAGCATTGTGACATCAATTTAGCAGTAATCAGTATGTACATTTAAACAAAACCTTAACTCAGTCTTTTTTGGAGCAGAGGGAGAAGTATAAATCTGCAATATAGGTAACCAACAAATGACTGGCATCCAGAATATATGCAGAACTCTTTCAAAGATCAAAAATAAAGCAAAACAACCCCTCCCCCACAAAAAAAAATTCCACAAAGAATTCTACAGAAAAAACGGTCAAAACCCAAACAGGTGTATTTTACAGAGAAAAAACACAAGTTGTCTATAATCTTATAAAAGTTACATAGTCTCCTTAATTATTTGCATAATTCAATCTAAATATGGACAGACAGGATTTTTATCATGTGCAACTCCTCCCTGTCTTCTCTCCCCCATAATCACACTGGGTACTGTTTTGTGCTTGCCTCTCTATTTTCTTATTCTGCTCACCAAATTTTGAGTGGGGAGCCCTCTACCCCCAACACCCAACAAGCAATGTTTGGGATACCCTGGGAGTTGTGCAATTAACTCTGAAGCTGTCGGTCCTAGCAACACTGCCCTCCACACCCCCAGCCTGGCCCCACTGCAGTCACTGTTACCTGCACACTGAACAGGCAAAGGCATCCTTTACCTTTGTGGCTCTCAGCACTGGACGAAATGGGTTCTTAGAGCCAGGTGTCAGGGTGGGACATTAGTCCCATATATAAATCACAAAGAAAAAGCTCAGTGTTGAATCTTAATTTAGTTCATTATAACTGCACTAATTACAGGAATGCAGAAAAGCAGTACGGTGTATGCCAGCAGCCTGGGAACTACATGACCTGAGCTCTGGTTCAGCTACTTATGAGCTATCCATCTGGGGCGAGATTCAAGCTCTCAGAATCTCACTTTTCTCATCTCTTAAACCCTAACAGGTACGCAAGCCGTCATGGAGTTGTTTCAAGGTTCAGATAAGGCATGGAGCAGCTGTGTGCCTCTTCAGACTTCAATTCTGCATCTATGGAACGTGGGGGTTGCACTCAGACATAAACTCTTATGTTGCTCTGGGTTCAAGTCTGTTATTAAAGATGCTTTCAAAAAATGTAAAGTGCCATTCAAATATAAGATACGATAGAGATGTATTTGAAAAGGGAGAACTCATTTTATCATGCCTTTTAATAAATTTCCACCAGTTTACTCTTTAATTTTCAGTGCACTTCAGAAGCAACAACAGCTGAAATCATGGAAGTGAATGAAGTTGCCTGTAAAGAGAAGTTAGAGTGAAAAGGACAGTGGGGAAGGAGAGAGGCAGGAAGGAAGTCAGGAGGAGACTGATTATTATAGGAGCCAAGGGGAATCTGGGCTTTAGCCAAGAGGGAGTGTGTGCTGAGTGAGTGCAATGTGGAACTGAGCAATGTGGAGATTGCTTATGGGTTTAGCAAGAACAATTCTGTAGATGAGGTGAGGGACAGAAGTCAGAGCAGAACAAGAGGTGAGTTGTTGGAAGTTTGGAAGTATAGTCAGTGCATGAGATCATTTTCTTAAGAGATTTTGCTGTGAAAGACATTAGGGGCATATACATTACAGTTAAAGTAAGAACAAGGGAGGTCTGTGGAGTCCTGACAAACACTAGGGGGTGTTTAAATGCTGATGGGAAGAATTCAAAGGAGAGAGAATGAAGACATGTGAGGAGAGGAGTCAAAGGGTGGAGGAAGGGGTCCGGGCAGGTGGAAGGAGAGACAGGTTGTGGAGATGAGGGCAGGCTGGTACAGCTGCAGATGGACTTGTAACTCCCATTTCCCTCGGGAAGCCCGAGGCTCCAATACCATCTGAGAATATGGGGGCGAGCAGGCTGAAGTTTGAAGAAAGACACTATGAAAGTCCTTAAAGAGATTAGGCTGAAAAGACTTTTCCATCACAGCAGACTTTCAAAATTTCCAGTCACGGAGCTTTGTGGAGTACAACCATCAGTTTGAAGATTAAGTATTAGATATGCTGGTTGTGGAAAAGAGTTAAGAAGACTATATTAGTGAATCTAAAGCTCTAATTTGGACACCCAATAAATATCTAAACATGAGGAGAGCCTTCCTGCAAATGATAACTTCCAGAATTGTTCTTGAATTTCCTAAAAAAGAAGCTTCCATTTCTTGGGCTCTCAAAGTGCTCTTGCCTTCTCCTGACTGTCTTTCGGGTCACAACAGTCTTACCCATCAGGGGTGCCTGTCTACCTGCTCAGCCCTGGGCAGAAGCCCACAGCTTAAAACGCACTGTTTTTCAATAAATGTTTGCACACTTTGAAACGGCCGTATCAATCAAGCAATTTGATTTACACAAGTTGGTCTTATAGACATTGAGGAAGGCTCATGGCATAAAGTGTGGCATCTTTGCGGGAACAAAGGATTTCCAGAAACAGCAACATATCAACAAAGGGGCGGACCATGCTTGGAAGCAACGTGCTCTTTACGTGGATGGTGTTTCTACTCTATTTTACAGTATCAAGAGAGCCCGATGTAGTCTAGCAAAGAAAATTCAAGGAAATGAAACAACTCCCTCCTGCTGCTTCTATTCTTAGACACAAAAGACAGATAATTATCTAAAGTAGTTTTCAATATGAACAAAATGAAAAAGTGACCTTTGATTCTGTCTGTCTATTCACGTCAGGGTTTTCATCAGAAGCTAAGCAATATCCAGGCTTTGGGAATGTTCGCAGGAGCCAACTTTCGCTCTCCTTCATGTTACACAGACCATAAATAAAGAGAAATCGTTTAACAGGCAGTCAGACCCCAATGGCTCATGGTCACCCCTAGGGAGTGATCAAATTCTCCTACTGGTTGACTTACATAAACCAAGAGGCAATGAATTTTTTTAGGGTATTCCCTTTGCTCAATAAACCCTCATGTTTTAAACCTGGAAGATGGCTAGACTGAGAGGGAAAGTAAATCAATCTGGCAAGAAAAAGTAACCATTCAAAGTGTTGGTACATTAAACTGACACATAAAGGAGATCACATTCAGTGATTTAAAAATCACATGCTTACTAGTTTAGAACTCCACTTCCATCTTTTTGTCTATTTGAAAACACACAAGGTAAGTTTTATCTAATAATTGCCTATTTAATTCTAAAGATGGAGTGTCTGTCCAACTTCTGGTTTGTTTATATTCAAAACAGAGGATAGAAGAAGTTTCAAAGTCTGAGGCTTCTTACAGATTTATCTGTTAAGATTTGGTGGCAGTTAAAGCACTTTGCTAGAGAATAAGGCAATCTAGTTGATCATTCTGATGAAGAGGAAAACTTAGATTTTTTGGGAAAGTGATATTATTAATTTAGATGCAAACCATCTAAGCAATTACTTGCTTTATTCTATTTAAAAAGAAAAAAAATCCCACGAACACTAAGAGGACAAAGTAAACGAAACCAGGTTGGAGGGAAGAATATAGGGGTGCATCAGTCTGAGAAGTCCTCCGATCCAGACTTGATCTCTGCTAACCACTGGGTGTAGTCAGAATATGCTATGACAGAAGAGCTCACTTTCTGTTTAAAAACCTCTTGTTCTGTCCCGCTAAGATATAGATATGTATGCTTGTTTAAACCTTTAAACACCTGCTTGAATGAACAAAGATGAGGATGAAGGGCAAGGGAGTTACGCTGTTTGTGCACAAAATAGGGATAAATGGAATGGAGACATTTTTTGGGTGAAAGCACGTACTATAATGAGCACCTAGAGTAAGAATAGAAGTCCCTTTAGAAAAAAGGTGACCTGAAATATTAAAAACTTAAAACTAAAATACTAATCCTGTGAAGGGCAGTTTTCAAAAGTTCTAGAGATTGCTGGTTGTAAAGAAAATTACAATGCCAAAGTCAAGTTGATTATTTCATTTTGCAATCTCTTTGGAAATTTAGCACGTGGGGAACCTGCTTAGAGGTATACAAAGCAGGTCGAGTTCATTTGGAATTCTGAATCTCCTTATCCGTAGCAGCTCAGCTTCTTTTGAAAAGAGTCACTATAAAGTCTATTCACTGGTGAGGGCCAGCACTGCTGTGGTCCTATTGATTAGTTTTAAGATAGCTGCTATGCTTTCCTCTTTCCTAAAAGAGAGCAATTTCCATCAATCTTGGGAGATCCTGACCATGGCAATAATGTTTCTCTTGGCAACCACAGCATCTTAGGTAGCAAGCCAGCGACAGTAATTTGTATTCACAGTGTGTGATGTTCTAGAATGTGTTATAGGTTTTAAAATGCAAAGGAGATTTCTATGAAAAAACAGTAAGTGGGAGGAACTGGAAACCTTTTTCTTGGTATGCAAATGTTTAATATGATCATATATTCTAGGTTTCTATTTCCAAAATACCAGAAAGATCCTACAAAACTACATTCTAAATAAAATAAAACAAATGGAAGTGATGAATAACCAGTTGATCATATGCCCTGCTATGCTTAGTGAATTCCAGTTAATGCCTGCTATCCCAGGGTAATTAACAAAATTCCTCTTTCACTTTCATCAGAATAGTATGATCACCCTACAATGACCAAGCAGCAGATATACTCCAGTGACTTGAATAAGTCACTCTATTTGGGGAAAGAGGAAGTAAAACTATCATTATTTGCAGATGATATGATAATATACTTGGAAAACCCTAATAGCTCTACAGAAAATCTAATTAAAACAATCAACCAGTTTAGTAAATTAGCAGGATACAAAATAAATGCACAAAAGTCAGTAGCCTTCCTATACACAAACAACCAGTCTGAAGAAGAAGAAATCAAGAAAAATATACCCTTTACAATTGAAACCAAGAAAATAAAATACCCGGAATCAACCTAACAAAAGAAACAAAAGACCTATGTAGAGAAAATTATAAAACACTGTTAAAAGAAATAGAGTAGGACACAAAGAAATGGAACAATATCCCCTGCTCATGGTTAGGAAGAATCAACATTATCAAAATGGCTATCCTTCCAAAAGCAATTTATAGATTCAATGCTATTCCAATAAAAATCTCAATGACATTCTTCAAAGAAATCGAACAAATATTGATGAAATTCATATGGAGACACAGAAAACCTTGATTAGCCAAAACTGTCCTGGCTAAAAAGAAGAGTATTGGAGGCATCACACTCCCAGACTTTAAAATTTACTACAAAGCAATAGTAATTAAAACAGCTTGGTACCGGAACAAGGACAGACATATAGAACAAAGGAACCGTATAGAAAGCCCAGAAGTAAAACCACACATATATGGACACCTGATCTTTGACAAAGGAGGAAAGAATATGCAATGGTACAAAGACAGCTTATTCAATAAATGGTGCTGGCAAAACTGGTCAGCCACATGCAAGAAAATGAAACTAGACCACTACCTTACACCATGTACAAAAATCAGCTTAAAGTGGATAAAAGATTTGAATGTAAGACCTGAAACCATAAAATATATAGAAGAAAACATAGGTAAAACGCTACAAGACATACATCTCAATGACGCCTTTGAAGATGCATCCTTCAAAGCAATAAAAATGAGAGAGAAGATAAACAGATGGGACTATATCAAGTTAAAAAAGCTTCTGTACAGCAAAAGAAACATTAACCAAAATGAAAAGACTCCCCACTGATTGGGAAAAAAACTTTGTACCCTGACAAGGGACTGATCACAAAGCTATACAAAGAACTCATAAGACTAAAGAAAATCAAAGCAAACGACCCAATCATAAAATGGGCAGAAGAATTTAAAAGACACTTCACCAAAGAGGATATACAAATGGCCAACAGGCAAATAAAAAAATGCTCAACATCTCTCATAATCAGGGAAATGCAAATTAAAACCACAATGAGGTACCACCTTACACCAGTAAGAATGGCACACATCAAAAAATCCAACAATAAATGTTGGTGGGGATGTGGAGAAAAAGGAACTCTACTACACTGCTGGTGGGAATGCAAGTTAATCCAAACACTATGGAAGGCTGTATGGAGGTTCCTCGGTCTACTAGAAATGGAACTACCTTTTTATCCAGAAATCCAAAGGGACCACGGCTGGGGGGAGGGGGGGAGGAAGGGAAGGAGGGGAGGGCAAAGATGGGGATGAGGGCAGAAAGTGCACAAGGGACTGAGGTGACGGTGCACAGGTGGAATGGTGGTGGGTACTCCCTGGGGAATACAAATGATGTCAAATATAATTAATTAAATTTTTTTAAAAAAGAAGTTACTCTATTTGGATACTGAATTAAAGTCTATTTCTTTGCAGCAATTACCAAGGCAATTGCACAACTCATCATTTCATAGAAGGATGCATATGTGTTTGTCCGCATTTGTCTATAAAGATCTGTGTATTTCAAGTCTATGTTAATAGCAATTTTTTAATGTGGAACTTTCTGAATTTTGAAATAAATAATTTGAAATTTTGAATTTATCTTCAGAATTCACAAATAGGTTTTCTGGCATCTGTTTCTTATAGTTTTTCTTTATGAAAAGTAACAACATAAGAGACAAATTTTCAATTTTTTAAAGTACTTTTACAGGCTCTAGGGTAAGGCAGTTCTGATAGCTACAGTCACTTAACTCTAAGAGCTGTTAAGCCTCAAGCCATTCCTGCTGCTGATTCTACTTTTTGTACCTTTAGTTTAAACCAACCTCTTCCCTCTTGCCCTGGGGTACAAGTTCCGACAGTGTATCCCTGTTCTTGCAATCGGGTCCCAGTTTGGTTCCCTATAGCCCAAATACATTTTTGTTCCCAGCTTTGTCCTTTCTTTTGAGCTTCAGGATCCCTTTGCCTGACCCTGAACCTTCCTACATGGACTCCCAGACGTTGTCAGCGGCCCCAGAGTCTCTATTTTGCTTGTATTCTTGATGGTCTGGATAGACATTTAGGACTTCAAATAACTGGGACCTACCACAATACCTAGTGCCTAGTAGAGTCTCATCAGACAGTTAAACGAATGCATGAGAGATAAACAGTAAACTTTCCTTCTTATTGACTAGAGGTGGGTTTCCTTCTAAGTGCCACCTCCACCCTGGCTCTTTCCACTGTTAACAGATTAGGGAGTTCATGTTATGTATGTTGCTCTCAGAGGATTTAATACAAACACTGGATAGTGGTGTGCCCTAATGGGACAGGTGCTTAGGGTTGTGCAAGCTGGGTCTCTGTTGAGGCTTTGGATGGAGCTGAAATTCACACCATCATTGCACCACTAGACTAGGCTCTGGGGAGTGGCTTTTCTTTTTTCTAACTAGCTTGTCCAGAGAGGGCTCTTTTGCAAGCCATCCTCCCTATGGGACAGTTTCTTACAGCAGTCCATGCATGCTGGAAGAGGCTGTAGTAGGGCTATCACTCCTACAAGGGAATGTTTTAAAGCAGTTTTGCAAGTGCAGCTCTTAAGGAACAAGTATCCCATGAAAGAGTAAGTTTACTATCTTTTTTGTTTTTTATTATAGGTAAAACCCAGTAACTGAAGTTTCATAAAGATAAGCTTCATTAGAATTTAAAGGCAAGCATTTTAGTATAGTAGCTCATCAATTAAAATTTTCTTGTTGTGCCATCATATTAAAGTATTCTTTTCCCAGGGAAGTGAAGGCTCTTAGCCTTGGAGAATCCTTGGAATGCTCTTAGAGGATTTCCTTATATTAGTCTCTAATCTGCACGTAAAACCTAGGTATGTTGCATGTGAAGAAACACAGAGCAAGGAGACAGTGTGCCTTGCCCAAATGCACTTCCTAGGATGACCAACTATATATTTCATTTCGTCTTAATAGAGACATGCGGTATTGCTACTCAAAAATGTCCTATAACATACATGGAAAGTATAGACATTGGAATCAGTTTGCTTGGATTCAAATTCTGGGTTTGACACTTATTTGCTAGGTTGGTGTCATCTGTAAAATAGGGATTATTATGGGGCTTACTTCATAGCATTGTGTGGGAATAAAAAGGGTTAATAGAAAATCACTTAGAACAGAGCCTGGCCACACTAAATGCTATAACTATGAGTCATAAATTATAGTGTTTTATTTTCTCAGTGAAAAATGTCTTATATAGTAGAAACATTCATTTCTCAACAGAGGTGTGCCATATATACATATGCATACACACATGCACATATATTTATTCATCATGTTAACATCAGCACTGGAAAAAAAGTAACTCAGACGTTTTATAAAATTTAAGTTGAATGTGAATTCTACACCTTGTCCAATTCTTATAACACTCATTTATGACCTCACACAGGAAGTTCAGTGTTGCTGCAAATATTACAAATACCAAACTGGTATTTCCTAATGCTGTGCTCTGCCCAGAATGTAGCAGTCCCCTTTTATGGCTCTGGCAGCTTGAAAGAGAGAGCTTGATTACTTCTGAGCCTTGAAAACATGTTTGCTCCCAGCTGTGAAAGATGTGGCATGAAAGGTGACTCAAAAACATTTCCAGCTGCAAGAGTGCTCCAACCAAGACTTGAGAGAAATGGATAACCCTAAAGATATGAAAATCAAAAATGTGAAGTGCCAAGGAAAAGTAGTATTCTGCCTACAAATTCCAAGTTAGGATTTGTACTTCAATCTATTTTCCTTGTTAAATTTTTTCCCCTTTGATATTAGAAAATATCAAATATACGATTTCCATTTTCTGAATGCATCTGGAAGACAGACATTTCCAGGACTGCAAAGAAGAGAATGTATACAATTTGTCCTCTTGCTAAAAATGCCTTACAGAATTTCTCTGGTTTACATGTGCAGAGTAAATAATGGAACCTAATTTGGCTGCTGAGCATTCATTCTCACTTGTTCACTCAATGAACACCCATCATCATGGGTGTTCCCATGATGACATTATGAGACACTCCCCCCCCACACCCTTGCCCATGCCATGCAGTAGAAAGACAGTGTGAATCCAGCCAGGGTCCATGCTCACAAGATGTTCACAAGCTGGGACTTTATGCATATTATTTCTACTGGTCACAGTTCTCCACACTGGGCATTGTTCTATTTTGCAGACCAGAGAATCTAAAGTTTAGAGAAGTTAAGCTACTTATCCATTGTCACATGACTATGAAGCTACTAACTGGTACAGTTAGAATTAAAATCTCACTCCAATTCCTTCTAAAAGCCAGGTTTATTAGATTCTATTTACTATATAATATTGGCTGCTAATAATGTTATAGAAAGTTATAAAATTCAGTGTTTTAAATTAGCATATTATGGTTTAGGAAAGCAAAGCAAAATTTTCTGAAAAAGTTTTTTCCTTTTTTATACATATCAGATTTATAGAAAGACATGAATATTGGTAAGAAGGACAACAGATCAAATGGTTCATCTATCTTGCAAAAGGTCAGTCAAATATTGTATTTACCAGTGACCGGACTAGCTTTATAGCAGACAATTTTCAACATACCTGCAGACTCAATGCCTAGCTTGGTGATTCAAATCTGATAGCATCACTTACTGGTTATAAGACATTAGATATACTATACAACCTCTCGGAGATTCTGCTACTTCACCTGTCAAGTGCAGATATCATCACCTATTACAATGAGAGCTTCAAAGGGGAAATGGAGGAAAGCATCTAGAATGCATAACAGTGCTGGGTATGTGTCAGTCTTTTTATTTGCCCCATAGGCCACTCCAACGGCACTGTCCTAGAGCATAACGATCACTGATTTCTACTTATAGTAAAACCTAAGTAAGACATAAATGAGAATTAGATGCTTTTAAGATACGTTTCCAGAAAGACTCAGTTTTAGAAAGACTAAAAAGGGGTTTGAATAGATGACGCTTAAACTTTAAGTATTCTACTTAAACAAAGTAGTAGCTTCTACTTAGGCAAATTAGGTAAGAATATATAAAGGCACTAACAAGCATAGTATGACTACAGGCTAATAAGATTAAAAAAAGACCAAAGCAAACTAGCATGTGTTCATTGAAAGACTATTAAGTGAAATTATCACTCTGAAATTATATATACTTAATTCATTTATTCCTTTAACTAATATTTGCTGGGTGTTCAGTATGTTTCCTAATTGTGTTAGCTCTGGGCATCTGATAATGAACTAAAGAGCATTATTTTCTTCCTTCAAAATCAATTTGAAAGGCACACATGGAATCAATTACATTATTTATTGATAAATGGATACCACTAAGAAAATTCAGATCTGAATGAATGGCTTTAGTCTGAGCTTGGATAAAACTAGCCTTAAATTACTACAAAATAGGAGAAAACACTAGCTATGCATGCTTTAGAGAATTATTTACAAGGTTAGCAGAGGAGAGTATTCCTAACACAACAGAGAAGTACTTGGAGACTAAGTAGTGTCTCATACTTCTTGAATCTGATCACTTAACTATGATAATAATAATAAAAAAAATTCTCTTTTTTTAGCCTTGGAAAAAGTCCTAATTTTTTTTAAGCTAATGATTACATTATTTAACTCCAGTTTTAAAAATATTTGTTTTTTTTTTTTCCTGCCAATAACCAGGAGACCTCTTTCCTAATGGAGAACAATCTTGATTTCTGAAAAAGTTCTTCCCGTGAACTTTTCTTAGTTCTTGCTTAGGACGTGGACATTATTTCTCCCCTCCCAAAATAAACAAAGGAATAAAAACAAGGTGACTCAAAGGATGAGGAAGTATGTTTTTCTAGAGAACAAAAGATTCTTTCAAAGTATGTCAAAGACTTAACTGTGAACTTTCCTGAATGTAAACACTGTTCAAATGGCAAAAGGAATTCCATCTATGCCTATAAAAGGTCCTGCACAATAGTTCTTGCTTGAAGCCACATTTGGCAGACAGTAAAATAATCTTTTCTTCAAGTACTTTTCATACAGACCTACAAAAACTTTTTTATCGTTTCATGGGAGATATAATTATAATTACCTTCATACTAACAATAATAATACATAGATCACCAGAATCGGCTAAAGGCAGCTGGAGTCACAAATCACAAGTAACATTATTTATGCTTAGTCTCCAGGAATAAAGAAATACTTCACGAAATAGTTTAAAATATTAGGCTGATACTTTCCATTTAGTTTAACTATTTAACACTTATAGGGCCCTACATTTTAAAAACAGATTTTGTTATGACCATAGAAAAGAACTATTAATATTGTAAACTGACAGGAATTAAGAAATATGAATTGGCTAAAATAAATATTTAACTTTTCCTACTTTAAAGTTTCATTCTTCACAAACCTCCTAGTTCTAATTATTTTAAAATTGATACTGGTAGCTAAGTTTATAATATTTAATAGCACTGTAACCAAATTGTTTAATTATTATGGAGAAGCCAGAGATCTTTCCTTACTCATCTACAGATTTTGCAGATATTTTATTAACACCATTATAAGCACAAATCCTATTGCAGTCAATTGCTGGGTTCCCCTCTGCATTGTTATAGAAGGATTACACAGGTTCTAGGAAAATCTCTCTATAGGAGTAAAACTCAGGGTCAGATGATGTTGATGTCTTATTCTGGTGTTCTCCTAGGCCCTTTGGGGCGGGTGATAGAGGGGGGATGGCAGGGTCACTGAGCCTCAGAGCAGCATCCCTCTATACTCCCACTTCCGTGCATCTGGGCAGGGTCAGTTCTTTCCAGGATCATGGAAAGAACAAATCATTTAGTCAAATCCTTGAAAAAGGAGTTTGTTGCTTCCTCAGAGTTCCTGAGAGAGTGGAGGGCACCAAGGAGCTGCTGAATAGTTTTGTTCCACTGAAAGACGGAGGGTACAACATTTAGAGAGGGCAGTGCATTGCTTAGATGCACACTTGGCCAGAACGAGCCTAGTGTTTCTCTGGGGGGAGGAGCCTGAGATTTCAGGTTCCAGGAAGGGATGAATTGGGCGAAGGGATCATAAAGTCATGCTCTGAAAAACACTAAGAAAGAATGATCACCGGATGCTGTCTTTCCTAGTTCCCTATTCTTAAAGAAAGGGAGAGTCCTGAAAATAGAGAACTGTCTTTTCACTTCTGCTAAGAAATTGTTGGGCTCAGCAAATCTTCTTGTGCCCACTCTGTTCTTTTAGGCTAGCAAATAACCAAGCACCAGAGAGAAAGATTGAAAAGTAAAGACCTAAGAAGAAATTTGATAGTAACATGTATGTCTTCTGCATATATGGAAGAGACCCAGTGCAACTGAGGCAACTGGGGACAGGTGCACAGGGGGAGGGTCAGTTATGGGAGGTTACCAGGGAAGATTTAGTTCTGACCTCTCCATTGATGTGCCCTAAATAGATTAGATATTTGCCAGAGAGGCTAGGAGACATTCTTACAGACAGTTTTTCTTCACACATGTAAATGTCTTTTACAAAAACAACCTTCATCCAGTCTTCAGAGTCCCCAAAATGAAATTATCCTTTTGTTAAAGACATTTTGAGGTGGCTCCCTTACAAAGTATACATATCTCAGCTATGTCACTAATCTTCTGGGGCTCAGTTTTACTCATCAGGACTGCTTTGTGAACTCTGAGGTTCCTGCAGTTAGTAAGAATATCAATTAATGAGCATTAATATTTGCCATACACTGAAATATGCTCTGTGTATACATAATTTCATCTACTATTTAGCCCTTCTGTTAAGTATAATTTCTGTTTAATGTGAAGAAACCGAAGCTTGGAGAAACAGAGTAAGTTACTTGTATTTACAATGCTAGTAGAGTTGAACCATCATAGAAAAGCTAGACTGTTTAATTCCAGAGTTGGTCCTTCTATGATTTATGCTGGATTGCCCCATGCCAGATTTTTACAATAATAAACAGGTGTCAGTCATTTGTAAAAAAAGAAAAAAAATTAGTTTGGCACTAGTGAAATAAAATAGACATACTCTATAGCTTTGTTCTATGTAGGAGAGGGAGTTAGGCTACTTTCTTCAGCTTCTGTCTGATTTTTATCCCTTCACAGCATTTGGAAACCAAAAATGCATAGAAGAAAACAGGTCATATGCCCTTGGACACAAATCTCATATATATAATTGGGGACTCAACTTCAACAGCAAGGAAAGCAAAAGCAAAAATGGGACATCAAACTGAAAAATTTTGTAGAAGAAGCCATCATAGAAACAAAAAGACAATAATCTACTGATTGGGAGAGATATTTGTACATCATATGCCATTATAAGGGGTTACATTTCTAAAGAACTCATACAGCTAAACAACAAAAGAACATATAACCTAATCAAAAACGGACAAAAAACTTGGATATTTCTTCAAAAAAGTTATACAGATGTCTAAGAGTCATATTAAAAAAGTCTTTAACATTACTTTTTAAAAAGGAAATGCTAATGAAAACCACAGTGAGGTAACACCCCACACCTGTGAGAATGGCCTATATAAAAAAGACTAGAAACAAGTGTTGAAGAGGGTGTGGGGAAAAAGCAATATCAAAAGGAATATAGACTGGTGTAGCCTTTATGGAAAATGATACAGAGGTTACTAAAAAAATTAAAAATGGCAATACCATATAATCTAGCAATACCACTTTGAGGGATATATCAGAAAAATTTGAAAAATATATACTCACTAATTTGAAAATATATATTTACTTTTATGTTCATATTAGTATTATTTACAATAGCCAAAACATGGAATCAACCTAAAATGTCTATCAATAGGTGATTGGATAAAGTTGATATATATTCTAAAGGAAATATTATTCAGTCACTAAAGACAGTTGTTGCATGGTTTCACTCTTATGTAGAGTATAAACAATCAAAGTCAAAAAAATCCCCTGGCAAAACAGAGCAAAAAGAATTCTTAGACTTTATGAAAAATATGTTGTTTAGCAGAGGGGATGAGGAAGAGGGTGGAAGTAAAGGGCAGAGATGGTCAATTTGATGGTTTGACAGAACTAGAACTTTGGTGGTTGAGTGAAACATACACACGAATTGAGGTATGAAGCTGTACTCCCCAATCTTGTAAATAAATGATGTGATTAAAAATGAAATTAAAATATGGGCAAAGACTTTTAATAGACATTTTCCAAAGAACATTTACAGGTGTCCAATAAGCACATGGAACAATGTTCAACATTGTTAGCTACTAAGGAAATGGAAATCAAAACCACAATAAGATACCACTTCTTGCACACCAGAATAGTTACAATACAAGACAATAGCATGAGTTGTTGAAGATGGAGGGAAATTAGGACTCTTATACACTGCTGATGGAAATGTAAAATGATGAAACTACTTTGGAAAACAATCTAACAGTTTCCCAAAAGGTTAAACATAATGCTGCAATATGACCTGCCCATTCCAGGTATATTAAGAGAAGTGAAAACACATTTCCATATAAAAATCTCTACACAGTGTTAATGGCAGTATTATTGCTAAAAGCCCCAAAGTAGGAAACCCAAATGTCCATGAATGAATAAATAAAATGTGGTACTTATGCAATGAACCACTATTTGGTAGTAAAGAAAATTAAGTACTAATAATACATATTAAAACATGAATAAAACTTGAAAATACTCTAAGAAAAAGGACCACATACTGCATGATTCTGTTAATATGAAATGTCCAGAATAGGCAAATCCATAAAGACAGAAAGTAGCTTAGTGATAATCTAAGACTGGGGGAGGAGGAATAGAATCAGTATTTTTTATCAGGATTTCTTTTTTGGAGTGATGAAATGTTCTGGAGTTAGATATGTGATGGTAGGAAAATTTCCTGAATATACTAAAATACTGAATTGTACACTTTAAATGGTTGAATTATATTTCAATAAACTGTTACTAAAAATATTTCAGCTTGAAACTCAAACAACAATAATTGCTAGAAAGTAAATGCTTTATTTTTTAAAATTACTGATAGTTTCAAAGCATAATTCATACCAGAACCTAGGAAAATATAAACCCTGACTTCAAATACTTTAAAACATTATAAGGTATAAAGGTGAATAAGATAATTTTGCAAGCAATTCAAAGCAGGCTGTGATAAGCATAATTTGGAAGGTATAAGCCTAAAGAGTGAGGTGGAGTCAGGAGGAGGAAGAGGATGCTGCCCTGGCGGTGGAGTGGGCTAGGGAGGTAGCATTTGGGATGGACCTCAGATTAGATGGCCAGGACCCACAGGATCAAGAAGGAAATGTGCCACACACAGGTAGTGGAAAGAGAAGTGCAGCGGAGGGACGCACGGGCCGTGTTTGAGGAATAACAAGTAGTTTAACTTGGCTAAAGTGCAAGCTGGACACTTTAGACTTCTACCCCTGAATGAGTGGTTGTATTTCTGAGGATTTTTATGTTTTTGTTTTTAATGAAGTGTCGTCTTCTGAGCTACTATTTTAAACACTGAACTCAGCAGTTTATGTGGAATGGATTAGAATAGGAAGATGTTGGATCTCAGGCTAGCTTCTGTTACTGGGAAAAGATTAGACACTACAATACTTAAGATACTTTTCTCTTTGGTTACTCAAAAATACTATGATACTACAATAAAATTGTTGGGACTAACTAGACTAACTTGTACTAGATTAACAATCTATGAGTTATATCAGGCGGTTAATCATATTGTTTGTATTTCCGGTGAGATACTTTTACTTTGTTAGAGTTTCTTTGGAAATAATTTTACATAGATTTTTTTCTTCTTTTGTTGTTGTTAATAGTATTATTTACTTCTGTACTGGTAGAATTTAATCACAAGAATTTTTCCCTTTCATTGATAACTTTCAAAGATTTACTATTGAGGGGATGCTATTTTTTCCTGTTGAGACACTTCCAATTTTGTAATGTTGATTAATTCCAAAACAGAATTCACTTCTAGTAACAAATACATATCATACTATTATCATTTTATTGCTGAAGGATATATATCAAATACTTTATGTACACACACAGCTTCATGCTTCAGAAAGAAGACATTTTGCCACCAGTGGTTACCTGCATAAGACATAGGTGCAAAGAAATGTAAATTAAAATGAAAAAGTGACCAGTGCAATAAGCTTCATGACTCCACAACATTGGTTGGGAAGAGGAGAACTTAATTCCTTAGACTGACTGTCCATCCACTAAGCAATGGGTCTAGGATACACTCTGGAGTAGACTGTCACTTTTCAGAGTGGGGTAAAAAAGGAGAGAATAGGAAAGAATGGATGTTAGTTATTTCTGTTTGAGAATCTTAGTGATGAAACAGTAGGATATTTAAGTTCACATAGCTCATCCAAACCCTCGTCTCTCAATTAGTTGACTCAAATATGGAATCTGGGCTGTTAGGCCCAGCCTGATTGGGGCAACACAAGGGCATTTGTGACCCAGTTATGATCAAACTATTAGTAACTTTTGATCAAAATGTTACCGGGCTGCAGCTGGCAGGAGGAGTGGTCTCTGGCTCCCCTCCAAGTTAGTATGGCAGTCCTTCCTTGGAAACCTTTTATGTAGCAGTGTGCTGCCTGGATCATGGAATGGACCAATTGGGTGTGAGCTATAGGTTGATTGATACCAGGACTCTGACTCTCACCACAAGTCAGTAGTAGCAGAGCCCCTCTTGTAAATTACACTTCCTGAATTCTGGAACAGGCTAAAATGGACTAATCAGGTGCAGGATTGAAAAATGGACCAATAAGACTGTGGGGGGGGCAACTTGAAAGTGAATATAGGGCAGGGTTAAAGGGAGCATTGAGATGGAGTGCTGATTAGGATTCAGAGTGACCTGGAGAAGCAGCAGCCCAGAGGAAGAAAGGGTCCAAAGAAGCAGCAGCAGCAGCAGAAGAGCTCCTGCAGAGGAAGAGGAGAAGACGGTTCCAGCCTTCGAAGAAAGGAGGGAAGCCTCCAGCAGCTGCCCTCTGAGGAGGGGAGAGAGACTGAAGGATTTTGTAGGGACTGGGACTTGGTCCTGTCTGTGACACTGACTGGAAGGATCACCAAAGGCCCTGGGCCTGGTGTCTCAAAGAGCTGTTTGTTGGTGGTATAAACCAACAACTCACAAGAGCTGTAACACTGGAACACTGCCTCTGCAGGCCCTTAGTGGTCATTGCTACTGGACAGTGCTGCCTAGAACTGGTGACCGGTGACTGCCAACACTGATGCTGTCCCGATGAAGCAGCCAGCCTCTTATGGATACATAAGCATTCTTGTTTCCCCTGTTTGTAAATAAACCCCATGACTGTTGTTCCTGGAGTCTGAGGTCCCTTGCAATTGTGCGTGCAGGTGAGAACCCATAGACAGTGACCTGTATCGGGTACTGTCCTCTGTTAGGCTATAGCCTCTATTGCTATAGCCCTTGATTCTAGTTTGTGGCCCTTTGGCCTTTAGGGGCTTTTTGGGGGCTCTCTGGCCTCGGGCCCTCCTGACCCCTGTGTCAGTCAGAGCCTCCTCCGCCCCCTGTTTCAAAAACACTAACCCTCTCCCAATGAAGATAGTTATAATAGGTTTCCTAAAGTTTTCCAATTTAATTCAATAGCTCTTTATAAATTTTAAGATTAGTTTCCTAATCACTCCAATTTATTATACATAATATTAACTTAAATAATCTATCATATTTATATACTACTTTCTAATTCACAGAGCATTTGAAAATATGCTATCATTTGGCTTTTACAACAATCCTGTGAGGGAGATGTTATGATTAACTCCATTTTATAGATGGAGAAATGGAGCTTTAAAGAGGTTTAATGACTTGTCTAAGATCACTGGATTTAACTGGGAATCAAACTTGAATTCTGTGCTCTGCCTTGAAAGATGTGACACAGAGGAGGGTGGCAGACATTCCAGCCAGAAAGCACAATGCTAGAGAAAGGCACAAGGTACAAAAGCACCTGGTAAGAGCTGTGTGGAGTGTGTTCTAGCTTCATTATTTTCATTCTTGGACCAGAGAATTTTGCTTTGTCACATATAAAATCATAAAAAATAAAACTAGTCTGGGCCAAATTAGATTCTCCCCAACAATCATCATAGTTATATTGTTTACTATTGTGACTAGAACACAAAAATATTTACAGTCATACCTCATTTTATTGGAGCTGCATTTAATCAATTGTTTCACAGATACTACAAGTTTTACAAACTGGAGGTCTGTGGCAACTCTGTTAGCATGTCTGTCTGTCATTTTCCCAACAATGTGTACTCACTTCATGTGTCTGTTCACATATAAGGTATGTACATTTTTAGACATATGCTGTTGTATACTAATTGACTACAGAATGTGAACATCACTCTTATATACACAGGGAAACCAAAAAAGCTGTGTGTCTTGTTTTATTCCAATGGTCTGGAATAAAACCCACAGTGTACCTGTGGTTTGCCTATATTTGATGTCCTATAGCTCTTGTTAGAGGACATGCATGTAGCTTTGGGAGAAGAAACATAATATTTGTCTATTTATATCTGGATAATATTTTGAGATATTTATGTTGAATTTTCTCCTCTTCTTTTCCTTCTAATACAAGAAGATTCCATTTTTAATCTAAAGGTAATATATAACAGTGCAGAAAGAGAGGTAGACAGCCCATCTTTTTGGTTTTTGTATATTAAACCAAGGGCTAGCAAACTTATTTTGTAAAGCGACAAACAGTAATTATTTTAGACTTCGTGGCTAAATGATCCGTCTTGCAACTACCCAATTCTGTCCTTCTATTGTAAAAGCAGCCATACACAGCCAATAGATACGTAAATGAATGGGACTATATTCCAATAAAATTTTACTTATGAACACTGACATTTGATTTTCATGTGTCATGAGATATTATTCTTCTGATTTTTAAACTTAAAAAATGTAAAATCCATTTTTAGTTTGTTGAACATATAAAAACAAGGTGGTATAACTTGCCAAATCTTGTTTTAAATGCCTAGAGCCATTTGGAAAACCTGGAAGTTTTGTGGAGTAAGTAAATTTATCAAGATAGGCTGGCTACCTGACAAAGTTTAGGGAGAGTGGGGCTTCACTTCTTGATTGCCCCTTTTCTCCCACCTGCAAGAAAAGAGATCTGTGGGATGTGGAATATTCTGCCACCCCTCTACCCCTGAATAATTCTAAATTTGTTGTCAAAGTTTAAATATGAGATTTCATTAAAAAATCTGGATTTGCGTCTTCTCTTGAAAGTTACAAGCTAAATTCAACATGGTGACAAGCTAAATTGAAGCATTCTCCCAAGGTGACAGATCTAGAGATTGCCCTTCTAGGTGGGCACAACTTCCTGTCCGCCCTCAAATCCTCCTGGCCTTTATCCTCTTGCAATTTGGTTTACACTCAAATTGGTAAAGTGTAATCTGTACTTTTCTTTAAGAATATAATTTCCATTGAAATTAGACTTTTAGCATCATGGAAGTCATGTGTTGAAGAGGAATAAAGTCTTGAGCTAGGGAGTTAGAGAGATCCTTGGTAAATAACTTAACCCCAATCTCAAATGAGAGTAATACCACATAATCTGAAATGGTGGTTGTAAAGATTATATGAGAGAATGTATTGAAAGCAGCTAGCACAATCAAACTAGTCAATAAAAAAAAATTCAGTAAGACAGAAGTTATTTGACATATATCTTAATTTTAGATTCTGTCTTCGTTGTTGCCATGTGTGGAAGGGCCCAAAGGATCAGCTGCCAAATAGATCTCATTTTATAAAGAAATTAAAGCCTAGAGAAGTAATGTGACTGCCAAAAATCACACCTTTATGGTGGAATCAGAAAGATCTGGATTTACTAATTCTTGAACTGAGGAAATTTCTCTGTGCCACACAATCTCACTGACAGTTATGATTTCTTTTCGGAAGAACCTTTCATTTATAGTCAAAACGTCTTCTAGTGAAAGAACACTGACTCAAGTATTCTGATTAATACTACTACACTTTTTAATTATAACTTCCAACTATAGTAAAATGACAACAGTAGTTGTTGAAGATCTTTTAGTTGTTACTTATCTGAAATGCTCCTGTTCCAAGCTCACACACACCCTCCTGTGGTCAGTAGAAATACTGAACTAGACAAATCTGGAGCTACTTAAAGTGAATGATAAAGTTGAGCAAGATAAGCATATAAGTATCAGATATAAATGAATAATACAAAGTACCCGTAATTATATTATTGTAGGACCTGGTATGGCCAGGGTAAAATTATTTATCTAGCTCACACCAAACCTTTATGAAGACTGATAGATGATAATGGATGATTTTTTTAAAAGATTTATTTATTTATGCATACAAGAACTTGGGTACAGGCCAGAGGTGCGGGTGGTGAGAGGATTCACCAGAGACAGAGTGGGGAGAATAGGAAGACTGACTGAAACACACTGCTGAGGGGAACAGTGGGCACAGCAGGAGAGGTCTGCTGCACCATGTGGGTCACCCTCCCTGGCCGGCGGCAGGGATCAAACTCGTGCTGCAGTGACTGTAGTTTGCTTTCTAGTGCGTTGCTTAACCCGCTGCGCCACTGGGGAGGCCCTGATAATGGGTGATTTCTTATGTCCTGTTCATAATATTTCTTTTTCTGTTATTATAAAGAAAAATATTCAATATATGTGGGGGCTATAATATGTAGGATCTTTGTATATTCTCCTCCAATGTACTTGATTATGAATGACAGACCATTCTAGGACTCTCTGAGTACTGGTCATACAAGTAGAGGATTCCAAAGTAGTTAAAACTGAAGTCCTCTGCCTAAAGTGTCTCATTAAATGTAGGCACAACTGAGGTGGTGAAAGCAGAAATGTGACAGCATGTTAGGCTGATGAGCTGCAAATGTTCAGGGTGCCCTGGACTTCCATTCAAGAGGGGAGGAAAATTTGGTGAGTCGGTTAAACAAATAAGAATGTTTCTTTTGTATATACAGGTTGATTCAAGTCAATAAGTAGTGCTCCAAAAAACTGCCCAAAGAAATATAGTATATCTACTAGAACAGAACAGAAAAATAAGTGACAAAATTAGATTTACTTTTTGTGCCACAAGGAAATACAGACAACACACACACACACACACACACACACACACGATTGAGGCATATTAAAAAAAACAAAGGGTACCCACTGGCTCTATCTGGGACAATTTGAGAATAAAAATAAATAAGAATGACAATAGATTATAACCTATTAGATAAACAGAAATCCATCAGGCCACACTAATAATAAGGAAGAAGGGAGGTCATCTCCTTAGCTTAGAATGTCAACTAATATAGAAGGAACAATGCAATTTGAGGGAAAAAAAATCACCATTTTTTACCCATATTTGTAATAACTGACTCAAGCAAGAATCACCTATGGATGAAAGTCTGAGGAGAAACAAGATATTTACAGATTTAAAATGTATGCTGACAAAGCGCATGTATTAATTATAAAGGGGAAAAGCACTTTCATCATAGTTGAGATACAATGGAGATAACACCTTAATCAAATATTCAAAGTTATCATCAGTAAGGGGACAAACTGACATTTTGTGTCACCTAACAAGGCACATTTAAAAAAACACAGCATATTTTTTGTGATAATCCTGACGACGATGCATAAGCTGAATCTAAAATGAGAAAACATCATATAAACCAAACTGAGGGATGTTCTACAAAATATCTGACCTGCACTCTTCAAAAATGTCAAGGTCATGAAAGTCAAGGAATGGTGAAGAACAGTTCCAGATTGAAAGATAACAAAGGCATGTTAGCTAAGTGTGAAACACGATCCTGATTGCTTCCTCTTGTTAAAAAGGATGTTAATGGGACTTCTGAAACTTGAGCAATATTATATCAATATTAACTTCCTGATTTTGTAGGAGAGAGTTCTTGTTTTGAGGAAATATTCAAGTATTTAGAGTATCATGTCTACAACTTGCTCTTAGGGGTTCATGGGGAAAAAGGATACAATAAAAAGGGTTAGAAGACACACACACACACAGTTAACTCAAACATGTAGAACACAGGGCTTTGTCTCTGATGTTGCAGGGGTTTCTCATTCTAGACACTGACTTAGACATAAACACGTGGCAGAGTGGTTGAGGTAATGATGACTCACAATCAAACTCGGCAGTTTCTCTTTTGGCTGACACAAAACCTGTTTAAGTTTTAGATTTTCCTACCATGGCTTAAGATGTCATTATTCTTTCTGGAAAGGATTATTCAACCCATGCAAGCAATGTGAAATGCAGGATTTTAATAGTCTTGCATTATGTCTTAAAGCAGAAATATCTCAAAGGAAAAAAGAATGAAGATTACCCAATATTAAGTTCTTTTTCTGGGGTGGGGGCAGGGAGGGAACCCATGTGGGACCACCAGAAAGCACTGTCATGGAGACTTGACAATTTAATTGAGACCGTAGCAAGTAAAAGTCTCATAGATGATGACTGGGCGCTTGAGTATTTATTTCTGCCTGACATGTACTTATAAAACAAGTATATATTTATGAGATATTCACTACAAATTACATGAAAGATAAAGTTAATGGATACTATTTATCACAATTGGCCTAATTATTATCATTGCATTTGGTAAAAGTCAAGCTTCATGAATACTGTGAAAAATGCAAAACAAATCAATCTGACAACAGTCCTACTTCCTCCAGAAACCCCTAACCTAGAAAGTCATCAGCTTTCACTTAGAAGGAGCTATAGCTGCCAAGCCCCTCAACCTCCCTCCACCCCCACATACACTCACTCACATGGTCACATTTTTTGCTTATTCAGTGTTTAGGGAATTCTCCCTCTTAATAGTTTCTAATTTTGTGGTTTAGATGAAACTGATACAGTCCTCTCTCATTCTTAACACTAGTTGTAGAGACATGACCGAAGTCTGACCAAATAGATCACTGGCTCTGCCCCTTTTGCTGGGACTGCCATTCCTGAGACCCCCGTATTACCAAGAGCTATCAGGGCCATCTTTGCCTATCCATGGAGAAAGACAGTATAAAAATGAAGCCACCCAGAAAAAAAATTGTAGAGGAGAGAAAGATTGGGCCCTATGACATACATTGAACCTGTGCTTTGAGCCCTGCTAAGGCACAGATTTCTTACACCAATAAATTCCCTTTTGTAGCTTAAGTTACCACAAGCTGAATATTTGCCACTTATAATGATTTATTAAATATCATTTTACATGCCTTTATATTCCATAGTAAATCTGAGATCACATAACATAACAGGTCTTTGCTTCAAAGATATAGTGGGAAATCACTCTCCTATCAACTGAACCCTAGCTTTCCAGGTTTATTCTCTGAAGTCATAGATGATATGCAACGTGTCTGCATCATTGTGTGAGATCTGGAAATAGCACAAAGGTTTTTTTCTAAAAGATCTACTACACTGAGCCCAGGGTGAACTGGAACAAAGTAGACCAGGAATCCAGAGACTAGCAATTACTAAAAGAATTTAAATACATGTGGGGACTACTGAGTTAAATTAAAAGTTGTTTTTTTTTTTTTAATGTGGGACTTCTTAAAGTCAGATTACAAACTAATTGTAATTTCCTCTCTAAGAGGCTACTAAGTTACATGTATCTCCCAACAGCTTGACCATGGATTTCTTATTTAAAAAAAGTGTGTGTGGGTGTTCTGAGAATACACTTTTATAAAAGGCAAAAGATTTATATGATCTGAAGAGAAACCACAGTGTATCTGAGAATATACTTTTGGAAATATCTGACTATAAGTACTTTTTTTCAAATTTAATAAGATTCTTCTATTTTATAAAAACATTTGAACAAGTTGGTCTCAAACAGGAACAATTCTTGAAAGAAAAAATAATTCCTAAAATTCTATATTTTTTATTCAGAACATCTGAGAAGGCATTTTTTGACTATTATAGAAACTTCTTATAGAAGTTTAACAAAACAATTCAATAAGAAAAAAATACACGACCCAATTTTTCTTTCATAGTAAAAAGATCCTGTGGAGACACGAGGGGACTACTGGTGACCACCACCACATTTCACTCATTCCACGGCTTCAAACAGGATAATACTATTTCCTCATTACCACCATCCTAATACTGTTTTATCACCTGTCAGTTGCTGTCTCATACTTTCATCTATCAAAAGACTCATGAAGATATCAAATCCCTGCCGTATTCCGAGGGCACGTCTGCCATCATCTAGTTTCAACAACTTTTTGTCCATAAAGTTTTTCAGTTTGGAAGGCTGAGTTTTGCTTGCGGTGTCTACTCCACAAGCTCAAGATACCTTCAGATGAAATGTGTGACCTCCTTCACCTAATTCTTGAATGTAGCTTGTTACGATCATTTAAATTATTATCTCTATTCTCCTTAGCACCAAACCCTCTTCAAGCCTTCAATTAAAACCCCCATGTTAAAGATCATGTAACTCTCCCTAGCATGAAGCTCTAGTCCAGTTATTTATTTCCTACTACTGACTGCACACCATCATTGGGATACCTCATGATTATCTCAAGCTTAGCACATTTAAAATGTACTGACTTTATCTCCTTTACAACTACCCTGATTCCTTCAATGATGTGCTTACTTTGTCAGATATCCAAACTAGAAACACCCACAGTGTCTGCTCATGTTCCAGGATCTGTCTTCCTCTAGCAGGACATGGCTGCCATTGCTTCGGCTTCAGATTTGCCCGATTTACTCAGGGCTCTTTCCTGGAACACCAAATGCAGCCTTCACTGGTCAACTTTAGAGAACCTGAAAACCGCACTGGCCTTCAACCAGCCTAATTTGTCCTCTTCAGGTGACTCTTTATTAGACCATTCCCTAAAAGACACTGTTTGCTTTAGTGATATTTGTCTTGTGATATGTTAAAGGATGTACTGAAGAGAGACAAAGGGTTACCTGGCAGGTAAGCTTTCTTCAAGGTCTTTAAAAAAGTCCTGTGTCAGCAGGACTATGATAAAACTAAACCACCCTGTCTTCTGAAATCCTCCAGCCTTTCCAGTGGTTCCAGATCCAGCTCTTGCTCCACTCTCAGCTCTTGTGTACCCTTCACGGTTTCCTTGAGATAGTTGGTGGAGAACCTGCATTTTCCCTCTGGGTTTTGTGCTTGTGTCAAACTGGCTGTGACATTTGCTCACTGCTCCTCTTGTATTTGTTCTCAGGTCACAAGGTTGTGGTGAGTCAAACCCATCCATGATTCTTTCTCTTATTAAAGAAAAACACAAAGCTTATTCTTATCTATGCAGGTAGTCATAATTCTTGTAATACTTGAAATGCCCTCCCTCTCCTTTGAACTTTCCAAATACACAAATAAAATAAAGGTACAATCCCAAGCACTTTTACTGGGTGAGAATGTCTGGATGATTCTCAAGGGATTCAAGTATCTATTGTTGGTCCATAGCTTTCATAATTCAACAGATGAAAACCTACCAATGCCACAGAAAATTCTACAGCTTGAATCACCATCATCTCCCTAGGAAATTATGCTTTGATGACTTTGCTGAAGTCAGGTCTAGAATATAAACACTATTGTTCTATGAAAGCCAACCAGAAATGTTATGGAACCAACAGAGATTTTAAGGAATTCAGAGTAAAATGATATACTCATTAGATTGCACATAGAGTGACAAGACAGGAAAACTTCCTCCCCACCAAAAAAAGTGTTTGTGATGACAAATATATAATTACATATTCAGATCTATTGGTATCAATTGTTGCTGGAAACTTGGGAATCCTGGAAGGCATACAGACTTCCAGACTGAGATTTGTACAGACTGAGATTATATTTTTAAGTTTTCACTTTATATAAGTAAATCAATTCATTTTAAAAAAAGGGACAGTTATTTCATGGGTCCACAAACATGGCTGAACGGGTTAAATAAATAATGGGACAAGAACAGTTTGGAAAAGAAAACCAGCTTCTAAATGGATGAAAAGTCAGCTACATTTGGGACAGATAAATCTAGTTACTCTGGTTTTTGTGCCTCAGTTGGGCTTCTAGTCTGCCTTGAGAAATTCACATTTCCACACCAGAAACAGTAAACTTTCCCTCTGAGATCCAATGCAATCCAGTCTTTTGATGGCAGCAGAGAACATTAATGGCTCAGTTACTAGGTTATAGATAATGGATGAAAGTGAGCATACCTATTTTCCTACCTCTATCCTCCTACCAGTAAATTCCACAGAGATTCAGATGAAGGTAGCTCTAGAAAACCATTCCAATTCCTGTCAGGTCTTGTGTCTTTTAACGTAATTTAAACTTTTCGAGGCTATCAAAGTAGGAGACAACACATGCAACCAATGAAGTTCTAGAAGCTGATCTGTTTAAGAAAAGTACTGGCAAGTGAAAGGGTCGCAAATTTAACATAACCTACTTGTCAAAACAGAATGATGGAGCTTCTCTACTTTTCTCTGTGCCACCTGACCTCTGCTTTTTTGATGTTCATTTGCTTTATAGTAAACACTTTAAAAAAATGATGTTGAGGTAGGTAAAAGGTTGAGATTCTAGTCTTCCCATTACCACAGTGCTACTTCTTTCATGGTGACTGGAACTGGAATTGGCTCCTCTTAAATTTGAGAAGCATCAGTTTTCCTCTAAACACACCACCAGTGATTTAACTACAGCCTCTAGGAGAAGGAGTATTCATGTGTGGGTACTGTCATCAATGTTCCACTTCTTAAATGGGCACTAAAGAGTCTCAAGAGTTAACCGTTAGTGCTGGGGAAGGAAAGATTGATAAATCGTTGCCACACAAACATAAAGTTATCTGGTGTGTTGATGGGGTTACCTGATCAACTCACTGGATCATGACCACTCAGCTGTGCTTCCTGCTACCCCTTTCCCACCAGCAAACTTTCTCTCTGAGAAACCAAGCACAGATATCTTGCTCACTTAAACAGCATAGATAGTTTAAAAACAGTTTAACTTTTTTATCAAAGGAAAGACTTCCAGGGATTTAAGAAATGCTTTAAGAATCTCTGAGACTTCTGATTCTATCAGTAATATTAAGGAGCATCCAAAAGGACTTTTTCCTCCTTCAAAATAGTCCATGGCACCTCAGAAACTTTGACATCTATGGGAACCAACATGATCAGATGGAGTTATAAAGAGACAAATGCCAAGTTTTAACTCCACTGACATTTTCAGAATTTGGCACTGGGAGGTATTTGGAACATTCTGGAGAGCTGACTAAATGGTGAAAGCTGATAAAGCTGCCTGGGTTGTAAAGCAGTGTGGCTAAGAGAATGTACTTGAACTCCTCTAACTGCCACTTAATAGTAGTGTGACCTTGGTCAAGTTTCTTAACCTCTCCAGGTCTCAGTTTCCTCATCTGTGAATTACATACCTAAAACATTTTCTTACTCCTACAATGATACCAAAGGGTGAGAGTTTTTTTCAAGCTCTCTAATCAAATTAGCTTACTTTAGGAGTTTAAAAATATTTGGAATTTTCTTCACATTGCCTGTTAAGTAGCAACAATGAATGATGACATGGCAGGTGCCATTTACTGATGTCTTCTAATAACATTACTGGGTTGGCAGTCATTGAGTCTTTTTTTTTTTATTAGTAGGTTTTTAAATTTGTTTATTTTACATATGGATGTCCAATTGTTCCAGCACCATTTGTTGAAAAGATTATCTGTCCTCCACTAAATTACTTTGGCACCTTTGCTGAAAAATCAATTGGCCATATGTGCGTCTATTTCTGAACACTGTAATTCTGTTCCATTTTTTATGTGTTTATCCTTTTGCCAACATCACACTGCCTTGATTATTGCACTTTCATAATAAATCTTAAAATTGGGGAGTATGATTCGTAACTATTTTTCTTTCAAAAAATTATTTTAGCTATTTAAGTTTCTTTGTTTGCCCACATAAATTTTAGAATGAGCCATATAAAAAGTCCTGCTGATAATTTAGTTGGAATTGTGGTAAATCTACATTTATTATGTTGAGCCTTCCAATTCACAAACTCAGTATATTTGTACTATTATCTAGGTCTTTGATTTCCTTCATTGGCGTTCTATAGCACTCAACATACTTATCTTGGTTAAATGTATTCCTAAGTATTTAATTTTTAGAGGGAACAGTTGGCAAATGACAAATTTTTAAAATTTGCATTCAATTATTACTATTAATATAGAAATATGTTTGATTTCTGATCTTGCTGAGCTCAACTTGATAGTTGAGAAGATGGCATTTTTGTTTTGTTAGATTCTATAGGTAGGCAATTATTTGCCTGCAAATTTCCTCCTTTCCAATTTTCATGCCTTTGATTTACATTTCTTTTCATACTAGCAAAGACTTTCAGTTTGATCTTGAGTGGGAGTAACAGGCATGGACATCTTTATTTCTAATTTTATATTTTTTTAACTTGGTGTCTTTTTTTTAAAAAAAAGATTTATTTATTTATGCATACAAGAACTGGTTTACAGGCCAGTGGGGGTGGTGAGAGGATTCACCAGAGACAAAGTTGGGAACAGAACAGAGGCATCTACCCAAGTACACTGCTGAGGGGAGTAGCGGGTAAGACAGGGAGGTCTGCTGTGCCATGTGGGTCCCCTCCCTAGCCAGAGATCAAACTTGTGGCTGCAATTGGGTGTTTAACCCTTTGTGCCACCAGGGAGGCCCTATTTCTAATTTTGGAGGGGAAGGTGGTTAGTCTTTCTTTCGCCTTGAAGTATGATGCTAGCTGCAGGGTATATGCAGATGTCCAGTTCCCTTTATGATGCAGAGGGAGTTCCCTTTACTTCTAGTTTGCCGAGATATTTTTTAGACTGCCTTGAATCAAGGGCAGTAGGTTCTGAAAGAAAAATGGTAGTTCAAATTGTTTTTTCCTCAATCTACCTGTTATCATAAATTTTTTCAGATACCTCAAATAGTCGCTCCTTGCATCTTATCCAGGTCTTAATTGCTGAATTCAGTAGGAGAGACAAGGTAGAGTGCATTTATGCTATTTTGTTCAGTTATTCTGTGCTATCCTATGAAAATATAATCATGCTTACTTCACTTTCCTCACCTATCATATTTTGATTTTATAGCTCTACTTGATCTTTGTGTTTATACTGGTATTTCTTTATTCTAGCAATTCAGAATGGCTAACAAAAGTTGACTGAATAAATGAATGAATGAGTAGGACTATTCAAAGTGGTTAAAGATGACATCTTAGGTGTCATCTTGGAAGGAATAGAAAATAAAAAGATATTTTCAGAATGTTGTAAGGAAAGGTAAGAATCTGCATATAGAAGAACTAAGAAAGAGAGCTCCAAATATGACTTGCTTTTTAATGTTCTCATGACTCAGGCTAAAGCTGATGTATATTTTGTTGTGTCTCTTGGTCCTGTTATAATTTGTCTTTTGAATAAGGCTAAACACTATATAATCCTCTGCTCACAACGGTCCTCTCATTGACTTCCTGCTTTTCTTCAAGCTGACACGTTGAGGTCACACTATTTTTTCAAGTCCTTTTTTAGACTGGACAAAACTTTTTCTAAACAGGATCATAAACAAACTTCACATTTAACACTGAGACCAATGATGAGTTATGTAACTCATTGGGTCATGATTTAATATTAGATTTAATAATATTTAATATTAGGCTTCTTTTTAATTTGGCTTTGTTTCCATGTAAGCATTAAAGAATAGTCCAATATTACTTAAATTCAAAGCTTCTAAATTTTGTTTACTGAGTGCCATATAAAATAATGATCTTAAGGTCCATCATGAGAAAAAGGGCTTGACATATTTCTGCTGTTGATGAGTGTACTTGAAACAAATCTTAACGTGTGTCAATGTGCACACCTAGGCCATAAACAGGGACCACCTTGTATATGTGGTCCATCATCTAACAAAATGTTATGTGGTGTATGATTCTAGTTCCACACTTATTATTACTTTAAAGTTCTATAATGCCCATGGTTTTTCATCATTTATGGACTTGCCATTCTTTCTGGATATGTACAAAAGAGCAATGAAAATTCAGGGCATTTCCAAAATCATAAGTTTGGTTATTTACTTGTCTTTGGAGGTGGTTGCTCATTTAAGTTTAGTTGGATCTAGCAGTTATCGGTAAAGTAGTTATTCTCCCATTACTTTTGGAGGAATGTAAAAATCAACCGGCAACTTCCTTCTGAAATACAGTGTTTATAGGAAGGGAAGCTCCTATGCTTGAGTCCAAGAGTGCCATTCTGTTTAAGTGCAGTCCAAATTACTGAAAAGCATTGCCAACCTGTAGTTGGGACAACTGCAAACTTCAGTATTTCCCAGAGATAACACAATACCAACTCATTATTTGTGTTCTAAGTATCCCCTTCCTTTTCCTCTTTTCTTATCCACATTTTCACTGCCTTGTTTCTGAAGTAATTCTCCTTGGGGAGTTGGCTAAAAGTTTAATCAAGTCAGTAGCATGCTGGAACCACACTGTACCAGTTTGTAAGAGATGATTGCTACATACTCAGGAATTTTGAGAGCAAAGTTAACCTTTGGAAACTTTGATATAAGTCATGGAGGGAGGATTTGCATCACTAAATCAGACTGTTAAGTATTTTCAGAGTTACTGACCAAAGTAAAGAATGAAGTACAAGAGTCAACCATGCTCCCTGAAAAGAACAAAGGATTACAAATCTCCATGGTGAATGTAAAGATGACACAGAATAAAAACTCATTTAGTAATAGAACCCAATTAAACAGTGGTTTCCCAGCCTGAGAGCAGTTCTTAACAACTTACTGAGATCTTAAAAAAATTAGTAATTATTGACTCATGATTAAAGAAAAGGCCAGGCTTATTTATTATAGGACTGCAAATTACATTTACTCCAATTCTTACCATTTTTCCTTTGAAGAGAGGGAAAGGACTAGTGGTGCCTAATATAAATCAGTTATCTTTTTTGTGTTTTTGTCCATGCTTCTATTTTCAAATATTTACTACAGAAACTGTGTACCAGGCACTAGCTTAACCACAAGGGTGAAAAAGTTCTAGTCACCCACTGAAGAGTCTATTCATCTTAAAAATACATAATTTAATGAAGTATTTTTCAAAGGTCTCAAAGAGATTCTACCAACAATCTATGGAGGATTTATTTTCTAATTAGTTTCCTAAAATTAGAAACTAATACTTGAAATACTCTTAACCTTTTGCTCCCACAAAAATAGTCACCAGGAGTCTTTTGGAGAACATTATTTGATTTCTGAGGAAGACCGCTGTGTAGATTTGACAACCTTCTTCGGAAGAATCCAAATGTAACTAAAAATATTACAAATATGCTTTAGAGAGAAAGCTATGAAGTATAGTCAGGAGAATTTTGACTTATAATTAACACATGCTTCTGAAAACATGAAGCTTAAAATCAGTAAGTGTGGATTCTTAATAATGGGCTCTTAGGATTATAGTTACTTTTGAGTTTTGTTGTTATAGTTGTTTACTGTAAGAAAACACATGTTCCTATCAAGCATGTAAAATTAATGAACACATTTTATATGCAGAGCTCAATACTCTTTTGCAAGCTGTATTCATTAAAGAAAACTACCAATGACCAAACAAAAAGTACAAAGCAAAATGAACTCAAAGCTAGCAACTCTAGATATCTTAAATACAGCAAAAATATAAAAGTTAGTGATAAAGGACATAACTGTCCAATATATAAACAGTTCTTTTCTAGCATGAAAAGGAATTGGGGAAAGATAGAGGGTGACTTGAGAAAGATGGCATGTCAGGTTGTTTTACCAGCTTCACTGCTACTTAAATCAAGAGTTAGTCCTTTTTATAACAACCATTCCAGGTAGGTTAGTGTAAACCTCCCCTACCAGTAAGCCTGTGCACCTCAAAATACTGGTGTGTAAAGCAAGGTTTCAAATTTCTATGTAAAGTAAGTCTATTTGGCCACTAGATGGAGATCAGGCTACTTTCCCCCGCCAGGGGCTGGCGGAGCTGCCGGCACTCAGAAATGCTATGTACTGAGAATCTATCCTCTTTTCACAATACTTTTATGAAAGCCATCTTCCAAGTTCCAAGATCAGAAGCAGACTTAAATGGAATAAAGGGTTCATAAATGAAGAAAAACTTGAGGGATCAAACAGGAAGGAAACTATTAAAGGCCCTAGTTATTACCACTGCTTCTGATATATATTAAATTTGGTTATGCAAAGTACTTGATAATAACAAATAAATAGGCTGTCTTATTCTTTACCAAGCAGTCAGAGGGAGAAGAGAGATGACAAAAAATTAGAACAAAGGCTGCCTATTTGGACAATTTACTTCTCACAGAGGGAAAGGTAGTCCTAAATGGATTATGGCTGTGTGGACTCCAACCCCCACTCCAGACCATCAGTGTTCCAGAACCACAAATCTGATAAGATGATTATCGAAGAGTGGATCACTGGGACCTGAGGGTGGAGTTAAGCAGCCAGGCTGGCTATAAAACCAGAGGTGAGCCTTGGGCTCTCTCTCTTACTGAGGAGCCAGACCCCTTCCTTCGGGAGACATCTCTCTTCCTTCAGAGCCATCTTATTCGACTCGGAGCCAGCTCTCAACACGCCATTGCTTAGCTCTGATAGGGTATTTGTGGATTTGTATCCCTCTCTTTTTCCCTTGGTGTTATTACTATTTTATTCCCCTTCTTTCATAAAATAAAACCTGTTAATAACTTTTGCCACGTGTACCTGGAGTTGGGACTTTTTAAGTCTTCTGAGCGCGTGGGTGGAGAACCCAGTAAGGGGAACCCATTTTATATTAGGGTTGCCCTGTAACACTTTGAGGACTTAACTCCAAAAGCAAGGAAAACAAAGGTAAACAGCTGGGACTACATCAAACTAAAAAGCTTCTATACAGCAGAAGAGATAGCAACCAAAATAAAGAGATACAATACCAAATGGGAGAATATATTTGCACATGATACAACAGATAAGGTTCTGGTATCAAAGATCTACAAAGAACTCACACAACTCAGCAAAAACAAAGCAAACAACCCAGTCAGCAAATGGGTAAAGAGCTAAAAATAAGCTTCTTCAAGACCTGCAAATGGCCAACAGGTATATTAAAAATTGCTCAAGATCATTTATAATCAAGGAAATGCAAGTAAAAATCACAATTTTGGAATGCTGTGTGGAGGTTCCTCAAAACACTACAAATGGATCTACCATATGATCCAGTGATTCTACACACAAACATACTAATTCAAAAGGAACCCTATACTCCAATATTTATGGCAGCACTATTTACATTAGGTAAGATATGGAAACAAACTAAATGCCCCAAAGTATATGAAGGTGTAGTATATATTCAGAATGGAATACTACTCGGTGACTGAAAAAGATAAACTCATGCCATTGGAGGGAGGCAACATGAATGGAGCTAGAAGGGATCACACTAAGCAAGTCAAGAGGAAAAAGATAAATAGAAAAAGATAAATATTGGGTGGTTTCACTAGTATGTAGAATACAGAGAAACAACCAAGAGTCAGGAAAAAGATAAAACTTGTAAGCTGACCAGAGATCCCCTGAGGCATAGAGCAGGGGAGGGGAGGGATCAAAACAGAGGAGTTAACAGTGCTAGGGACAACGGTAATGGGCGCTCTGGTGGGGGGAGAACCATAGGGACAACACTTGAGGGAAGAAATCAAACACTGTCCAAAAATTAGGAACAATGAAATAAATCAATTATTGAAAAAGGGTTTATCTGTTGTGAAGGTAAACCTGACTGAGGCCACAAATCTGCAGATAGAAAAAACATGACCTTTGTGCTCTGTAACACGTGAGACATTGAAGTAAAACACAAGAAATAAAAATACAGTAGTGTTTACTATTAAGCATGAATCACTGTAATGAAAGCTTAATTCAAAGGGAAAACAAATTAGTGTTCATATTAATAAAAGAAACAGAACCAAAATTAATTCTCTAATTGTTGTTAAGGATAATGACCAACATACAGTCTGTTGCTATGATAGATCCGCTGAACTGAATGACATTTTTATTTCAGAGCAATACACTGGCTTTAACTTAATTAAAGTAATATATTCCTACACTATCACAAGAATTTGAGGTTACTTGATGACACTGGTTTGCGATTTTCAATGTTTCTATAAGCTTTTGAAACTCTAAGAGATGTATTATTTACAAATATATCAATAAATAGTTCTCATTTAAGGAAAATCACATACATAACCACATAAATTAGTAATTATTAACCAGGTGTCAATGTACTCATTTGTAGAAATTTCTTATCATTCATTCTTTGGAGAACAACAGAACCAGCAGAAACTTACCTTCCTTTTTGCTGGATAAAAATGAAATGTAAATAGAAAAAATTTTCCTGAAGATTAAAATGAATAAATTACAAATAAAATCATTTTATGATATTCTTTAGTATTTATAGGTATGTAGCTTTCCTCATTGTTCACATTAGTTACAGAGAGCAACTAGATTAAACAGAGACTATGAGTCATTTGTGGAGTGTGGAGTTTCCCCTCACTTTGTGACCTGATCTTTTGGTGACCTCCTTTCTTTCCAGAAGTCTACTTATTATGCCTGCTAAACTTGCTTTATCTGGAAATAAGAAGGTTGGTAAAAACACATCTCTTTTGGATGTGTAATTTTGCTTATCTCCTCTAGCCTAAAGAGTTTGGTCTTACAATAATGTGCTGCACTTAATATCTTCAGTATTTCTGTCTCCTAGGGTAGTTTGCAGAAATGCTGACAGTGACAGGAATAAAAGTGAGAACAGATGCACAGGTGGTGCTGGAAAATGATTAATGCTTATGCTGAAAAAATAAAAGTTGGTGGTATTCATGGGTTGTGACCTGAGCACTGGCGAAAAAGAACACATTTTAATATTTTCACTATCAATTTTTTTTCTATTATGAGCCTCCAAATGATTTTAGCTATTTATACAACTATTTCAAATCACTGAACCTGACGTTTTCATGACCATGACACACAGAACCAAATTTATATCAGAATATGTATCCTTCAGATTATAAATCAATTCAAGTGGTACCTGAATATCTCTGTCACCTTCTTGTCCAATCAGGTTTCTCCATTCCATGAGTGATCGCTGCAGATGTTCAAGACCAGTTTCCCAGAGCCTGACACGACCTCCCATGTCCACAGTAACGACACCACCTGTGCCCCACTCAGCCAGGAGAGCATCTGTGTCTGAGATAGTAGACAGCCATGTGGTATATGGCGAGAGAGACTCTGAGCTGAAAAAGAAATCACAATATTCAATCAATTGGTAATACAGGTAATGAGATTTTGGTGTATCCTGTGTATCCTGATTTAGGTTCATTAACTTGTGGGAAAAAATATATTTATTTATTTGTATTTGTGGATCCCAGATAACACTTGCATTCATGGTCAGAAAGAAAGGAACTCTAAGCCAATTAATGTCTCACACATCCAGAGTGTTGGACCTGTTTCCTAGGAGGGGTCTAAGGTCAGTGCTGAAACTGATGTCTTGTTTAAGTGCTTTACTAAATCTATATTTGATATTTTGCCTTTTGTCACCTAGAAAGTCATATAAATTTATAAGTATTTCTAATATTTATTGTATTATGTGTTTCACATATATACCTGTTTCATATATGTCTCCAGTAATTTCTAGGAATGCAATATTAAAAGTCAACTACTGTATACTTTATCTGTATAGCTCTCACTATACAAAAGAAACAATATAAATTCCAATTACCAGTGTTGGCTCTCTAAATGCATGTATTATTTTTCACATGAAATGACTGGCCTAAATGGATGACCTGATCAGGTAATAAAAACATAGTAAACTACTGGGGCCTCTCTGGTGGCAGCAGGGGTTAAATCACAGCACTATGAAGCTATCTGCAGTTTGATTCCCTGCCAGGGAGCTGACCCAGATGGCATGGCAGACCTCTCCTGTCTTGCCTCCTGCTGCTCCCCTCAGCAATGTGTTTCAGTCGATCTGCCTGTTCTGCTCCCACTCTGTCTCTGGTGGATCCTTTCACCCCCTGTGCCTCTGGCCTATATCCCAGTCCTTCTATGCATAAATAAATCTTTAAAAAAATATAATAAGCTACCAATGCAGATTTGAGAAAACCATGGTATAGTCTATAAATTCTTATACAAAAGAGTAAATCATGACTATTTCAACTTTTTTTCAGCCTGTCTTAGTAGATACTAAACACAGAGTGACAACTAGTTACTCTAAGGCCTAGTAGTGATAAAAAAACATTTATATGAAGTGGATGGTAACAGTAGGATGGGACCAAGTATTCTAGAAGTACTAGTCAAAGAAGGTAATATCTGATAGAATACAGGATTTACTTATATCATGGTGGTCTCTCAAATTTTTGCTTTAGTAACAAAATCAGTTAGTATGAAAGTAAAGGATTTATAAAACTTATCAACATGAAACTATCATGTTTGAATTCTTCCAAGAACAACCAAAATGTATACTTTATTGATCACTGTATCTACCAGTTGTATGTTTAACTCTCCACCATAAAATTTTAAATTTCAACATATCAAAAATGGAAAGAAAAAAAATGGAAAGAAATTATGAATTTACTATAATTTGTATAACAGATCTAGAATCTCTTATTTAAAATACAAAGTGCAGTTTTCCTTTCTATATAATAACAAGGTCTTTAAGGAACACATAGAATCATAGTAAAGTGAATCCTAGATTTATAGATACCCGCATATAACAGTTAGGTGGTATCATTCTGTAAGTGTAAATAGTATGAAGATTTAAGGAAACATATTCAAATTTACTAGTGGCAAAAGTGACATATTCATTTTGGTCCTGCTGTTACATCTATTTTTCTGTTAAAGTTTCAGCCATCAAATGGAAAATTCTTGGTATCCAGCAGAATGTTAAATTTAAGCAACTAGCAAAAAAATTGGATCCCAGATGGATTGTTCTTTGGATTACATATATGCCAAAAATGGCAAAAGTTAATCTCAAGAGAAACTTAGGATATACTGACAATGAACAGATTTTAAATCACATAGCACTTGAAATGTAGCAAGTCTAAAATGAGATGCTCTATAAATATAAAGTGTATAATGACTTTCAAAGAATTAGAAGAAAAGAGGAATGCAAAATATCTCACTTAAATTTTTATAATGAATATATGTCGAAATGCTAACATTTTAAATATACAGAGTTAATTTTACCTTTTCTTCTTAATTTTTAATGTGGCTATCATAAAATTACATATATGGCTCACATTGCAACTGTTGGATAGTACAGAGTGAATTATGATGACCAGCTGGCACTGCCTACAGGTGTTCTTCCAGGTGTTCTCTGTATGACAGGTATAACATAGGACTCATATAGAAATGTAAAAGAGAAAAGGACACAAATAAAAAGCTAGAGCTAAAATGCCCCATTTCATCTTTTATGGCTAAACAGTACTCCACTGTGTAGGTGTATAACATTTCTTGAGTCAGTGTTTTTATCAGAGGGCACTCAGGTTGTTTCTGTGTCCTAGCTATTGTAAATAATGCTGCAGTAAACATCTAGGAGATACAATTTTTTGAGTTGATGGTTTTTTACTCTTTGCATAGATGCCCAAGAGTGAGACTGCTGGATTATATGATATTTCCATTTTTAGGTTTTTAAGATAATTCTAGATTGTGTTACAAAATGATTGTACCAGTTTACATTCCCAACAGTGTATGAGGGTTCCTTTTCCTCCATATCCTCTGCAACACTTGTTGGGGAGGGTCTTTTTAATAAATGCCATCTTCACAGCTGTGAGATGATAACTTATTGTGGCTTTGACTTACATCTCCTTTATTGAAAGTGATAATGAGCACTTTTCCATGTATCTATTGGTATTCTGGAGATCCTCTTCAGAAACTATCTGTTTAGATCTGCTGCCCACTTACCATTTAGGCTCTTCATTTTTAAAATTGCTAAATTATGTATGTTTTTAATATATATATATATCTTGAATATTAACCTTGTGTTGATTGTGCACTGTGTGAATACTCTCTCCCATTCAATGGGTGATCTTTCAATCTACTTAAACTTTCTCGCTCTATGAAAAAGCTTTTATTTTGAGATAATTCCAATTGTTTATTTTTGCTTTTATTTCTCTTGCTATAGGGGTTGAGTCTCCAAAATTATCTGTTATTAATGTCATGAAAGATATTGTAAATGTTTTCCTCTATATATTTTATTGTTGCAAGTGTTTTATCTAAGTTTTTAATGTACTTAGAATTTACTTTTGTGCATGAAGTTATAGGGTGATTCAAGTTCATTCTTTATATGTGGCTATCCAGTTTTCCCAGTACCATTTATTAAAGAGACTCTCCTTTCTACATTGTATGGTCGTAGCGCCATTATGAATAATTAAGCATTTATACACACACACACATATTTATTTCTGGGTTGCTGATTCTATGCCATAGATTCATGTGTCTGTTTAGAGTTGTATTGTTTTAATTATTGTTGCTTTGTAGGCTAGTTTAAAGTCAAGGAAAATGATGCCTCATGTTCTCTTCTTTTTTCTTAGGATTATTTTTGCTATTCAAAGCTTTTACAGCTTCATACAAATTTTAATTTTTTGTTCATTTTTTAGAAGAATATTGTTATTTTACATTTATATATCACTTTTGGTAGAAGAGAGTCATTTTAACTATATTGATTCCCCCCATCCATGATGATAATAAATGTAAAATTTATACAATACTGTAAAGTTTCCGAGAGAGTAAAACTCATCATTAGGGCAGACCAACAAAAGAGAAAGTCTTGAAAGCAGTTAGTCCTGTATCTATGTAATATTTGAACATTTTTCCTAAATGAAAATAATACAGACCTCTATCTGTTAGAACCTGCCCTTTCTCTGGGGACCACCCTGTTACATATCTATGTAACATTTGAACATTTTCCAAAATGAAAATAAAATAGCAGTAAAGCATGGGCAAGAACAGAAAGATATAAACCAACTGTAACTGAAAATAAGAAAAAGAAGCTTTTTATTTAAGGAAGCAAAAAGCAACATTTTTTTTTCTCTGACATATAAGCAAAGAATAAAGGTGAAAATAGATTACCTAGGAATTGGGATGTATCTGAGTTTCTTTACTTGAAGATCAGTGACTTCAATATAACCAGCTGTTTGTGGAGGAGTAACATCTGCAAATAAATCAGAGCATGAGATGACCATCAAATTACTGCACAATACCAAAATTGGACCAAAAGAAAGCAAAAATGTATAAGTGAATGAAGGTATCAGCAGCCTCGGGGAGAACTCTTTAATCCACTTGACGATGGCCTCCTCCAAGTCCAGCTTCATGGCTAGTCACTCAGAATTGTTGTTTTCTCTTAGGGCCACAGTTCTTAACTGCCAGAAAAGATCAAAGTTCTCTTCATCATCTTTGATAGATTTTCAAGATGGGTCAATGTTTTAGCACTTAAGGTTTATCTGAAAATATTTCATCATCTGCATTCTGTCTTCCTTTGTAGGAAGTCACAATGACATGTAATATGGTAGAATCAGCACCCACTTTGTAATCAGACTGACCTGGTGTGACTCCTGGTTCTGATCTTTCCCACTTGTGTTCTATGCTGGTCAAGTAAGTTATTATTTTTCTGAGATCTGTTTTTGCCATTTGTAAAATGGGGACAACAGCATCTAAGCATCGCAAACACAATTTTGAGCATTAGCTGAACTAAGAAAATGCAAAGCATCTAACTAGCTTTCATTGCACGGTTGCTGTTATTCTATTTTAAAACAGAAAAAATGATGAGGTGAGGGTGGAGCAGTGGCATGAAGGCTCTGGGTCTTGAAGGTTACGAAAATGTGGGGGAAGAAAAGGGTAAAGAGATATAGGGATCAGAGCCTTTAACTCCAATACCGAGTTGCTTCCCAGCAAATTCCAGGGCTCATTTATTTCCATACCCTGAGCACCACGTCACCCTTCTCATCACTGGCTGCCACCACTGTGTCTCAGGAACTCTATGTAGTCTTTGTAGACAGTTTTAATGCTGCTAACAACCAAGGACTTATGATTTCTGTTTGGGAGATGAGGAAGCTGAGGTTTACAGAAGTAATATAATAATGTGACTTGCTTGAGGGAAATGCTGGAGAGTGATGGAGAGGCCTTGAAACCCAGGGTTTCCAGTTCTGCAATCTATGCTTTGTCCACCACTGGACACAGCTCAACTTGAGTTGGTCTACGACTAACAATGACTTCAAATTGCCCCATTTTACAATGTCTTAGATAATGTCTCTTTAAACAAAAATTCCTCCTTCACAGAACCCAAACTTTTAAGGATTTTTGTCTGTCTATCTGACTCTGTCTGCCTGACTCTCTCCCTCTCCCTTACTACCTATCTCCTTGTCTGTCTTTTTTAACAATTGTGATTAGCATGAATTGGAGAGAACACCCACAGTGAATTTGTCAAATATAGTTTATAAAAAAAGAAACTTGGCATTTTTATTTTATGTTTACACTTGAAGGTTTTGAGTAGGTCATCTGAAAAACTCAAAACATCTCTCATTTATTCAGGAAATGTGGCTGAGCTTACTTTACACCAGCATTACACAAGGCAGTGACAATAGAGAAAACAGGCATGGTTCCTATGACATCTGAGGATACTACAGCACAAAAAATTCCTTTAAAAAAAACAAACGAAACCACTGTGGGTCCTTGGGGATTTGAAAAGACTCCATGGTGGGAATAACAGGCCAGGGACCACTTAACAACTACAGAGCCAGGCGAGGGATGGTGCCAGGGGACAAAGAGGTTAGGAGGAAGGGAATGTAATATTCAGAGATAGCAGCAGGTAAGAAGAATTACTATGGTAATATGACCACCTAGCTGGACTGGCTGTCCCTAGATGGCCATTTGAGTGAAATGAACATGCTTATCATAAGCCACGCACTGCCTGCTTTGGAAATGCTGCCTAAAATGTAAGGTCACTCTTGGATAGTTTTGCATCATGTATCATTTTTGATAGCTTCTGCTACTAGGACCTAGCTGAAGTAGATTAAATTATTTATAGACCCAGGCTCTTTGCCAAAAATGACTAGTTATTGAAGTGCTTGGAATATCGAGAGAGTCCTCACTAACCAACTTACATTTTGGCTTGCCACTTACAGCCATTATTTTAAAAATAAGTAGTAGTATTAAGTTGAGCTATTGCCATCAGCACTTTTAGACTGCCTGTGAAAGCAAAGTAAGTCAACTTAATTTAGAATACCCTTTTCTACATCTTTCTTTTCTTTCACTGTGCAAATTAATTCCATGGCATAAAGAGGGTGAGAAAATGTAATAATGGCTGTGTTTATTTCAGGAAGGGGAAAGCAAGAATTTTACTCTTGGTGCTAAAAAATATTTTCACATATCACAAAAGGCAATTTATGACTATAAGCACTTCAGATATATACTAGGGGTAGTGTAGTGGTGGCAGTAACAGTAAACACTTGAAAAATAATCAGAATTGATTTACTGATTTGAAAATAAGTCAGCTCAGGATATATGACTGAATTAAGGAAATGAAGATCATGGCTAGATTTTCCTCCAAACTTAGCCAAATCCTTGTCTATCCACTTTAAACGTTTCAACACTGAGGAGACTCAGTGAATTTCCATTACATTTATAATCCAGGTGGATTTCAAAGATACGTAAAAACTACATTAAGGGATTAGTTCAGTAATGATTAGGGAAGTCACGCGGCAGTGTTTACTGCACAGTGACCCACAGCGGGGCAGAGGACACTCACAGAGCCAAGGTAGGGGGTGGGATGAAAACAGTCAGCAGCACAACCAAGAACACTTTCAGAGGGAAGATGAAATTACATTAGAAAATTCACTAGTATTTTGATATTAGTAGTTTGAAGTACATCTGTTAACTACATATCTTTTGCACTCTGTGTTCACTGATTGAGAGTGACGGGTGCTCTACACTCATGCTGTTACCAAATCTTCCAATGTATTTAAAGTTCTAAAAACAATGTTCTGCTTTAATCAAGGGTCATTATTTGTGTGTATAGACCTGAGGTCTGTGATTTAAAAAAACCAAACCAAAATGCTAATATTTCACTAGAAGAAAAACAATCAGAAAAAGGAGCAAATATCTTCCTGTCCGCGTTAAACAAGTTATACCATCTTTGTGAAAACCAACAGCAGGTAAGTTTTATATTATAGTTACTATTGATTTCTTTAACAAAAGCCAGGGCTCATTTTCTATGTGGAGCATACTCATGTTTCACTTAAAGGCAAGGATACATTCTAAGAGATACATCATTAAGGGATTTTGTCATCATATGAATGTCCTAGCATGAAATTACACAAATCTAGATGGTATAGGGCCTATTCTCCTCCTAGCTTATATGGTTAGCCTGCTAGGATCACCGTCAGGTCTGTTATTGAACAGCACATCATTAAGCAATATATGACTATATTCTAATAATCTTTAAAAGTCTCCTTTAGAGCATATTCTAGGCAAAGACATTGTATTGATTTTAGTGCAAATGACTATGAGTTCTAATAGCAAAGACTACAGCCACATTCAGTGAAAACTTTTTGAGGTCTTTTCAGCCACTTCTAGATCATTTTAGTTATCCATATTTATAAATATAGAATGATAGTGATAAATTAAATATTGTTACCAAAAGAATTACCTTTAACCACTATGTTTCTTACCTTTTGGGTAGATATCTTTTAGAGGAACTTCTCCTGGAGGCAAAATCCTGACTATCTGATTAGTATCTAAAAGAGTCACACAATTGCTCTGTTTGGCAGTTCCACTTTTCTTCCTTCCTCCATAGAATACTGTATCAGTGATCCCTGCTTTATGCAAAGACGATGGTCTTTTCCAAGAATAAACTTCACTGGGTGACTGGATAAAAAGAAATTAAAATACCATAAACATTTACCACAACCTTTACAATACACCCATTTAAGTGGATATCAGTGGGAAATTTATATTCACAAGTATAAGAAAATCAAATTATTCCTTAACCTTTTAAAATTTGGTACATGAGATAGCTGCTCTCAACAATAATCATAGTTTTTATACAAGTGTGAAATATACAACATTATTTTTTATCTTGAATAACTAAAAAGAAGGTCTATACATTTTGTCCAAAAATAAAGAAATTAACAACTAATGTATCCTCTATGTGGCACAAGAAATAGAACATCACTAAAGATTCTGAGGCCTCTGAAGTGCCCTTTCCCAGACAACTCTTTCTATCTCTTCTAGATATAAATATTCCAAAGTTTACATTTTTCCCCTTCTTCCTTTAAAATTTTAACACATATATATTTATCTTTTCCAACTCCAAAAGTCATAAAAATATTCTCCTATGTTGTCTCTAAACATTTCATACTTTTCTCTTTCACATTTAAAACCTTAACCCACCAAAAATTAATTTTGTTTATGGCATGAGGTAGGGATCCATGTTTATCCTTTTTTCACATGGACAGGTAGTTGTGCAAATACAATTAACCTTTTTCTACTGATATGCAATGCTATTATAAAATAACGTTCTAAAGATAGAACTACCTTTAGATAAAACAATCTTTACATACATTTTAATTAAAAAATTAAAAGTAGAACTAACACACTATCCAACAATTCTGTTTCTGAGGAAACGGAAACATTAATTCAAAAAGATACCTGCACCCTCATGTTCACTGTAGCATTATTTACAATAGCCAAGACACAGAAACAACCAAAGTGTCCATCAATGAATGAATGAATAAAAAAAAGTGATGTTTATTTTCAGTGGAATATTATTCAGTCATAAAAGTGACATGTTGCCATTTGCAACAACATAAATGACAGTGTAGATTTTGTTAAATGAAATGTCACACAAAGAAAAATGAGTACCTTATGATATCATTTATATGTGGAATCTAAAAAAACAAAAAAAATCCAACAAAACAAGCTCATAGGTTGAGAACAGATTAGTAGCTATTAGAGGAGAGGATGGGAGGCAGTCACAGTGTGAAGGAGGTCAAAAGGTGCAAATTTCTAATATATTAAAAAAAAATTAGTTATTCTTATGTAAAGTATGGCATGGTGACTACAGTTAATAATACTGTTCGCATTTGAATGCTGTTAAAGAGTAGATTGAACATTTTCATCACAAGAAAAGAATTTGTAACTATATATAATGAACAAAGCTAGTGAGACTTATTGTGCTGATAATTTCACAATATATACAAATACTGAACCATACTGTACACTTGAAACTAATGTGTTATATATCAATTATACCTAAAAAAAGTGACATGGTAGATATAAAACAAAAACAATAAAAAATCCTCCAAAACACAGTTCTATAAACACATACGTCAGTTTCTTGCCATTCTAAGTTCCTCTTTGGTGGAGTATCTGCTCAAGCTTTTACCACTTTTTCCTTTTATATATATATTATACTATTTATATATATATCTAATTTTATTTCTAGATCTATCTGAATACATTGAAAACTAATAACTTCACATAAATAATCCAACAACTACAGGGGTTATTCTAATTTTCTTTCTTTTTGTATCTGTAACTCCCTTCTTCAATACTAAGAAATCTTGACTTCATTATACCTAATATTTACTTTTTTGCTCAGTTCCACTGTATTTGATTCATTCCCAACTCCAATACTAACTTCCCCTCTTTGGCCCATGCCATCTTCATTCTATTGACCCTGATAGCCTACAGTGAGCTATGCTCATATATGGGCACCTTCCTCACTTTACTTGGATCTCCGTATCTCACAGAAGATTGCCTCTTCAGAGGCAAACATCTTTTTTCTACTGGGTCTTGGTCCACATTACCAGTGGTTACCTCTTCCCCAACCAAGGATGTCCTTACTACCTCAGGTTCTGAAACCACATACTGAGCTACTGGTAGGCAATAATTATATTGGATTATTTGACTTACTATTGAGTTTTAAGAAATCTTCATATATTCTAGACACATTGTTGGACATGTGACTTGTAAATATTTTTATTCCGCTTATAGATTGTCTTTTATTTGCTTAACAGTGTCTTTTACAGAGTTCAAGTTTTAATTTTGAAGAAAATCAATGTTTCCTTCATGGATCATATTTAAGATGGTTAGTATAATGTTTACTAAAAGTGGTGATAGTGAGTGTCCTTGTCTTGTTCCTGGTATTTAAAAGGAGTGCTTTTAACATGTCACTATTGAGGATGCTTTTTGCTGTGGGTTTTTATAGCTACTTGTTATTAGTTTAAAGGAAGTTACAGTAAGTTTTCAATAATTTAGGTGCCTCTGATAATGTTACAAAAAGTTAATAAGATTTGATACACCCTACTGTTGATGATTTGATGAAGAATTAAAATAAATTTATATAAAAGATGAAAGGCACCATGTGATAGGAAAAAGTATACAAGATTGAGGAGCATTCACACTTGAGCACAAATCCCAGTTCCTTTACTCACAATCTCTAGCCTTGGGAATACAACCTTTCCATGTTTCTGCTTCTTTATCTACAAAAGTTTATAGCATTTTAAAATGAATTATCATGTATGAAAACATGTAGAAAGTGTAGTGCCTGACTACTGTATTAGAGTCTAAATAAATATTGTTATAAAATGCTGAAAAGCTGCCTAGTGACTCTAAGTCTTAATTAAACACATATCCATTGAATATTTCCCATATGGTGGGTACCATCCTAATGTGGGGATAAAGCTTAAAATTTTTCATTGAAGTAACATTGCAATATAACATAAGTTTCAGGTGTTCATCATTATAAATCAACATCTGTATATAATACATTATTTACCACTAAAATTCCAACTCTATTAAAATATTCACAAAGTAGATAGGGCAGGACTCCATAACCCTGTTTACAAATATTAAAGCTAAGGTTTGCAGATAGCTTGACCTACTTGATCAGGTACCTTAATAACTAAGTACTGTATTAGAACTCCTAAGCCTGGTGCTAAGAGTAAGGTTCATTGTATCATGAAAACAAAGACACAATTTCTACAAGAGATGGTTACTGAGCATGTGCCTAGATTTTTAATGACAACCAACTTGCAAAATGTCCATGCTTCCCATTTGGGAAAAACTTTTCCAGGCTTTTTTCTTTCTTCCAGACTTTTCATTTGTTTGTTTGTTTTCTTGAGATGAACCTGTATTGTTCCTTCTCTTTTGCTGCATCCCAAAGAACTTGGTATGTGGTATTTTTCATTCTCATTTATCTCTAGATACAATTTGGCTTTTCCTTCGATTTCTTTGGTGACCCAATAGTTGTTTAGTAGGGTGTGTAATCCCCTTATATATATGTTCTTCTATTTTTTTTGTATTTAATATCATTGTGGCTGATTCTTATATTTTGATTTTATTAATAATTTATTAAGACTTATTTTGTCTCTCTACATGTGATCTATCCTTGAGAATATTCTCCATATATATTTGAGAAGAATGTATATTACTTTGCTTTTGAACACAATTGTTCAGTATATATTTATTTACTTTCTCAATACGGTCTAAGGTATCATTTGAGAAAATCACCATTTATAAGTAGAATTACCTATATGGTAAGTCAGAGCAAAACTTAATGGAAAGTGAATTGATGTCCATGAGTTTTGAAAAATGTACTCTATAGTAATAGTTGTAATAGACTCCAATAAACATCTTAAAAAATTCTTTAAGTCCTATTGACAAATTATACATATGCTTCAAGACATGATATAAAGTCATTATCAGTAGGTTAAGTGTTTAACTATTTCACCTGAACTCCCATGCATGGAAAATACAGGTTTTCCCTTACTAAATTATATAATTACATTACACTTCTAATGTTAATTTTTAAAGAGCAATGAAACTACATAGGCATAATTCTTTTTTAATGACTGATTTTGAATTCAGACTTGATTTGAAAAGTATACCAGAATACCACTACATTTTTAATGACCCCCTTAATCAGAATGATAGAGTATAGGCCTATTTGAGAGGACAAAGTATTTATTCAACAATCTACAAAACAAATGCTTACCAGGAGATCTGGAAAACCAACAACAACTGTAGCATAATTTTGCTCGTCTGAGAGGATTCGGTTAGGAGAAGCAATCTTTTGTCCCACAGCTGAACTTAGATTTTCAGACGACAGTTGATCACTTGAAATTTTATGAGGTATGCTGAAATCTGTTTCTGAAGAGCATCAGAGAAACATTAGAAACCATATGCTTCTAAAAATAGTCCAAAAAGTAATTTTTGCATGATTTCATTCTCATGAGCTCAAAAAGAAAACCTCAAGTTAAAAAAAGAGGAAAATTAAACTACATTTTAGGCCCTTTGTCTGAGAAAACTCAGTTTTTACAAACAGGGCATCTTCCAAGATGATTTCAAGTATATATGGAATTGAAAATTTTATTAGCAATAAATATTATCATAAATAGTATTTACCTTGTGCAACTCCAAATCCTGTGCTAGGTGGCTCCGCTTTCAACAAATACAACTGGCAGACACCACTATCCTCAGATTCAATGTGTGCAGGCTTAGTTAAAAGATATTTCCTGCAAACAACAAAAACATCTAAATGAAAAGTTGTTTTTTTTTCTTCCTAATAATGATGAGACCACACTGGGAAAAATCAGGTTTTGTTTTCCTTTAAAGCCTCTTTTATATATTGAGTGTAATTTTCAGTGTCAGAGTTTTATCATGAATTAGCAAATAACTTCTCAACACTGTGTACAAAGAACAGAGAATAGTAACAATTCTCTGCAATAAATTGTGAACTAAATGTAATAAATGTGAGTAGTTATAAATGTGAACTAAAAATCCAACACGTCTATTAGAGGAATGGCTGTACAAAAGAAAAAAGGGAAAAAAGAACAACTTATAATGAGACATATTCTAATTATCATGGAGCCTGCTGTGATAAGTCTGATTTCTGATTTGTGACCAATTAAGGATAGAATTCTACACCACTATAAATCAATGTATTTATTTTTAAGATTTCTAAAATAGGGTGTATAAATAGCCAGAAATCTTTTCAGTAGGCTACTTTGGCGTGTTAGCAGAGAAAGTCTGCACTTAGTTGTGGATTTGACAGTACAGGGAGGAGGGATCCAAAGTTCACTGTGTATTTACCCTGTTTATATCATGTATGAATAATATCCCTTTCATGGAGAAATGTATAGTCCAATGAGGCGGGGAGGGAGATAAAACAAACATAACAGAACCAAATAAAAACACACAAGATAAAATGAAGAAGAAACTTTTAAGGGTAGATTCCATGAAGTTACCAAAAAAAAAAAAAAAAAACCCCAAAACCAAACAAACCCACATAAAACCACTAGCTTTAGGATGGAGACTGGTCCTTTAAAGAAAAAATAAACTAAAAATCTACTTTGAAGCATCTCTAGTTTGGCAATACAGTGAATTCTCAACGTGTTAACAGAAGAAAGCCCAAAGAAATATGGATCGTGCATAAAAGTCATATTTTTACTGTTAATTACAATGTCATTCTCTGAAACACTTTTACTCTGTGAAGTCACACTGATTTATTTTAGTCCCCCCACCTAGTCTTTCTTCTAACCTTTATTTATAGAGTACCTGCCAAATACAGTTAATGTTAAAAGACAGACACAAGAGAACAGTACAACAGTAAGGGTGTAGGATAATTGATAAATTAGGTAGAGCTACAGCACATGATACTACATTAATTCACCCACTGATTTGTTTTGTTCTCCACCAGAAGCCATTTGTCCTCTGCCACGAGAAAAACTGTCTTGAGGTTGATGGGAAGAGAGATGGTATGAGTTCGCCCTTCTAAAACATCCAGCACGCTCAGGCTATTCCTGCAAAAGGAGAAGAAACCTATCTGAAACGCTGAGGATAGTGGGTAACTATGGCAAAATCATTTTGTGAACCCTTATGCAACTTTAAAAAGAATGTTTTTAAGTAATAATACCAAAAAATGTTAACAGAAAACATGTACAAATTCTAAACTATGAACGAGTATACATAAGAGGAAATAACAGAAAGGGAAAGCTGCCATTCTAGAAGTGATTGTATTCTGGAATAATAAGCTCTATCATTTCTCAAGTCTCTTTTTTAGTGTTCTACAATGTGGGATGAGTTATTTTATAATAAAACATTTGCAATGTGTTTACATTTGTTTTATAACCAACAAGTATAATTAGAAGATGAAATGGAGTGGACAAAATAAGAACCCAGTTTAAATCTACAACGAAGAGCTCACCCTTTTTCTTTGTAGAATACTAGCCAGTTTTGGTGTGAAAATTCTTTACACATTTTGTAAGTTTCCTAAAGACAAAACAAAACAAATGATTCATATTAAATATGTCAGATACAATCGTATCTCTTCAGCTGCTTTCTCTTAAAGTTCTTGAATGTGTAAGACATATAATACTCTGAGAAGCTACTCTTGATCCACTTTAAGACTTTTGTGGTAACGTGAATTCAAATATGTTATAAAATTTAGTGCAAATCACACACTAAAACCCCTTAAGAATAAAATTTTTTAAAATATTGCTAAATTCTGGTTAGAAATAAATGTTATCTGGTGAATAAATAGATAGGAAATATTTTCTTTCTTAGATTTGGATACATTTATGACATCTGAAAAATCCCTTTCATCATGTTTAAGACCTAAGTATGTTGTTCTGGGCAGGATATATTTTATATCATTTACCCTTTTCTAAATGGCAGAATAAATTCTCTTGTGTTGACTAAAATATTTATTTCCTAGTTTAATTTATTTAATAGTGTGTTAATGATTATTTATTTAGTATATACAATCAGGAGTTATACTTATGGATTTAGTCTATAAGTTCAATATATGAACATACATTTTTAACTAGAAAACTGGTTAGGAATTAGTTACCAATATTACACTCACGTAGCTCATGGTGTTCTATTATTATTAGATCAGTTCTGATACTTCTTTATGTATGTGTGAAGAATTTTTTAAAAAAAGCTACTGGTATTCAATATATGTGCATCTGTATCTATTATCATCACGCTAAATCTACAACAAATGCATAATGGTACAGAAAGGGATGGGCAGGCATGCATCTTTATGGTTAGAGAGTTATAGAAAATCCTTGGTAATTTGCTCAACAAGATCAGTATTCCTTACAACTTCCTGCTGGAACCTGTTCCACCCAGAAGGTTTCTTGGATGTCATCTCTTCTGAAGGGAGGATGAGACGACGAAGGGTTTGGCCAGTAGTATCTAACAATAGGATGATATTGCTCTGCAAATAAAGATAACAGTGAAAAGTTCAACATTTGTTCCTATTTTTTTAAAAAAAGCAGAACCCTCTTGGCAACCTGGGAGTAAAGGTTATAATGATAAACTAAAGGGAAACCAACAAAGTTGTGATAGGTTAGGGACACCATGAAGACATGAAATGATCTTCCTTAATAGAGAATTTAAAGTTTTATGAAGATATTTCTATATCTTCTATATCTATATATTTCTATATCTATATCTGTAGTACATAAAGTATCTTTTAAAAGATTTTTATCTTAAATGTCTAAATCTAGGCTACCTTAACCATAATTCTGTTTTATTATACAATAATGAGGAAATTAAGAGATTTGTGATTTTTTAAAGTCCATTTACTTGTATCGCAATTATATTTTCTCAAAAATAAAAGAAGTTTCTGTTGAAAGCTCTTTCACATAATGCATAACTATTCCTTTCATTAATTCAGAAAATTAGATAAAAAGATAGATTACCAAGAAAGTATCAAGGGCCTCAAGAACCTAGCTAGTAATGAGTATTTCTTAATGAAAACTTCATTCAGTAAGCTTTAAGAACTTTTAAAGCTGGTGCTACAATAATGTACTTACAGCACTATTAATTACAGATATGCAAACAAGTACAAGTAATTACAGATATGCAAAGAAGTAATAATTGCCCAATAATTAGGATTTTCAAGGAAAAAATTTTAAATAAACTTTAAGCAATAGCACCAAAAACATGAAATAAGAAGTTAAAATTGAGAAAGTCAGAAAATAAATATTTTTAAAGAGGCACAGAAGTTGGCTTTTTTAGTTAAAATTCTAAGTCTTGAAAATTAAGCTCACTAGTTTACTAAAAGCACCTATAAGTTGTTTGTGGCCATATTGTTATGCAAATATTTTATTATTTATTTTTGTTGTTTTCTTATTCTAAATTTGAGCTCCTCCAGTTATGTTTACTGTTATGAAAGTTTCATGTCAAGAACTTTCTTTCGGGAAAATACAGACACAAAATACTCAAAGAATTAATACATATTTGGTATATATATTAAAATAAAGGTAACAAAATATGAAATGCTTGTTCATTTGTTGCATAATATTTGAGTAGATTATTATATTAAAAGCACACAGAATACAAGGATGAATTAATTATAGCCCTTGACCTCTATTATGTAATTCAGTTAGAGAGAAATAAAAAGAAATGTAAAAAGATTAATGGCTCATTTGAAAATTTAGGATCTCTTAGTGTGGTTTCAAATTTATTTTTACTAGTTAATTTATTAAAGTCCTCAGGAATTAAAGTAGTACTCATGTCACATAGTTTTCTATGACCTATATACTCTGAACCTTGGCTGTAATAAGACATTCTATGAAGCATGTTGATAAAGCTTAAAGGTTTTAGCAAACATTATCCTTAGAATGCATTGTTCAGTATTTTATATAATTCTCCACTAAGAGTGTATTAGGAATAGTCTTTTTAAAATTAATATTTTATATAAGAAGCATAACATTATTCCTGCATTTGAAAGTTTGAAAATGGTAGTGAAGTCTTATTGTTTCCTTTAGAAAACATATTAATAAGTTAAAAAAATAATCTGTCTTTATCTAGATTAAATCTTTTCTGAAGTATGTTTTATAGGAGAAACTCTATCCTATATGATACACACACACACACACACACACAGAGAAAACATTAGCATAAATTTATGTTTATGTTTAGCACTTTAAAAGACCGGGAATAACATGAATTTTACTAAGCAAAAGAAAATCCCTAAAATAAAATTTCATCCTAAAATACGATCCAGCAGAAGAACAAGCAGATCATTAAGCAGATATGATTAAACAGAAAAATTAAAGTTTTGCATTTTTCTTCCTTTTTAGGGTCTAAAACTTATATACTCATAATATGGCATAAGTGAACTAAAGAACTACCTCAGTGACAGCAAACATATACTTCTAGCCATTGCTGTAGTTAGAATTAGTTTTAGAAGTAATTGGCAACATGAAGGAGTTCTGTTGCTCCATCCTTTTAGATGTTAATAGTTTCCTTCTGTAAATGACTAATGATATATTCTGTCTGAGTTTAAAAATAGAATTTTGCGTCACACATGAGTACATGTAACTGTGGCTTTGGCACTCCTTAAAGGGGGACAGAGAGAGAGAAGCAAGTGAGTGATTTTATTATGTTTGTATTTGACTGGGAGAAAAGTAACCTCTGGATGACCTCAATGTCCCAAAGTCTGAAATTCTAAACTTTGTACAGATGTAATAAGAAATCTCATGGGATGGGGGATGTCTTTATTTTTAGGCATGGCAAAGTTTCCCTTTCCTCACTTAAGATTTTATTTTAGCAAGGAATTTCTGAACAACTTCTAAGACTAATCAGGGAAATGCATCCATGGCAATTTTATTTTAAAAGCCAAGGGATAGATGAATTAATGGAAGTACTTCTCTATAATATTTTAACTGTTTTTAGTTAGTGAAGAAAAGGGAAGAAAGAATTGATGGCAGCATATTCAGTTTTTATTTGATTAGAATTATTTTCCACTTGTTAAATTTTATAGCTACATGATATTCATTTGGACTTACAAAGGTCTTACATCCTCAAAGGGCCATAATATAAAATAGCCTCTCTGGGAAAAGGAGTGGTAGTTTCAAGGAGAGGAAAAGTAGAAGTATATGGATAATCTGTGCACTGCCTGCTCAGGGAACTGAGCGAGATCTCTGAAAAATGGTTAAAAATGTGGTCAGTGTTGTAAGGAAGGCAGTATCTAAGGATGCTGGAAGCAAAGTGCTCCTGTGAAAGACAAGGACATGGAAAAACATATTTTCTTTGATTTAAAACTATTGTAACTGAACAGACTAGCACCAATGTTGGCATATAAGTGGATCATTTGAGAAAATAAAATATCTATTGAGTCCCTAAAAATATGATATTTTTAAAGAATTGTTATATAAGAGTTTGAGTTAACTTGGCAGTTAAATATTTGACAGGACTGCTTGAATAATACTCCAAATTTAGATTCCTATCCAAATCTGATTCACTTACTGGATTAAAAATCACCTAAGATGTCATGTGCTTTTTATGGAAGATTTTTCTGGCTACTGAATTCAGTTCAGTGACACTGATATTTCATTGGACTCTATAATATAAACAGTTGTTCTGATCAGTTGGACACAAACTTGTATAAGCAATATCTGATTGTTTATAAACTGCTTGTAGAAGAAAGTAAATCTGAAAAACAACATGAAAGTCAGAAAAAAATATTAACAGAGAATTTATGATAGTTATTTTGGCAAAGTCTAAAAGTAAAGTTGACTTATTTACTTAGTAACTAATAACATGTTATTTATGTAATCCTTTCTTAATTAGACAGCCAAGAAGTACTATTTCTTGGTAACACTTTGCTCTCATAGTCACTTTAAATACTTGCAAATAAGAACATTCCATCTCTTTAGTCTTTTCCAATTGTTAATACTTTTACATTTTTCATACTATTCTTTTCCCCAAATATCTGCTGTGAGTGATTGAAGATTAAATCTGATGGGGGTCAATCCATTTTGGTTTGAATCTTAGCTCTCTTTGATGGGCAAGTTGTTTAAATTTCTGAGTTTTAGTTTCTTTCCATGTGTATATATAAAGTTAACAGTTACCTCAATGGCAGGTGGAAGAATAACATGGGATAAATGTTAAGAAATCTTTCACTTGAATAAGTCAGAAAGCAAAAGAAAAATAGCAGATGGTCCCCCACCCCCAGGAGGAACATAAGGGAACCAATCAAAGAAAAGAATAATAACAATAATAAAAACACAACAACAAAAAAAACAAGGACAAATTGGGGACACTTGGTGGGGATGGGGGAGGGAGTGGGTTGAGAGCATAAAAGAGCACAAGGGACTGAGGTGATGGTGCACTGGTGAAATGGTGGTGGGAAGTCCATGGGGACTACAATTGATGTCAAATATATATAAATAAAGAAGGGGGGAAAAAAGAAATCTTTCGCTTGGTATACTGCCGATATTATCCAGATATCCTTCTCTCTGAGATATCATTACTTGCTTTCCAGGATACCCTGTGCCCCAGTTTACCCATCTACTTCAGTGACCACTCATTTTCAATTCCTTTTGACTGATTTCTCCTCACCATCCTGACAGCAGTATCTTATTGTTCCTCAACTTACTGCTTGGATTTCTCTATCTACATTCACTCTCTTGGTGACTTCTTTCAAGCTAATGGTTTAAATAAAATTATGCCAATGACTTCCAAATTTATATTTCTTGTTCTCAACTCTCCATTGAACTCTAGACTCCTCTACTTGGACTTCTAATGTCTAATAGGCATCCCTTTTCCCATCCCAATAAGTCTTTCCTCTTTTCAGCTGATGGCAACTCAGTTAGCATCCTTTCAGTTGCTCACGCCCTAAACCATGGAGTTTCTCTAATTCTGCTCTTACCGCATACATCTGATTTGTTGGTCCTACTTTCAAAATATGCTCAGAATCCACTCTTACTTATGACCTCTGTTTTCCTCCAAACTGCCATTACTTCATGTCTGGATCAATGTAAAAATCTCTTAACTGTTTCCCCTCATTCTGCCTTAGCTCTACTCACCATAGAGGAGCCAGAAGAATCCTTTAAAAATGTAAGTCAGATCATGCTACTCCTCTGCTTGAAACCCTCTAACACTGCCAACTTCCTGTTAGGGCCTAGACATTACAATGGCTTACGAGATGCCACACAATTTGTTCCCCACCCCCATTGACATGGCCCCAACCTCAACCCACTGATTAATGGCTTTTGAGCTCACTCTTTCATACTCTTGCCCTCATTCAGTCTCCCTTCTCCCACACTCTTTGGGTTTAGTGCCTTATAAAAGAAACCACAAAGAGACCTCTTGCTCCCTTTGCCACTCTAACATGAGGTTAGAGAGAAAAGACGGTTGTGTGGAAAGGGGACTATCACCAGATACTGAATCTGCTAAAGCTTTGATCTTGAACTTCCCAGTCTTTAGAACTATGAGGAATAAACTTGTGTTGTTTGTAAGTTACCTAAACTATGGCACTTCTGTTATAGTAGCCCAAACTGTGGCAATTCCATGCAATACATTTTCATGGCTGTTTCTGCATAAAGAGTATTATTCAGTTCTCAGGTTAAATGGGGTCTCCTAAGAACTACCTTAGCAGCTTTTCTAACACTCTTCACCCTTCCAACTCCTCACACTACTCTGATCTCTCCCTAGCTCATTTTTTAATTTCTGTATAGCATTTTTAAAAAATTTCTGTATATACTATAGTGTATAGTAATTATCACTAATTGGAACTAGTATATTTATTTATTTGTTGGAGAGATTGTTGTTTCTATTTATGCATACAAGAACTGGGGTAGAGGACAGAGGTGCGGAGGGTGAGAGGATTCACCAGAGACAGAGTGGGGAACAGAAAAGGCAGACTGACTGAAGTACACTGCTGAGGGGAGCAGTAGGCGAGGCAGGAGGGATCTGCTGTGCCATGTGGGTCACCTCCCTGGCTCAGGATCGAACTCATGCTGCAGTGGCTACAGATGTTTCATAGTGTGGTGCTTAACTCCTGTGCCACCAGGGAGGTTCCTGTTGTCTGTCTCTCTTTTTTTTCATGATTTCTTTTATTTTTAAAAATTTTTTTTAATATAAATTTTTAAAATTTACATATATTTGACATCAATTGTAATCCCCATGTTGTCTGTCTCTTAAAGCGCTTCATAACAAAGTATTATCAGGCCTCATTGTCAATAGTCCTGAGGTTGACTTAGATGTTTGCAGAATTATAGGTGAGGTTGAGGTCTGCAGAGAGGAAGACATTGGCCTGCCTTTGTGGTACTGATAAAATACAACCTCTGATTTCTCCCTCTTCTCTATTTATGAAACCTATCTCTAGTAACATTGCAAATCACTCTTTTCTTTTCTCTCACATAAATGACTCTTGGCATAATAATACCATGTGAATAGCCTGCAGTGGATTACCTCCTGTTCGTGGAGGATCACTTGACCCTTCAGAGGATTCCCCAGTGGTGCCACTGTCACAAATGGGTGCCAGACTCCACTGGCCGCTCTTGGAAAGACGTCATAAAAGTCCACAAAGTAGCCACTTTTTTTGGCAGTCATATTCATAAAGTATAAGGAAACAGGATTGCATGTAACTACGTAGAGGGTGTTTTCCTCATTTTCTGAAATGACAAAAAGGTGATAATTCTGTAGCCCATAGCAGACTTTCCGACTGACCAAGAAAAAACTGAATCTGACTGAGCATAGCTAAAACTCAGCAGATGCTCTGTAGATGAACTGATTAGGCTGAAAAAGCACATGAAAAACAATTTAGTTCCTGACTTGAACATAAATGGAGCCACACCTATCTATTTGTTCCCAAAAGGATTCCGTAACACCTCATGAAATATTTAACACTCCTCAATGTCAGGAAATTCTTCCTTGTTTGAAAGTGGAATATTTCAAGCTTCAATAAAGGTCTTTTTCCTCTTGTTTTATTATTGATTCAGATGGGCCACAGCTGGTCAACATCTTGTAACTGCTAATCATGCATTTCCTAGATAGTTACTAGTCTGTTAGACCTTTCTTACTATAAGTAATTCCATATTTTGATTCTTAGCTCTATAGATCTTTTCAAATTTTTGTTCATATTTGAGTTCTTTCTTACTGTAAAATTTGCAAAGTCTATATAACTAACTTTATTCTAACCCAAGAAAATGTCCATTTCTCTTAAAAATGTAAAATAGGTTAAAAAATATGGACAATACAATACAATAGTGTTATCAGGGATAGCAAATGAGTTTCATTTTTCAGGGCCAATTCTGACTTACTGGCAGTAGCAACCTGGAAAGTTGCGCTTTAAATTGTGAAAATGTGACAGATTAATGAGAAAAGTGCCACAGCTGGTTAGTGATGCCTGTCACTGGCACAGGGCAGGGAGTACCCTGTACCTATCTGCAATGTCTAAATGCATGTAAAGAGCCAGTGCTCAAACTTTTCCCATAAAATTCATACTTCCTTTCTACTAATGAATGTAAATTATCTTAATAAGAGTACAATCTGTTAGCCCTAAAATCTGTGTAATTTTAAAGAACATAATTTTACTCAACATAGCTGATTATATGAAAAAACGGTAACTACAGAACCCTACATGAACAAAAACTTTTTGCTTAATTTCAATCAAAGTCAAATTAGGGACTTATTTTCTTTTCTCTGCCATTACTTTTGTCTGTATCACCTTAGTAACTGCCATCAATTGAGAATGTTTGTCAAAAGGCACCAGGGCATGCTGCATAAATCAGCAGGTAGTAGCAACAGTCTAGAAACGCAGACTCCAAAAATTACATCCTTTATTTGACATTCTTTACAATGAGAAACTTAGTGACTGCAAATCACTCCAGCCCTGCTTTCGTGGTTCATGCAATCACCAAACTGGAATCCGAGCCAAAAAAGCCAGTGTTTCTCCTTTTTCTTTTCCTCTTCTATTTTTAACACATGCCTGGGTGTGTTTAACTTTGTGCTACAATTGTAATGAGAAACAGACATGTGCATCCAAACTCAGCAGTGCTTATGTGGACTCCACAACAGTTTTTTTCTTAGGTTGTTATGGGAAATTAGTTCTAAATTATATATAATTACTATGGAATCCAAGAAAGACAGTTATTAAGCTGACCAAAGACTTCTTGAAATCTAGAGATTATCTGAATACCTTTAAAAAAAATAAATCAGTGCAGAAAGGAAAAGCAAAATAATAAACTGACATACCACGTGATGTAGCAATGTCACATATTAAATTAATTTCATCCAATGGTAACTTCCAGGAGGCACATTCTTCAGTGAAGTTCAAGGATCTTTCTTCATGTCTTTCTATGGGATACTCCTGAATGTTTATAGGTGCTGGACCCTATAATAAAGCAATTATCTGACTTAAGAAATTGGAGCAGTCACAAAGATGTAAAAAAGCTAAAGTTCTTTCAAAATATAGAAGTAATCTCAAATATTCAATATCTTGATATACCTATTCTTACTTTATTGACCAGCACAGTTATACCAATATTAATGCTGTATACCACATACCAAGGCATTTACAAATGTTTTCATGCGTTCATTTCCTTTTCTTTTTTTCTTACACAATATAACACATGTTAAATCCCAGAAGATTTCTCATGACTTCTGGCCTAAGTCAAGACCCAGTTTTGGAATCTTAAATATTGAGACCAAGAACTACCCAAATAGGAGATAATTTATAAATGAATGGACCAGAGCCTGACACAGGTCTAGTGTCAAGAATGATTATTATATCATTATACATAATGTAGTCATTCAAACTACATTCCTCAAAACCCCTTGTAGAATGTGATTAAGGCTCTGTCCGCTGAATAAACTTGCATGAGATTTGGAAGTAAAGAGAGGTAGCGGCATCTTCCTGCAGCTACAACAGATAATAAGGACATTGTGGCAAATACATGCAGTGAGAGTCTACGTTCCACTGCAGACTTGGTCCAAAAGGCCTGCTTATGTAAACAAAACCACTGGAACACAGCCACACTCATTTGTTTATGTATTGTCCGTGGCTGTTATTGTGCTACCGTGGCTAATGTGAGTAGCTGTGACAGAAGCTGTATGGCTAAAATGTCTACAATACTATTATCTGGCCCTTTACAGAAAAAGTTTGCTGAACCTACTTTATTGTAGGTTCCAGCAACAGGGTTGGTGACAGCAGCACAAACACTGATCTTGAAACTAAAAGACTGATGGCTGCCTCTTGACGTCTGTTCTCCCTGTCCTTCCGAGAGATGTTGTAAACATCTAATTCTCCACAGTAAATACCTTTCTGCTTAAAATACCTATGATAGTTTCTATTGATCCTCCTGACGGTAACTCCTTTTCTTTGCCTTTTTATGTGAGTTACAGGAATAATGCACAGTATACCTGACTCTCCCCAAATAGTTTGGCTCTTAGGAATTCTACTGACCGTTAGACATCACCTATGTTGAATCCCTAGGAGGTGAGAGCTGCTTAGGAATTAAAACAGAAGCTAAATCTATTCTACAATAACATTAGAACAATTCATTCCTGAGATAGTAAGAATTTATTCCAGGGAAGACAGAAAAATCTGTAACATTCAGTATTTTAATGAAGAAGTAATGATATCAACCTTTACGACTATATGATTAGTTTCTGCAGGACACAACAGTTTTTGCGTTCCACTTCTTGACTGGCCAATTGTCCAGTAGCCCATGAATGTCTGCTTAGGCAGAGGCAACCTGTCAAAGGTAATTTGAAAAGTAAACATCTCATCTTGTTTAGAAGTCACAGGGAAAAATTAGCTATTATTGTCAATCACACACATAAATTTGAAGGTTGCTTTATTTAAAAGTGAATTATACTTCATTTTATTAAGAAAGGCTATAAAACCATGTTTAGGATTTCCTTTAGAAGAAAAAAAATTCCACATCATAGAAACTTAGGTGAGGTCTTATTCTGTTTTCACCTAAATGATGAATCTGATTAAAGTTCACATGTTTTCCATTGAATTGGTAAAATATTTAGTAATTTGATATCTAAATTCTGAGTATAGGAAGGATTTTTTAAAAATGGAGCAATCCATCAGTTTAAAAAATTCCAAGTGAAAAACTAGATTTAAAAATTCAATCTTTGGGGGCCTTCCTGGTGGCGCAGTGGGTTAAGCAACGCACTATGAAGCAGACCATAGTCACTGCAGCATGAGTTCGATCCCTGCTGCAGGCCCGGGAGGGGACCCACATGGTGCAGCAGACCTCTCCTGCCTTGCCCACTGCTCCCCTCAGCAGTGTGTTTCAGTCGATCTGCCTGTTCTGCTCCCTGCTCTGTCTCTGGTGAATCCTCTCACCGCCCTGGATTCTGGCCTGTACCCCAGCTCTTGTATGCATAAATAAATAAATCTTTAAAAAAAATAAAAATTCAATATTTTAAATTTAGAATCAAGTAATACATAGATACAATAGTACCAGTCACGTGTTTATAAACTGTAAAGAGCAAGTGATCTATTTTAGCACCTTAGTATTTCCTTTTAACTTGAATTGAAATACAATCTACATGTAGAAATGTTCACATAAACGTGTCACTTATGTCTGATACACAGTGTAACCAGCACCCAAAAAGCAGAGCATCACCCATACCCAGGAGCCCCCTGGGGATCAGCTTGGTCATGACGGCCTCCAAGGGAGCTACTTCCTGACTTTTAATGTAGTTACCCTGGGTTTAGAGCCCTTTTTATTTAAAATGACTTTTAATAAAGTGACTTGCTAAAACAAACATGGCAATGTTAAAGTATAAAACCGCACATTTTTGAAAATAAAGCTTTTACTTGGTAATCATATTCTTTGAATTTTTAAAAAGAGAGCCATTCATTTATCATTTAATTCACTGTAGATTTCTTTTTCAATGATAAGTTAAGGCACAAAATGTTTTCAGATTTAAAAGGGTTTCTTTTTTTTTTTAAATATAAACATAGCTACAAATTGAAGCACATGCTTGGAATAAATTTGATGGTCATTAAAAGAGTACACAATCACTGACAAAATATTTTCAAATGCTTAATAAGACCATGGAGGGGTTATTTTTTGCATAAAATGGAAGCAAGTATTCTGATGGAATATGCTTTTTGTTCCTTTGCAATGCTAATGATTAGCACAAAATAAAAGAAATTCACATTGAGATTCTGTTAAATCTTATGACACAAATCCTCAAAAGGTCCATGTGCTTTTGTGTTATCTACACTATGTTTTAAATACTTTAGGCAATTATTATTGGCTATCCACCTTACTTCCATGGTTTTACTGAAAACAAGGCAGGAGGAGTAATGAGTGTGTTCTAGTTATTTTTTGAAATTTGTATTGCAGTAACATTGGTGTACAACATTATAGAGATTTTAGTGTACAGCGTCAGAGTTTGAGATCTACATATGCTACAGTATGACTGCCACCAAAAGTCTAGTTTCTATCTTCCACAATACAATTGACCTGAGTGTCTTTCTTTTGAATGTAATAAAGACAGATGTCTATGTGAAGGAAAATCTTGTAAAAATCTCAAACTAGCATTTCTGTGGAATGAACTGTATTCTTCATTTGCTTTTAGCAGCTGACTAAAGGAGAATTAGTTCTCCAAATATAAAAGGAGAAAAACAAAGAAAGGAGACAGTTAATTTTCCTCCAGCATAGAAGAGATGATGTAACAGAATATAGGAGACCTGGGTTGTAGTTCTAGCTCTTCTAGTAACTACTCAGTAGACTTGGGAAAAGAAAACATCAGTTGATTTCTCTGAGGGCTCTTTCTTTCCTATGTGAAATGAAGGGGATAATCAATCTGTTAGGTTTATTACTGCTTGGGAAGTTTTTAACTTACTCAAGTGAGTAAGAAGGACGTGTGAGTTGTAGATTCAATGGCCTCGTATTACTTTGATGCTCTGCAGTGAAGACCATCAGAATAAAATACATATACCTACCAACAGCATATTTTCCCAAATAGAAAGGTAGGTTTCATTAAAGTTTAGCAAAAGAAGCTCTAAATATATCTCAGATTTGCCCCGAAGGTAGCAGAAACAGACATTTTGAAGTCTAATTATAGGTAGAGAATTGCTTAATGAAAGTGATTCTTGCTTGACAGGTTGATATCAAGTTTAATAAATGGACCTAACATCCTTAATAATCTCACAAAAATATCATACAAATGTTAAAAAATAAACAAATTTCATCCATTTGAGGAAAAGCAACTGTACTTGACTTCCAGTTTTTACTAACAATTCCAGGGATAGTCATAAAATCTAGTCTGAACTTGTCAACTCATCTAAATAATAGTCATGGAAATTTATAGGCTTCCCAGTTCCATCTTAAAATAGCAATGGCTATTTGCTTGGCAGGGTATGTGAAGATCCTTCAGATACTCCATATAGAATCTATTCAAGACCACATATAGCAAGATGTATTGGCAGTAATAACTGAAAGATATACACACTGAAGTTACACAAACTGATTCCATCCCGCTCCTTGATAACAGAAAATACTGTTTCTAAACTTTTCCTATGGGATCCTGGTTTGCTAACTGAGGCAAACCAAATCTCTCATTTATTATACACTACTAAATCCTCAAAATAAGTTGTGGAAAAAGTTGACCATTACCAACTCTCTTCTCTTCAACAATTAACAGCAGAGGGAAGGGGAAACATTTTATTTGGGGATATCAATAAGCTCTGGAATTGGTAGCATAATCAACATTAATTTGGGAATAACTAATAACCAGTCAGCAAAGGTCCTGTTATTCTATTACTGAAATCTGTCATCCAACTCTGACCACACTAAAACTATTATACTTTATTTGATTTGATAGAAACAATGATATTTTTCATGGTTGTAAGATCCTGTCACTTGTACTGTTTAACTTTGTTAAAGACCTAGTTGGAATGATTTCTGGATTTGATTTTAAGTGGGAAAAAGGAAGAACTTAAGGGCCATAAATAGCATTACTTTTTATCTTCCATGTCATTCATGAATTTATGTTTTTTGAAACAATGAAATATATCAGTTCACATGTTGTGATGTTTCTTAATCCCTTGTGGAAGTATTAATACAGATTGGAAGTAACAGTTTTAACTAAAACAAAAGTAAATATTAAAATTATGATTCAAGTAAAATTATAGCACTTGGGCAAGTTACAGGAAAAAATACTTTTTTTTTCATCTAAGCACGCATACAATTCATAACATGATACATATGGACACCAAAGTCAAGTAATAAAGTCTAAATGACATGCAAGAGATTTGTTTAAGATTGTTTCCATAAAGAGGTGAGCTGAAGGTTTGAAGAATATGTTCTGGCAAGTTTCTGCCTTCTTTGAACATTTGCCAACACTATTTCTGGAACATGAAAAAAAAACACATGAAAAGATTCGAATCTTTCTAGGGGCATTATGCAATTGGAAGTTGTTGATATTCTTCTTATTATCAATTCCTAAATCATTACCTATTCACAAGTACTACTAATTATTCACAGGAATAATAGACTCCTTCAAGGTAGTTTTACCAGTTCTCAAAAATTTACCAATTACTACCATTTTTGAGAAGAAAAAGAACAACTCCAATTTTAGCAGTCCTCATTCATTCCTAATGTTTTAAGTCTAACCTCTGGGGAAAATGAAGTTGAATTATCTAACTGAGTTTACTAGAGTCTTTCATAGAATAACCTTGACAAATATTAACTTTCTGTTACTCCTTTCTCTTACACTCTAGTCAATTTGCGGGTTAGCTTTAGAAATGTACTTTTATACTTCCATAGTCCATTATTATCTTAGAATTCCTTTATGCTATTGCCCCTTTGATGAAATCCTTCTGTCTTGAAGCCTAATTCAAATGTCACTTTCCCTACATCCCTTTCCTATATTTCTTACTGGGCAGCAGGAATCTCCTGCTTTTCTGTGTTTCCATAGAAGTTTGCATATATGGAATGCTTAGAAACACTTAGGACAGAATTCTAAGGAATTTTTAGTTTTCAAAATTTAAGATCTGATAGAGAATAAATGTTTAAGAGAGAGCACGGTTATAAGTAAATCTATGAAATGCCCTGTAAAAATAAAAATTACTAAATACACTGAACAGAAAATGGAAATGTCCCTTTTCGGCATTTTAAATTGGTAATAATGGGACTATTATTACCAATTACAACCCCCCCCCCTTGTTTGTTGCATATTTTTGAATCTCCCTTCTCTGCAGGCTCACATGTTGCTGGTAAGTTCTTTTTTTTTTTTCCGCTGCAAATGACATGCACAATGAATATGTATGTATTTTTTCCTCCTTTTTTGTGCCTGACTCTGTATTTGGACTTTCTCGCTTCACTTTATAAACTTAAACCTGTGCACCTCAGCCACCTAGGTCCTGCCGAAGTCACAGAATATGAAAAGCAATTTGGTACATGAGATGGAAAATACATTCCCCAATAACATCCAGGATGACACTGTGCAGCCTCAGAACGCGGCTGCCCAGCAACACTCCTTGCCAGAGCAGATGTTGTCAGCTTTCTCCACACATCTCTGGCTTGCTTTCTCTCCTTACAGAAGTTGCCAGACTTCGGTTCTCAGGCCTGGGTTTCCTTTCCCTCATCTTTCTTCAAGTTTCATTACAAAATTTTTTCTTTTTCTGCCATCTGCCTTACCAGCCACATCTTAGTACTTTTTTGAGATGCATATTCTTTCCTTTTCTAATTATCCACATCAAAATGACTAGGACTGAAATGCAGCTGGCAATTTTCCCAGAAAAACAAAAGCAAAATCAAAAAACAACTCTCCATATTTCCCTCAAGAAGCACTTAGGACTATATAACCCTACTGTGAATGCAGCACTTTGAATACAACTTCGGTAATAAGGTTGGCAGTTTACTTGTTTTCTCAATTACGTTGTTAATTCATTGAGGATAAGACTTGCTTCTTATTCGTTTGAATCTCTGGCACTCTTAGTTCAAGGATTCTGCCACCTCAATCTTTCTCACTAGTCCCCTCACAGCAGAGGCCCTCCTTTCACGGCTACTTCCGAGTAGGTGTTCAAGTCTTCAATTTTAGTCTTTAGTTTATTATCTTTAGAAATCCAAAAGAAATCTTTCTAAATTATGATCTGCCTACGTCACTTTCTGGCTTAAAATTCTCTGATTCTCTCCACACACTTAACTGTTTTAGTCACCAAATCACTCACCATGTCCTCTTGAAACTATCTCTGCTTGAAGTATTTTCTACTGCTCTTTTGACTAGAGATCCTCTAGTAATCCTTTCAAGATTTAGCTTGGTTATCACTCCCAAGTTTCTTCTAGGACAAAAGGTAGCAGCCCCATCTCTTTGCTCTCTCTCATAGCACTATCATAACATAAGGCAGTCTTTACCTGGATGCTTTCCCAAATGTGACCTCCATGAAAGCAGATATTAAGAAATTTTCACCTTTATTTTGCAAATCCCTAGATAGTGCTTAACTACACAAGTGATCAGTGGTGTTTGTTAAATGGTTGGTTATATTAGAACTGCCAATATCTTGACCTACTTGCATCCTATTGCAATGGTAAGTTGCAAACCATCATGGCAAATCTCTCACATTGCACCCTGATTCCATGACTTTCCACAAATGATGTAGTCTATATTGCAGCTACATTTGGGAAAGTTACCTATAGGTGGGGATTGGGAATTTCTATCTAGCAATTAGCAAGCTTCATAAAATAACACTCAAGGATAACTTTGTGAGATGCTGTAAGGTGAGTATAAAAAGAGGTTCATATAAAGTGATAATTTCTGTGTAGGTTGGGCATACTTTTAATTTTTCCTTTCCTCTGAAAGCAAACGAAATGACTGAAGCGACTTCGTCACATATCAAGAGAATTATAGGGTAATGACTATGAAACTATAAAACTGAACACCATCCTTCTGCTTATTATAGTTCTGAGGTGTCACTATGTAAACCTCGTTATTTTTGAAAACTAAGAGCTCTTTTATGAAGTAAAAGCAAATCATCATGCAGAGTGGAATTGGATACCTTAGAACTCCATGATCAATGTTGTGAATTCATTTGTAAAACCTAAGACTACAAAAAGAAAATTATAGCATATAATAGCTTAGAAAAAGGAAAGGAACAAAACTTAGAGAATCTTCCAGTTTAATAGTATAAACACTAAACTTAATAATTATTCTTATTTTCAAAGATGAACCTAATGGAATTGCTACAAAGAGAGGCCCTGACTGGGACGCTCATTTTGATGCCTCCCTTCCTTTGAAGACTCCATTGTCAGTTTTGGTCAGATAAGAAGCAGCTGCTCTTCATACTGAAATTAGGCAGTGTAAGTCTCCAAAGTAGAAAACTAATTTTAGACAGATATCTTTCCAAAAACACATTCAATACAAATGAGGTTATTCTGTCTGCAAATTTGTATACCTGACTCTAAAGAGATGAATGCTAAACATGACTGTGTAACACACATTGCAATGAGACATTAAAATGTTCAATTACAGGAAAACACAATCTTAGTGACCTTCATCAGGAGTTCTACTAAAATATTCTTGTGAAACTGGCTGACAAAGTAATGACCCGTTACTGTACAAGGAAGACAAGTGAAGGCTTATCTCAGTTTTCCAATTTAATTAGGGAGAGTGACTCATAGAATCTTTAAGTTGAGAGGATATTACATGAAAACTATAAAAATATTTTAATCTACTTAATCCCATGTTATAATTTGAACTCCTGATCTGTCTGAACCTATTCTACAAAAGGTACTCACTTTCTATGTAGTCCATTCTGTCTCTGAACAAAGAAGCTACTACTAATCCCAAGACGGAAGCCAATTCTAAGTTTTAATGACTTACAAGCAACACGTAGTACTCATGAAATGCGAGGTGATTTGTGACTACTCTGTTAAAGCTGACTATGTTAATCATCATGATTTTGAAAGTGGAAGTAAAAAAGGATTCTATGAGAATACATAACAATAGAAATGAATTGTTCATTCAGAACCATATATGAATGCCACGAATTTTGATTTTTCTTTTTTTAAAATTTTACGTAGTAGAACTGGGTACAGGACAGAGATGTGGGGGGTGAGAGCATTCACCAGAGAGTAGGGAACAGAAGAGGCAGCATGACTGAAATACACTGCTAAGGGGAGCGACAGGAAAGACAGAAGAGGTCTGCTATGCCATGTGGATTACCTCCCTAGCCAGGGATAAAATTCATGCTGCAGTGGCTACTGATAGCTTCACAGTGATGCACCTTAACCCCTTGTGCACCAGGGAGGCCCCCAATTTTGATTTTTTTCAAAAAGCAAATCCTTATTGCAAGAAAAAGATTAAAGAGAAATTTTTCACATCTAATAAAGATGCTTTTATATTTTCTGGAATCAATGACAAAGTCATTCATTTGAAAGAAATTGATTATAATAATAGAACTAGTTCACTAACATAAAAGTTATGTATCTGTACATATACATGTACATAAACACATACATATAGTATATAGTATAATATATGTGCCCTAATAGTAGGAATATAATCTGAAAAACAACTCAAAATTTTCCTACCTATAAAATCTTACAGTCCAGTATTATACTTCATTGAATTTCTCATGCCCAGTACTATGGAGCTAACATGATGGAGTATAATGACAGACTGTGGAACAGATATATCTGTGGGTGAATCTAGCCACTTACCACTTACAAAACAAAGGATCAGACAAAGCCACACCAACAGCAAATCCTAGAAATCTGACTATGGTAGTGAGACTATTAAGCAGGAAGGAAGAGAGCAAAATGGGAAGAGAGCACAATGGATTGTGGGTGTTTGGTGTTTTTGGTGGGTGTGATATGGTAACAACACCTAGAGGTGGTGAACTTATACCTCTAAATCATTTACAATTTGTTATTAAAAGTCCTCTGAGCCTTAGTTTCTTCATTTCTAACACCACACACACACACACACACACTCCACTCCTATACCTAACAGATGAGAAAAAAATTACTAGCCTAATAGTAATAGTAATCTATAGATTGAGTTAATATTTATAAAGTACTTAGGGCACTTTCTAAGCACTTGATAAATGTTATACTTTAAATAACTGCTTTAAAAATGTGTCATCTAAACAAGTTTTGTCAAAGATGTGGAGAAAAAAGAACCCTTCTACACTAGTGTTGAAAATAAGATTTGTCTTGCCCCTATAGGAAATAGCATAGCGATTTCTCAAAATATTAAAAATGGATCTACCATATGACCAAGAAATTCCACTCCTAGCTATCTACCAGAAGAATGAAAAAGCAGTAATCTGAAAAGATATTAGCACTTGTGTGTTTACTGCAGCATCATTTACAATAGCCACCCTGTGGAACCCTTTGGGCTAAGTGCCCAAAGACAGGTGAGTAGATCAGGAATATTCACAATGGAATACTATCAATATTCAGTTATTAAAAAAGGATAAACTCTTGCTATTTGCAACAACATGGATAGAACTGGAGGGTATTATGCTAAACTAAATAAATCAGATGGATAAAGACAAATACTAGATAACGACTTATATGTGGAATATACAGAAACAAAACAAAGGATCAAAGCCACACCAACAGCAAATCCTAGAAATCTGACTATGGTAGTGAGACTATTAAGCAGGAAGGAAGAGAGCAAAATGGGAAGAGAGCACAATGGATTGTGGGTGTTTGGTGTTTTTGGTGGGTGTGATATGGTAACAACACCTAGAGGTGGTGAACTTATACCTCTAAATCATTTACAATTTGTTATTAAAAGTCCTCTGAGCCTTAGTTTCTTCATTTCTAACACCACACACACACACACACACACTCCACTCCTATACCTAACAGATGAGAAAAAAATTACTAGCCTAATAGTAATAGTAATCTATAGATTGAGTTAATATTTATAAAGTACTTAGGGCACTTTCTAAGCACTTGATAAATGTTATACTTTAAATAACTGCTTTAAAAATGTGTCATCTAAACAAGTTTTGTCAAAGATGTGGAGAAAAAAGAACCCTTCTACACTAGTGTTGAAAATAAGATTTGTCTTGCCCCTATAGGAAATAGCATAGCGATTTCTCAAAATATTAAAAATGGATCTACCATATGACCAAGAAATTCCACTCCTAGCTATCTACCAGAAGAATGAAAAAGCAGTAATCTGAAAAGATATTAGCACTTGTGTGTTTACTGCAGCATCATTTACAATAGCCACCCTGTGGAACCCTTTGGGCTAAGTGCCCAAAGACAGGTGAGTAGATCAGGAATATTCACAATGGAATACTATCAATATTCAGTTATTAAAAAAGGATAAACTCTTGCTATTTGCAACAACATGGATAGAACTGGAGGGTATTATGCTAAACTAAATAAATCAGATGGATAAAGACAAATACTAGATAACGACTTATATGTGGAATATACAGAAACAAAACAAAGGATCAAAGCCACACCAACAGCAAATCCTAGAAATCTGACTATGGTAGTGAGACTATTAAGCAGGAAGGAAGAGAGCAAAATGGGAAGAGAGCACAATGGATTATGGGTGTTTGGTGTTTTTGGTGGGTGTGATATGGTAACAACACCTGGAAGTGGTGACCTTATACCTCTAAATCATATACAATGTATGCCAATGTTGCCTCATTAAAAAAAAAAATCTGCTATAAATAGGAGCAAAGAAATGAGGCACAAGTTTAAAGAGTGTGAAAAAAATGTATTATCTACTGTCACTTGATATGCTTGTGTTGGTGCCTATCAATAAATATACTGTGTTAACAGACCACAGAAAATCCAGGTTAACTTGATTTTCCATTTGCAATTCTAAGAGCGCCAGCTTCCTACCCTACAGTAGTGTGACATAAACTTTGCTGTAGTTGAGGTAAAGATCCCTCAAAACGGTAATTCGAGCAGACCTTTACTTAAAAATTTTATATTACTTGTATAAAAAAGTCAAACGAGTCCACAGCCCAGTCAATGGAATTTAAAAAACTGGGAGCAAAAATTCTATATTGTGAAAAATCAAACAAGGACATTTAAAAAAAGGAAAGAAAATATGTAATATGTAAAATAATGTGTTAGAATATTAAACTAATACAGAAAGTGAACCTCCTTTTACCAATCTCAGACCTCTGAAAGGCAAGTATATCTATAACAACCACTGTGTTTTTAAACTGTTTAAAATGTGAACTTATTAAAGATTTAATAAAACTAAAAGCTAATATGGGCCTAGACATATGTGATGTATGAGTGTACTTACATTTAGAATAAATATTTTAAACTTAAAACTTCAGAGAGCAAAGGGAATGAGAAAAAACATGCGACTGGAGGAAGTGTCATACACTTAAAAATAACTCCAAATAGATAAAATTCTTTTCTAGAAGCTTGGGAATAAAATATTTTAAAAAGAACCTTTTTTTCAAAGGTATGTAAGACAATCCTACAACTAACATCATACTCAATGGAAAACTGAAAGTTTTTGCTTTAAGATCAGGTATAAGATGCTCAATCCCACCACCACTATTAAATATAGTATGGGAAGTCTTTGTTAGAGCAATTAGACAAGAGAAAGATACAAAATGAATCAAAATTTAAAAAGAATAAAAACATCATGATTGGCAGATAACATGAAAATATATAGAGAAAACCCTAAAGATTCCATTAAAAGTGATTAAAGACAATAAATCAGTTCAGTAAAGTGGAAGGGCACAAAATCAATATATAAAAGTTTGTTACATGACTATATGCAAAGAACTGAAAGAGAAAGAAATCAAGAAAACAATCCCATTTACAACATATAAACAATAAGTACTGAGAAATTAATTTAACAGAGGACATGAAACACCTGTTCAATCAAAACTGGATTGTCAAAGGAAATGAAAGAGAACACAAAGAAATAGAAAGATATTCCATGATCATGGACTGGAAGAATTCTTAAATGGCTACCTTCATCAAAGCAATACACAGATTTAATGAAATCTCCATCAAAATATCAACATCATTCTTCAAGGTAATACAGCAAACATAACTAAAATGTTTATGAAACCACAAAAAGATCCCAAATAGACAAAGCAATCCTAACAAAAAGTATTACACAGATTCATATTACAAAGCAATATTAATAGAAATTATCTCAAATTATTAAGAATAGAAAAGTAAAAGCAAATCATAAGACTACATAGAGATGATTAAATCTTCAGAGTTCTATGAGATTACTACTAACAGTGTGTTACTCTAGGGTGGGAAGAAAAATATTAGTAAAACTTCTCTTTTGTGGCCCTCCCTGGTGGCTCAGTGGGTTAAGCAACACACTATGAAGGAAACTGCAGCCATTGCTGCACGAGTTCGATTCCTGCCACCGGCCAGGGAGGGGACCCACATGGCGCCTGCCATGCCTGCTGCTCCCCTCAGCAGTGTATTTCGGTCAGTCTGCCTGTTCTGCTCCCCACTCTGTCTGGTGAATCCTCTCACCTCCCACAACTCTGGCCTGTAACCCAGCTCTTTTATGCATAAATAAATAAAAAAAATTAAAAAAAACCCCAAAAAACAAGAAACAAAAAAACTTCTCTTTTGTTCTTGCAAAATAGAGAAAATTAAAAGTAGATTAAAATACAAAGGCTGTTAGAACAGGAATGAACTTTATGTTCATTCCTAGGCTAGGAATGAACTAGGAATGTCCTAGGCTGACCTCGCCAGGACAGTCTTATTTTATAACTCTTTTTACAAAATTATTATTAATAACACCCTCTCCCATTTAAGAAAAGAATCCTAATTCAGATGAAATGCTCTCATTATACCAAATAGGGAAACTGTTAAGTAATGTTGCTATATTCATATTATCAAGATGGAATTGTCAATATTTTGAGGGCAGGACTGTATCTTCTTATGTTTCTTCATAACTGACTTGGGCATAAATGTGTGTTGAATTTTCAGGCCTCTGTTTAGTTCACTTTCCCATGCTATCTGCCCTTTCTATATGCAAGGGCGATAACTTAATAGAAATAGAAATATGGAACCCATGGACTTCACTAAAAGGAAACAAAATGACATAAATTTTGAATTGTCTAAGTCATTTCGATTAACAAAGAAGAGTGTTTTGAAGTGCAACTGTAGTCTACTATTATCTCTACCCCAAGAAAAAATTCATTCTTCCTCCACATCTGCTACAGGTCTCTTGCACTTGTTATTATTTAGTGGGTGGACAACCAGTTGTTTCCATTCTCAGCTTAGCATGAGTATGACCATTTTGTTTCCAGGCTCAATGTACTTATTTCCACTCATAAGCAACTACTAGAGTTTGAATTAACTTGTTTTAATTTTAATTAAAGAGTTTTAATTCTTGCTATGGCAAGAATTAAAGAACCATGGCAAGAATTTTTTAGCTTAGAACTGAGGATAATAAAGAATAAATTAATTCATTTAATCTACTTTCCTTAGAGACTTAAACTGCCAACAGCTTTCTTATAATTGATCTTCTAAACTGATACACATTTCTTTTTATTTCACATTGTAGAAGGCTATAAAAAAAGAGTTATTTTTAAATCATAAGCCCGGTTTCCATGAAGTCAGAATGCTAATTATATAAGTTTAACAGTTATAAAAATTCCTGTTTCCATGAAAATAATGCTATAGTTAACAAAAAGAAAAAACATGAGCAATAATAGAAATCTGTATATAGATGACAATTTCTTAAACTCTCTAACATAGATATATGCTTATAACTGTTTAATTACCAAACTAGTTTTAAAATGCCCATAAACAAGGCTAACCAATCAGAATAGTACTTTACAGAAATGTGTATGCATCAATAACAGATACCAAATCACTCTGAAAAAAAAAATTGACTTTTTTTTGGATAATATAAACCAATTCACTGATAATTTCTGACATAACTCCATCTTGTGTTTTTACTATAAAAGGGAAATATTTGTTTCTCTTCAAGATATTCTTGATACTTCTACATTTTTCTTGGCATATGTTCTGACAAGTTTTTATAATAACTCCAAAGAATAAATAAGTATGATGTGTACATTTAGAATATGTATGTGTATGGATAGGAAGATACAGCTGGATGAATCATTGATAGTTGATAATTTTTTTCTAAGGAAAGGCAGAGTGCCTCCTATATGATACTAAAGTTAAATAATTTAACAATGATAATTAACCCCTGGGAATGTACAATAATTAACGCTTTCTAGACAAAAAGCATTAGATGCACTGCCAGGAAGTGATATATCTTTAAAATAGTTTTCCAGTGAATCTGCACTGATCTAGTTAGTAATAAATGCAATTATTTCTCTGATCAATATATTTCAATATTCTTAACTAAGTAAGTACATAGCCTGAGATTACAAAATAAAAGCCAGGCAACCAGCCCACATGAAACAAACCCACTTGTTTTCACTACCTCTTTCATCTGTCAAGTTGAAATAAGTAACCATAGATCTCTTCAGTTAATGATTATAAATGTAGAAAACTATCATAAAGAAAAATATATGGTGACATAAATAAGAGCATCTTAATTAAAGACATATTACCCCTTTATGTAGTTTTCATGTTTGTATGTGATTTTTTATTATATTAGGAAATAATGAGACTCATAGTAATTCAAGAAAAGGACAGAGACTGTTAAAGAAACAAATATTTCCCTTTATTTAAGTACATTACATCTACTTATGGGTTATTCAAAATAATTGAAGTTCTCAATTTACAGGCCCATAAATAATGCTGTTTAACTGAAATCCAGCCAGCAAATAGCAGCATTAATTTGAAAGGTTACTTATATAAAATAATTTCCATACCAACCCAGTTTAGTAGAGTGTAACAGTAAATTCACAGTTATCAGGATTTATGAATCAGAACAGTAATGCTAAAAATATTTGATCAATAGTGAATTTGCCTTACTCCTTTGCCAACTGCACGCTGGTAGGTTTTGCTCCGATAGGTATCCCATATTTGTGTAAAGTGTTAGTTAAAATCTCCTTCATGTCATCATTGTAGGAATCAAAGTCAAAAACATTCCTAACTACAGTGGAGAGACCTTCAGTGGGAAATTTCTGTTGGGGAGAAAAAAAAATATTCCTCTATTACATACATAATAAAATACAGATTATTATAAAGATACATAATACTAATAGAACAACAGTGGTCAAATGGTCAGATATTGACTAGTCTTATCAGATAACCAGAAGATGTTAAATACACATTTTCTTTTTTTAATGTTTGTTCCCATGATTTAATATTTTTCTCTTAAAATAAATACTAGAATTTAGGGGTGGGGGGAAGATTCCTTCTCTCAAATATTAAATCAGTGCTCAGATTCTGGTGTTCAGTGACTTCCACTGTTATGCGATAGCTTGTACTTTCCCCAATCTTTAGTACCAAACTGGGAAAAAAAGCTACTTAAATTAAACAATGTTTAATATCTATATAGACAGTTCTGTAGTCATAGGGGTCACAGGTAAACAACTAAATTTAAAAAAGAGAGAGAAAGGAACAAGAAAGAAAGAAGATTAAAAAGTACAGAGATTAGAGAAAGGAAAGAGCATAAAGAAAACAAGTATTATAAGTAATATATCTAAGTTTATACTGGTAGTAGTAAGAATGGTCCATATTAAGAAAACTAACAATAACAATGCTGGCGAGGATGTGGAGAAAAAGGAATCCTTTTACGTTCCTGGTAGGAATGCAAACTGCTCCAACCACTATAGAGAGCTGTGTGGAGGACTGGCAAATTACTAAAAAAGGATCTACCATATGACCCAGTGATTCTAAGCCTCGGAATTTACCCAAAGAACACAAAAATACTAATTCAAAAGGAAATCTGCACTCCTATATTCATTGCAGCACCATTTATAATAGCTAAAATGTAGAAACAACCTAAATACCCCAAGACAGATGACTGAATCAATAAGATGTGGTATATATACACAATGAATACTATTCAGTAATCAAAAAAGATAAACTTATGCCATTCACAGCAACATGGATTGAGTTGGGGGGATTATGTTCAGTGAAATAAGTCAGAAGGAAAAAGAAAAAAATATTGGATGGTTTCACATGTAGGAGGAACATATGGAAACCATACCAGAGATCAAAGGAAAAAAAAAAAGACAAAACTAGCAGGCAAACTACAAATCAGAGATATTCAGCAGGGGAGGGAGAGGGATCAAAACAGGAGGAAAGAGCACAAGAGTCCATGGTGACAGTTCACAGGTGTCTTGGTGGTGGTAATTTTATGGGGACAACACGTGAGAGGAAAAAATTAAACACTACAAAAATGAACAATGATGTAAAAATACATAAATAAAAATGAAAAAAAATTATACTGGCGGTGCTTTCTTGGTCCTTTACTGGCTCTGTATTGATTTTCTTTAGATACTGGAATCTGAGTTGGATTGAACACAGTTTTATAGGCAGAATAAACATTTCTATTTTCCTTTTCTGGTTTTCCATGGAGGGTTGGAGGTAAGTCAGTCATTAGATAGTAACTGTTAGCTTAAAGGTCATCATTTGTTATAATAGAAGAATTTACATGGATGGAGCTAGAAGGGATTATGCTAAATGAAATAAGTCAGAGGGATAAAGATAAATGCTGGATGATTTCACTTATATTTGGACTATAGAGAAAATCAACAAAGGGTCAGGAAAAAAGACAAAATTTGCAAGCAGACTATAGATCTGAGGCATGCAGCAGTGGAGGGAGAAAGAGTAGGATCAAAACAGAGGAGGTCAAAGAACACAAAAACATTAATTCAAAAGAATACATGCACCCCTATGATTATCGCAGCATTATTTATAATAAGTAAGACTTGGAACCAATCCAAATGCCCCAAAATAGACAACTGGATCAAGAAGATGTGGCTTCTATACACAATGGAATATTACTCAGCAATCAAAAAGAATAAACTAGAGACATTCATAGAAACATGAATGGAGCTTGAAGGGATTATGCTCAGTGAAATAAGTCAGAAGGAAAAGGAAAAATACCAGATGGTCTCCCTTATAGAAGGAATATAGGGGATCAAGGAAAAAATAAAATAACAACAACAAAAAATCCCAAATGACAACAAGACAAAACAAAAATAGTTACAAAACTGAGACATTCTACAGGGAAGAGGGAGGGATTGGGATCAAGGCAGGGATGAGAAGAACACAAAGGACTATGGTGACAGTACATGGGTGAATTGGTGGTGGAAATTCTATAGGGAATACACCCAGAAAAGAAAGCAAACATTGTAAGGAAACAAAACAGAACAAAACAGGGAAGGGAAGAGCAGAAGAGACAATGGGTGATGGTTCATATGATGGTGGCAGAACTACAGGGACTATACCTGAGGGGAGAAATCAAATACTGTCCAAAAATTAACAAAGATGGAAGCAAAAAAAAAAACAACCCCTACAAAAACTAACAATATAAGAAAATAAATAAATCTAATAAAACAGGGAGAAATTTACGTATTTTTTTCTTTCCCAAGGTGCTACTTATTACTATATATGGCTACAAAGAATTTCACTCTCTTGCTACAACTTATAAAACTTTTTTTTTGTGTAAGCAGGTATATAATCAATACTGTTAGTTCTTAGTCTCTTTTCTATCTCCAAGTCTTTTGTTTTTAAAATGAAAATATCTTTCACCCAGATACCACATGCCTGTTATACAAAGTCAAACAACAGTCAAATTTCTCTGCTGCCTCATTCTCTTATCCCCTTCAGACCTCCAAGAAACCCTCCACCAAATTTCCCACCTCTTTGACAAACGTCATAGTACAGAACCTCACAAAAGTAAAGGTTAAACATAAAATGTTCTTTGGTGCTCTTGATTTCAAATTTAGATAACAGAATGAGGGCAGAAAGACCAAAGGGGACTGAGGTGATGGTACACTGGTGAAATGATCATGGAAAATCCATGGGGACCACAATTGATGTCAAATATATATAAGTAAAGAAAAAAAAATTAGATAACAAACATTTAATACTACATCATCTCAATCAGTATTAAGTCTATAGAAGTTGACTTCGTATATATTAAGCAGTCTAAATACAAGAGTTAATGGCTTCTTCTAAATCTTTATGCACATGTGTGTCCATACCTCTAAATGTTTGACTATGTTGACAATTTCCCTGGTAGAATAAGGATAGTTAATAGTTCCCTGGTCAGCTAAACTCCTCAGCTCTCCAAAGGCAGCCACAAGTTTCTGAAGGATGGGTTCTGGCACATTTGGTCCATACTGCCTGAGCATCTCGAGCTCTGAGTGGGGTTTAGGATTATCAACTGCATGGCAGCTAAAAATATCACCTATGGAAAAAACAGAAGATTCACATTCAGTAAGTAAAGAATGCCATAGGGAATACAGTATAGTTGTTTAAAGAGTCCACTGGTTACTCAACAAGGAATGTACATTTTTAAATGTGTAAAACTACACAGAAAGTCCATCCAATAGTAGAACGGTATAGCGAGGAAAGGAAACATCTAAAGCAATAGAAAAGGAAAGTATTGGGATCTGAGAAGATACTTGATATGATTTCAATCCTCATGAATTTACTGATGCTTGTTTTGTGCCCCAATATGTGGTATATCCTGGAGAATTTTCTATGTGCACTTGAGAACAATGCATACTTAGCTTTTTGGAGTGCAGTGCCCTAAAAATGTCTGTTAAGTCCATGTGATCTAATTTCATATTTAAAGCTATTGATATCTTGTTGCATTTCTGTCTGTGTGATTTGTCCATTGATAAAAGTGGGGTAAAGTACCTCCTCACTATTGTGTTACTGCCAATGCTGTTTTCAGACTTGTCAACAGTAGTCATATATATTTTAGTGTTCCTTCACTTGATGGAGGGAGAGAAAGACATGTCTTCCTGATATATTTCCCTTAATCATTATATAATATACTTTCCTGTCTCCTGTTACCTTTTTTCTTAAAGAAGGAAGTCTATTTTATCTGATATAAACTGCCTTTTTGGAGGGGTTCTACTTGCTCATAGCTTCCAACCATTTAATTTGAGCCTTTATATTTGAAACTCAAATGTGTTTCCTGGAGACAACAAAAGTTGGATTTTGTTTTCTGATCCAACCAGTCACACTGTGTCTTGGATTGGTGAGTTCAGTTCATTTGCTTTTAGAGTGAATACTGAAATATGATAATTTGCTACTGCTACTTTGTCTTTAGTTTTCAGTGGACTTTCTTTATTTTAGCCAAAAGAGCTCCTTAAAATATTTCTTACAGGGTAGATCTACTGTTTGTGAAGTCCTTAACCTTTTATTTGTTTAGAAGGGATTTTATTACTTTCTTCTATCTGAAGGAGAATTTTGCAAAGTATAGTATTCTGGGATGGCAATTTTTATCTTTAATTATTTTGAATACATTCTTTCATTCTCTGTCTCTTTTTTGGATTTTCTCAGAAAAATCTTAATGTTAGCCTGGTGAGTGTGACTTTACAGGTTACTTGCTTTTTTTCTAGTCACTTTCAGTATTCTCTCTCTATCTTGAACTGTTGGTAGTTTCACACCATGTGTCTTAGTTTTGGTTTGAATGTAAAACTGAGGTTACTAGCAAGGAGGGGCAGACGAACAGCGAGACTGGGAGGGAACACAATGAATTATAGTGGAATATGAGTGTCTCATGGTAGGTATGGTACAGTAACAATCTGAAGAGGCTTGATACTATATCTCTGAATCACATACAGTATTGTAAGTCAGTGTTATCTGAATGGGAAAAATTACATAAAAAAGAAAAAGTTATACTGCCTATCCTTATACTTAAATCATTGCATTGGTAATTTCACTGGATAAGTTCCTTGATGTAAAACTGAGAGATTAAAAATCCTGCTAGGAGACTAGACATGCTTCATGCTGAATATGAGAATTACTAGTATCCTGAATTATCTACTTGCCATAGTGAAGAGCAGTCCTTAGAGGTTCTTGATTATTCAAGTTTATTGCTAATCAATGAGAATCAATGAGAAATGATCTCCTTGCAGTTTGCCTCCAACTTTTCAGTTAGGGAGATGTGACAAAAAACAAATAATAAAAACCATAAATTATGGTTGTGAAAGCAGGCTCTGAAATTAGTCATGAAACCCAGCTCCAAAAATCATAAACCAGATGACCCTAGAAAATAGTTAATTTCTCTGACTCAGACATTCTCCTTTTTTAGAATGGGAATAACAAATACAGATAACACAGCAAGCACTGAGTAATAGTTATTACAGAGACCATTGCTACTAAGATAGCATTAGTGGTATTGCTTTTGTTATTATCATTACTGTTTTTACCTAAGGTACCGAAGAAATCATTGCCTAGGAAAGGAAATCCAGGTCTGTTGGCCAGAACAATCATCCTAAAATCAGGATGGATCACAATAACATTTTCTCTACCACTCACATTAGCAGAATCTGAAAAATAAAACATCTTATTTACTTATTGATATTTAGTAATTCTCAAGACTATCAAGTTAAAACCTTTAAAATAATTAGCCACACTGTTCAATACAAAAACCCTAAGAAATCTTTGATAACTTGGTTACAGGGAAACTGGATTTTTCCATGTAGGCTAGACTAATGAGATTCATCTATCTACATTTTCTCTAACCAGAAAAATAAAAGAAACATAGTTTCTAAGGCAGGGATGTGTGTGTCAAATATATATATAAACACACAAAGTCATATCATGACTTTAGTGGAATATCAACAACTCTAATTTTAATACTGTAATAAACATAAGAGAGCTTTAAAAAATTGCTGAAAATGGGGACTTTCAAGGTGGTACAATAGGTGCAGTCTCACTACTATTAAGCTATCTGCAGCCACTGCAGCACCAGTTCCATCCCCGGTCAGGGAGGTGACCCACATGGCACAGTAGACCTCTTCTATATTGCCTGCTCCTCTCCTCAACAGTGTATTTGAGTTGATCTACCTGTTCTGTTCCCTAGTCTCTAGTGACTCCTCTCACACCCTTCCACCGCTAGCCTGTACACCACCAGTTCTTGTATGCATAAATAAATCTTTTTTTAGAAATTGCAGAAAACAATGAAAGACATTAAATTGCACATAAATAATTGAGGTAAGTATAAAAAGGATTCATATTGGTATTCTTTGAGTAGAAAAATATGAAGTTGACTTGTGCTAAAAATAATGAAATTGTCAAAAATACCCTCTGACCATAAAAGTAAAACTGTTAAGCGCCAAATTCAGCTCTATTAGTATCCCCAGACAACTTGAGTTGTATTGAATTTATGCTTATTGCTTGTACAAGATAAGTGTGCAATTTGATACTGAAGATGTAAAAACTGCATAAATTAAGAGAAAAGTTGTATTTTTTAATACTCACTTGCAACAATGCGTCTCCCATCTGCAAGAATCATTTCTCCATTTTCTACTAGAGTTTTTAAAATACAGGTTACATTTGTTGGGGCCTTGTCTGCTTCATCTACTACCAGAATATGACCCATTTTTACTGACTTAACCTTGAAGACAGAATAGTTATCATAAACAAAAAAGTGAAAGCAACCATTTAAAACATTTCATCACTTACTGCTTTGGATTTAAATAGCTTATTTTAAAATTTAGGATTGCTATAATGCACACACACACAAATATATATATAATAGAGCTGAAAACAAAATTTATAAAATGCCACTAAAGGATTGACATGGTTACTAACCTGCTAATTCTAGAGTAATCACTGTATTTCACTTTAGTATCAGAATTATTTCTATTGTGGTGATGTCTTTAACATCTTGTATCATAAGGTTGGGAGAGGAAATATTTAATATAAACATAAAAAATAGAGAAATTACAGTGCCAAGGAAGAGAAGTGAGACACCACCAAGAGTCCAGTTTAGATCACTACAGTTGTTACAACTCTAAGACAGTGTACAATTTTAGGATCTGAAAGGGTAGACCAAGTCTCTACTACTAAGGACTTGAGAAAGACATGCCAGAAAGTGATCTGACTATTTGATTTTAGGGTAGGATGTATAGAAAAAATGGAAATAAAAAACATTAGAATGATTTGAAGAGTTTTACTGAGTGAAATCTAGTCTTTGCAATGAATTAAATATTAAGAGGAGAGTGAAAATAAGACTCATAGATTTTAGGTAAGTAGGTGAAAGATGAGAGGAAAGGTTGAAGGCTAGGAAAAACTCTTAAAAACATTGTGAAGGAAGCAGATAGGGAGACATACTCAATGAATCTAAATGTGGGACATAAGATGAAGAAAGAGGTGATTCCCATGGCCAAAAACATTTCATCCCATACTCAAATAAACACTTAATATTTTTAAAATTTAGGGTAAAAATCAATAAAAGGAGAAAACATGTAGCTGCTAGTCTCAAATTTAACCTCCCTGTTCAAGAAAAATTCAAGTCCAACCTGGCAGAATCTCCAGTCTCCAATCACTGGGGTCAGGAACACTGAAGTTCTCAAGATGGTTTTTGCCATTGTTGCAAAGGATATATCTATATAGAGGGATATGCTTGGCAAGCGGGATTTCTTGGACCTTATGTGAGATGCTGAGGGTTGGGTTTGCCAGCTTCCCAAAATACTAAACTAATATTTTTTGCTTGTTAAAATCAGTTAAAAAAACATTCTAGGAGCATTACCTAATTTCAAATTCTATAAATTTGAAAATAACAGCAAACTTTGTTTACTTTTTAAATTCTGGAACAGAAAAAGAAATCATTAGAGGATTTCTATCATTCCCTAACACTCTCTTTCTGGAGAGAGAACAGAGTAAGAAAACACCCACCACCCTCAAGATATAATTAAATACCGAGTCCACAGAAATGAGTGCCTTCTTGTTAACTATGAATTATACTAGTATTTAAGATTTCTTTTTCAAAGATGAAGTACAGGTAGCATCTTACAAAATGCAATTGAGGATAGTCACAAACTGAATTACTAACCAAAGGCGAGTCTTCATACACAATAAGTCCATCTTTAACAGAAGGCTGAAGAGTAAGGGTTTGTACAGTGGTGTCCCTAAAGTTAAACCAACACATAATTAGTAAGAAATAAAGTGATATTTGAGCATGAATAAAAATACAATATGAGAGAACTTTTTTCTTATTCTTAAGTATCCTGCTTTTCTCAAAACGAATCCACTCAGCAACAGTGTTTTGTGGATGTAAATATACATGACAAGCATTTCAGAATTAATCCAAATGGACAGATTATCCAGGTTCTTTTCTTTATCCTTCTGGTAATTTCTTTTGTGATGATTTTTTTTTCTCCAAAATCACTTCCTTAGGTGAGGTAAAATTTTTAAAAAGTATATTTACATGTATAGTATTAAATTATTTTTTAAAATATATTTGACTGTTAGTTTGGTGATGACTGACATAGTCACATGGCAATCAAAGACAGTCTCTGAAGCACCTGTTCAGGCCCAGTAGGTCATCATGGGATCTGAAAGCTAGACTGCCTACCCTCACTCCAGAAACAAACAAGAGTTATGACATTTGAATATTTTTGCCAGGATTAGGACAATATATTAATATCGTCAAATTACACACTATTTAGCTGACCCTCCATTAGATTAGGATCTTTAGGAGTATTAACTGTGACCTATCTGGATGTTATACATCTCCTAATATGAGATGTATGATGTTCACATCACCTGTGATTATTCCAGTCAAAAATGTCTGTACAGAAGTTGTAGGTGATAGGCAGGTTCAGATATTTTTAAGGGGATCAATTTTATATCTCATCTTGTACATATATACTAATCTTAGAATTAGAAAACCCATCACCAACTTGGTCATGTCACAGAATCAGATTTCCTTTTAAATTATAGTGCCTTTGTTTGTAAGACTGTAAGGCTGTCCTTTAAAACTACCTTCCCACTTAAAATGTGAAGCTACAATTGTGTTATTTTGAGTATTTACTGTGTGTAAGACACTATGTGGAGTGGAACTTTAAATCTTGGGCTATAATATACTTCTGAAACTTCTATCCAAGTGCCAAATTTTATCACATCTATTAATATAACTGTGTATTTATTTTTTAAAACCTAGTAGCTATCACATAATTATAGCAAATCAAGCTTAATATATCATTGAAATCATTATTAGCTTTCACAAGACAAATTTAATCATAATCAATGAATACTCTGAAAGGCAGTTGTGCAAAGTTGAAAGAGGACCTGAAGTTAGGCCAAACAGGATTCAAATTCTATTTCTTGCTCTTCATTAGCTACATGACGTTGAGTAAGTAATAAAACCCACCCAAGAGGGTCATGGATAGAACACTTGAAAAGTAGCTTCACAGTATATGGCAGAGGGAATAAGTTGGCTGTAGTTTTTTGTTATTGTTGTCAATGTGACAAAGTTCCGTGTCTAGCTTCTACTTCATGTATAGGGTTTTAATATGGACTGGCACTTCTAAGAAACCCCTTCCCTGATGACCATGCTCTATGTTCCCTTTGAGCCCTGGATTACCTCTTAGTCCTTAATCTAATCCATTATCAATCAGTCTTTAATCTAATGTAATATCAACCTTTCTACATATTTTGTAAACACTAACAGTGTACACCTTATATACATTGTCCCTCACCCTGTTACCATCAGCTAATAAATATCTGGCTCCCAGTAAGAATCCAGCAATTATTTGATGAATAAATCAATGCATGAACAAATTGAACAAAAATGCTAGAAGTTTAAATGTTAATACTGTAGCTTATAGTACAACACACATCATATGAACCCCCAAATTTATTGGATCATGGCACTCTTTGTTCTTAAATGTTCATTAAATGTTAGGTTAGATTAAGGTTGACTCTTAGAGGTAGTAATCTTCTTATTCATTTAAAAATGTGTATTAGAATAGCAGGGCCTTCCTGGTGGCACAAGGGGTTGAGTGCCATACTGTGGAGCTTCTGCAGCCACTGCAGTGTGAATTCAATCCCCAGCCAAGGAGGGAATCCATATGGTACAGCAGACCTTTCCTGCCTTACCTGCTGCTCCCCTCAGCAGTGTATGTCAGTAGATCTGTCTATTCTGCTCTCCACTCTGTCTCTGGTGAATTCTCTCATTCTCCATCTCTGGCCTGTACCCTAGCTCTTGTATGCATAAATAAATAAAATCTTTTAAAAAATGTATATTAGAAGTCATGTTGAGAAACACACTTGAAGTTGGTGAGTCAGGGAAGACAATTTATGTCCATCACACACTCCAATTGAGTTGAACATAGATATTATAGTGGGTAACATCTACATTAGAATCCTCATTTACCACAGGTTGATAAGGTATAATGGCAATGAAATTATAATTTGTAAACTACCTGTTTTATTTGCACCTGGATTGCAAGTCTTCCCTCCAACTAGATGAAATGGTGATTGGTTTCTGTAGTTAACTGCCTGGGGTTTCACTGATTGCCATTCCTGATTATTTTGAGCTCCCACCATACTGGTGCTGTTCTCATGAATGCGGTGGCTCCACCATGATCTGCTTCCCACAGCCCTAACATTATACTTTAAAAAGACTCCAATATTATTATTCTATCTTTGCTAAAATTCAAATAAAAATGTGTGTAAAATAAAGCCTTCTGGGCATATTAAGGAAAGTGAAACTACATGGTAACAATTTATTGGTGTTTACCAACTTTCAGTGTGAATAAAATGTTTCTAATGCAAATATAATAATTAAGTCATATACTCACTATTGCAGGGCATAATTTATGTTATTTTCTGCTAAAAATTAATTTTTAGGGTTTAAAGCAAATAAAGCAGAGTTTACAAGTAATCTCAAATTCAAAGCTAATATGCTAGCAATACAGAAAGGGGTGGGTGAGGAAGAGAAAGAGGTGTTCATATAGATTTTTATACCAATATAATGAACTTCTCACCTCAGTTGTCACATATTTAATGGACAACAAAATGACACTTCCCAGAACCAAAATGGAAAAAGGAAGTCTTGTATCATAGTCAGCAGAAAGAAAATTCAGTTGTTACTTTAATAACTATAGTGCTTAGTAGATTAAAAATAGGAAATACAAGGTATATTTCAACTTTAAAAAAAAATGCAAGTGAAATTGCTCCATAACACTTGAATTCTGATAGCATCTACTTGTCAAATCAAATTTCTTACAAGATATTTGTGCTAGAAATAAAATCATAGCTTTGAAAGAACAAGCACAAATCAGATAGTTATCAAAAGGAAATACAATGAAGATAAATGAAAAGGGAATCATGGATTTCAGTGGATTAGTTTGAATCAAAGAGGAATTTATATAGGCTCAACTGGTTTTGTTCTGTTTTCATTGTTAATACTGAATCTTATATATCAATGGATAACAAAATGGAAAACCACTAAAATTTGTAATATGATATTCAACTTAAAAAAATGGATTGGTTTATATTTCAGTACATACCACTGATTATATAAGAACAGAAGACAATCGTTATGTTCTATATGATAATAAAAAAGAAAAAAAGCATATTTTTCAATATAAAAAACTTCAACTTAACAAATAAAAAGCTGACTACTATTGTCACTGGTAGCTTAAAAACTAACTCTCAAAGATAACCGATTCTTTTTCATACAGTATTTGATTAAAATTATTAGTCTATTTATGAGCATCTTGGGTTAAAAGATATTAATTCTCCATACAAATAAGCAATGATCCTAAGATGTTATTATATTTGCTACAATTTCAGTTCCATTATGAGTGTTCTTTTCAAGAATAGCTTTGAAACACAGGAATATAAAAATTTTAACAGAGTCAACAATTTCAACATTACTGGGGAGAAGAAATACTAAAATACATCTTAGTCATGTTTCCTTAACCTAAAAGTTTTAAAAAGAGATGTCTTTCCAGTATAAAACAGTTACTAGCAAAACTTAATGAATTAATTAGAATTTTCAGCTAATTGCTACAATTGTTCTCACCTCTTGCTCTCTTACTCACTAAAGCTGTCCATTAATTAAAGCCTGTGTCAATAAAGGGGCAACTCTAAAGATATATGGTGCTAACTTTTATTCTTTTAAATCTGTAATTTTAAGTTTTTGTTTAAATTGGAATTATTTTTTTTAAATGGATCCAGACTCAATACAAGTAACTAGATTGTTGAACAGGTTTTTATCAAAATAAGAAAATCTGCCTCTGGAGAACAAGCACAATCTGTTCTGAACTTCTGCTTGTAAAGGTACATTAGGCTATTATTTTCTAATTTATTGAGGCACAAAGCTCAAAATAGTGATGTTTATTTTGAGGATGTTATTTTAATGAGTTGTATTTAAATGGGTTTATGGTTAGCTCTCTTTTAGAGAAACAATGATAGATCAACATAAGATAGAAGGAAGAAAGATGACACAAGCGTTTCAAAACACTCATTAGTAGAAGTTAAACATGAAAAAGGAAAGAATATATGGCACATAGGTACCATTACTACATATCTGCTCAATTCTTAATGATTTTTAATATAGAATGATACTTTTTGCCAGTAAGATATAAGTATAACATTACTGATTAAGAAGAAGTAACTGCTACTGGAATACTTTAAAAGTGTAGAATTCATGGCAACGTTAAGAAGATCATTTCTACAATGCTTATTTTAAATAAGCAATGAAAGAAAAGGAAATAATTATAACTAACAACACAGAGAATGATACTTAAGACAGAGATGATGATACAAACACATTTAAGAATTAACTGATGTTTACAAACATTCTGGGCTCTCTGCTAAATACCACCCTCCTAGTCCTGCGGAAAAAAAGAGACATTTATTTCAACATGTTGGAAGAGACATCCCCAGACCCTTAAACAGAAGCAGGACATAGTACAAGTAATGTTGCCATCTAATACACAAAAGGAAGAAACAAATTAGCTATGGTTATTGCAGTGTTAGTTAAAAGCCAGCAGTGGATTAAACTCTAGTCCCCCTAGTTTGATTAATAACTTTTTGAAACCCAAAGTTACCCCTCTCTACAAAAGGAATTAAAATAGTTTTAAGTTTTCCATAATTTATACGTATATATATATATATATGTAGAGGGAGAGAGACTATATTATACTAAAAAGGAAGATAACAGATAAGTAGTACTACTATTATGTGCTCTGAATGCTTTGAAGGAAAAGTTGCTTTTAGTAAGATCAGTAAAATGTTTCTGCCAAAATGACTAAAAAGATTCCAGCTCTTAAAATAGTTGTTTTGGAGCACAAATAGTTTATCTAGTAGTCAATCACTCATCAGGAATATGTCCAGATGCAAAAAACCCTAACAAACCATAAAAGGAAGGAAGACATTACAGGGATAATATTTATGGAAGAAAGTTTACGATGGTGCAACACTTTGCTTTTCAGAGGTACATTCTTGCTGGGAATAGCAGGTAGAGAGTAACCATGGAATATAAACATTTAAAAATATGCTGAGTTTCAAAAGAAAAAAACAAAGAATCCAATTGAAAAATAGGCAGAAGCACTAAATAGACACTTCTCTAAAGAAGACAAACAGATGGCCAATAGGCACATAAAAAAATGTCCAATATCACTATTGTCAGGGGAAAGTATATTAAAACCACAATATGACAGATGCCATCTCACTCCCATGAAAATGGACCATATAAACAACAACAACAACAAAAACCCGGAAACAAGGGTTGGCAAGGATGTGGAGAAAATGCTACCCCGCCATATACTGTTGATTGGAATGTAGACTGTTCCAGCCTCTATGGAAAACAATATGGAGGTTTTTAAAAATATTGAAAATATATATATTATATGACCCAGCAAGATACTTGGTATCTTGCAAGATACTCCTAGTTACCTATCCAAAAGAATACTAATCACTGTTCAAAGGGATTATATGCACTCCTATGTTCATTGCAGCACTATTTATAATAGCCAAGCTATGGAAACAACCAAAGTGCCCAAGACAGGTGACTGGATTAAGAAGATATGGTACATATACACAGTGGAATTATATTCAGCTACCAGGGAGGCCCCAGATACATTTGAAGATGGCGCTCAATCCCTTGCACCACCATGGAGGCCCTATTTGGAGAACTCTTATAGGAAAAATGTTTTAAGTTTTCCATAATTTATCTCTCTTAAGTTTTTGTGATAAATTTTCTTAAAGGAAGACACTACTGCATCATAAGAAAACAATATACACTATTTATAGCAGCAAAAGTTAAGAGTTTCAACACCATACTATTTTCCAGTATCATTTAATGGCAGAGAAGAAGGAACAAATGCCTCTAATCAATTTAGTCAGTGGACTAAAGCAGCTCTACAAGCATATTTGTCATCTTGTATTTTTTCTTAAAATTGGATGGGTATTTTGTATTCTTTAACATACCCTGCAATTTCAATGCAAAGATGTTTAAGTTCTATTAGGAAAACACCCTTCAGGAACCTGGGTTGAGCTGAAGACAGTTGACACTGCATAGCAAGTTCAGCACCTGGCAGCTTTTTCTGGCCTAGTATCTATCACACAATTCTTGAACCCAAAATTACATAAGTGAGTGATTATAAATGGCAATCTTTTTTTCACTGCTTTATGAACTCTGTCAAGGTAATCACTGGGGAGGAGCTCTAGAATGATGCTGAAAAAGTAGTACATGCACTATTTTCTAACTTCTGTTATTTCAACAACTGCACTTTTAATATAAAGATAGCAAATAGTTTATGTCACTTGGGGATTGACACATTCTCTCATCTCCTGAGCAATTTCTTCTACTTATTCTTTCAGGGTACGTATAAGGATGTTGTTGATTTGTCTTGTTCTCTCATTGAGTTCAGGAATTATTGCAATTTATTTAAGGTTATCAGTATCTCTAAATCCACATTTTTAAAAAAAGAAAGCACAATACATATATGATACTTTTACTAAATAGGTAGGTTTACAGAGGTAAAAGACTGTCCATCAGTGCCATTTAAATGTCAACCTTTTCAGCGAGTCCTTCCCTAGACAACCTACTAAAATTGTAAACCCTACTCCATCCTCCTTCACCACTTTCTTTTCTCCTCAAGGCACTTACACATTTTAATTAAAACATGCTACACATTTTAATTAAATTGTCCTCCTTCCTATAACTAGCAACTAGAATATAAACATGAAGGCTGGTGGTTTTAGCTCTTTTGTTGTAATCACACATATTTAGAAAAGTAACCAATATATAATAGGTGTTCCAGTATATAACAAATGTTTGTTGAAATGGATGCATTCCAGCGATCTACTTCTATCATATACTATTAGGCTGTACTTAGTTACTGGTAGTTCTATAGCCTGATAGTTTCCCTGGAAAGATATTTCTTTACTTCACCCCGCTTTGTCTAACAAACTGTGAAGACCTACTTAAAGATTCAGCTCATATAACATCTTCTGAAGTATAACTTATTCCTTCCCTCTCTCCTCCCAGCTGAACCAACTGTTCCACAGAAAGGACTTCACACTTAAACCTTTGTTGTTCACTGACTGTCCCCTTGTAGACACCACATATAAATAAGTGGATATCATACTTTTTGATCATATCTTCTATGCTGCATGGTGTTTACCTTAAGAATGAACACATGGATGTTTTAAACAAATGCTATATTATTTCCAATGTGTAAAGCAGTTTATAAGCCATGAAATCTTGTGAAAGGAAAAATTAGTTCAGAGATCCTGCTTTCAAGAAGCTCACATGACTGGAGTTAGATATAAGGACAATTAAATATAATTCATTTTAGACTGTAATAAAGGCTATATAATAGAAATTAAAACAAAATTTGATAGGGACAAAAAAGAGAAGTCAGTTATTTCTGACCTAAGAGAACAGGATTATGTTGATGACTGAATGTGATCTTAACTGAAGTGATGGGTAAAAGGTTATTCCAGGCAGCAGAACAGACAATCATGAAGAAGTGTATCTGAAGCTACTGAGTATCTCTAGAATACACCTACATGGAGGGCAATGGAGCTGGATAGATAGGGTGAGAGTATAGTTTTTCTTAAATACTCTCAAGAGTGTATAGTTTTCTTAAATATGCTCAAGAGTCTGACTTTCATTTCATGGAAATGGAAGACCACCATCTTACCCATTTCAGAGAGAGTACTCGCTAAAGAGATGACTCAGAGATGGATGGGAAAAAAGAACTTGCATTTATTCATTTAACACTTGTTTATTAAACATCTGCTGTGCTTCAGTCATCAAGTTAGAGTCAATTCAAAGACATATCCTTCCCTGAAGGAGAGCTCATTGTCTAGAAGGGGAGACAGAAGTGGGAATATGTAATTGTGATCATCACATGGACAATAAAAGAGCTGTTCTAGGTCAGTGGCTTTAAACATACTATCAATAAAAAGATTTTTTTTGAGAAGGTACTTTCTAAGTCATATAAAAATAGAAACAGTGAGTTAGAAGATGAAAAACACTAACTTAAAAACATTTTTAGATTTTGTTAATGATTTTTTTGTTCTCATTAAAAACTAGAGAAGATATTTTGGAAAGAACAATGTGATTGATACAATTCATTATTTGTGTGATTTAAAGGTATAGGCCTGAGTTCAGTTTATTTTGATACTTGTTTTAATGGCTATCATAACTGAAAGAAAGGTTACAAAAACATACAGAAATGCAGCTTACACTACATTCTCTACCATTTAACATACATTCTTCTCTCATTCATCAAATACACAAAGGTTTTTTTGTTACATTAGGTTTGGTAATTTCCTTCTTTCCTGATGTCAATCACTGGTTCTGCAAACTAAATGGACAGTCACATTTTATAGTTTGAGTAAATATGCTAAAAACTCACTGAAACCCTTCATTTATATTACTTTTTTAAAATGATAACATGTTCAGAGACTGTATTTCAAATTATTTTAGTGCGAAAACATGAGACATTTTAGCAGTGCATTATCTATTTCTGTATTTCAGTACTTCTGACACCAAATATGTGGGTTTTCAGAATTGTCAGAATTTCCAGCAATTCTGAGACTATTGGTGTCCTACAATTCAATTCTGACAGTGGCTACCTGGAGTCAGCACATACTCCACAGATCCCAGTCCCACAAGACTGTACCCTCTTCAGATACAAATTGCAAATCCCGAGTTTCCTTCTGATCAACTAGGGGTTGCCATAACTTCTCAGGTTCAATAATTTGCTAGGACAGCTCTCAGAATGTAGGAAGCAGGAATGCACCTTTCTTACAACTACATATACTGGTTTAATCTAAAGGCAACAACTAAGATATAGTCAATGGAAGAGATGCATGAAAACAAGGGATGAAGATGGAAATATAAGAGGAGTTTCCAAGTCCTCTCTGGGTGCCCTCCTTCAAGGATTTTAAAATGGAAATTAGTGTGAAATAATGATTTTCTTGACATAAAATGGTTTTCAAGTTAAAAAAACAGGACTGGAAATAAGAACTAAATTGATAATAGTGATTGACTTGAAGGGGAGATGAGATTGGAGGTGGTGGTGAAAGGGGATTTCAGCTACTATACAGCATTTTATTTCTACATAAGAAACAGTAGACTCAAATTTGAAAAAAAAATATGAAGAATTGTTAAATTTGAGTATGGGTATATATTTTTGTTAAATTTTTTGGATGTTTAAAGTTTTTCTAGAACTGAAAAATTACATAACACTTGAAAGGGATGTGACTATTCTCTAGTGGCAAAGAACATAACAAAACTAAGAAAAAATATATACTGCATCAGTGTTTCTCAAGCTTATGAAGTCCATGATTTAGAAAATAAAAATGAAAAAGAGTCCCATAGGATCCTCCTTGTTTCTAGTCTCATCTTCCAAAAAAGCCTAGAGCAAGCCACTTGCTGCTATCTTCAGTTTCAGGGTCTGTTTCAAGCTCTGACTCACCAGCCTCTAAAACCCACAGCTATTCAGTGGATACACTGAAAGGAAAAAAGCAGTGTTGCTTGAGAGGAACATCATGGAAGATCACAGGTTTTAATTTTATGTTTTTTATATATCACCTGGTGACAGAAAAAAGAGCTATTGAGTTTACTGATGATATAGCTCAGGGGAGGTGTGATTAAGAGCCAAAATAGGGTTACTAACATGGAAAAGTAATCAAGAAAACAGAAAGTGAAATTTAATAAGGATATTAATATTGCTTAAAATGGCAAAATATGTAGTAACCAGCTGAAAAAAAGTACTTGAGATCAAGTTGACCAAGGATTAGGAACTCAAAAAAATCAAGCTATTATTCAGACTGAAGTATAAAAATGTATGGTCAACAAACAATCTTACCACATGGCTAGCACTTTAGTGAGGAGCTTAATAAAATACTATTTGATGAGTACAACAAACACAAAAAGAAGTGTGCACAGTACTTATGTTACTGGAACCCAGACGCTTCAGTGGTGGGAGCTGGCAGGAGCTCTTACCCTGCTGCTCCACCACAAGATGGTTGTGGCAGTTGCTCCTCAGAGACTTTTTATGTAAGTGTATTTTCTGGATTGTAGAATAGACCAATCAAGTACGAACTATGAGTTGATTGGTGCTTTTTTACCAGGATCCCATCTTTCACCGCAAGTCAGTTGTGGCGGTGGCTCCTCAGAGCCCTTTTATGAAAAGTGAACTTCCTGGATTATCTACTAAACCAATCAGGATTGAAAAATGGTCCCATGAGACTGGTGGGTGGGGCACCCTGAAAGTGGATATAAGCTACAGTCACAGGGAGCAGAAGAGCCCCCGCAGAAACAGCAGCCTAGAGGAAGAGACCCTGAAGAGGAGGAGGAGAGCTCTGAAGAAGAGATGACACTAGCCCCTGAAGAAGAGAAGACAGTTCCAGTTTCCAAAGAAAGAAAAAAAGAAGCACCCAGCATTCACTGAGGAGGGAAGAGAGGCTGAAGGACTCTGTCAGACATTGGGCTTCAGTCCTGTCTCTGACATTCACTGAAAGGATCACCAAAGGCCATAGGAATAGTGCCTCAAAGAGCTGCTCATTGTTGGTATAACCCAACAACTCACAAAGAGCTGTTATCACTGGGTGTCTCTGACACTGCCTCTGCGGGACCAGTAGTGGCCATCACTACTGGCCAGTGACTGTCCAGAACTCCTGGTGACCAGTGGTGACTATCACTGACACTACCTGGATGAAGTAGCCAGCCACTTGTGGATAAAGTAAGCCTTTTGTTTCCCCTGTTTGTAAAATAAACCCCACAGTTGTTGTTCTGGGAGACTGAGGGCTCTTGCAATTGTGTGCATGGGTAAGAACCCATAGACAGTGACCTATATTGGTCACTATCCTCTGTTAGGCTATAACTCCTCTTGCTATAGCCCTTGGTTCTGGTTTGTGGCCTTTTGGCTTTTTGGGGCTTTTTGGTGGTTCTCTGGTCTCAGAGCCCTCTCTGTTCCTGTTTCAGTTAGAGCACAGGACTGAAGCCAGACTGTAGGATGACAGCTGTGTGACCACAGCCTAACTGTTTATCCTCCTTGTGCCTCAGTGTCCTCACTTGCAAAACAGAGATGGTAATAGTACTGATCTCATACAGTTGTACTGAACAGTAAAGAGATACAACTTGAGGACAGTTTAGCTCCTATGTACATGTTTAAGACAAAAAATTATAGAGAAGAGTAAAAAGTTATTACAAATCTAATGGTCTACAAGGAAATGCTATGGTACTAGCATAATTCATTTTGTAAAACTGAGCCAGCAGAGGCATTAGTGTAAAAAAAAAAAACACCAAAAACCAAAAATTCACTGTCTAAGTACCAACAAAAATATTTGTACAATATCACAGTAAGGAAGATGAGACACAAACAATACCCCCAACCTTTTATGTGCAGCTGAGTCTGACAAGCCTTCAGTTGTCTTTTGTTCTTATCAGTGCTAAGGATGTCTCGATGGGTTAATAATAATTATTTCCATGAAACTTCAGGAAACTTACGATTTCTATTTTCTCCGCAAACGTTTATTTGCTCTGGGACATTGTGGATTTCAAAATTTATATTGTTATAGTCAGTTTTCTTCCATTTGAGAAAAACTTTGTATGTTAAATTATGCTGTGGTTTTTGAGATACACTTATATTGAGGTGGCACTGGTTCATGTAACATCATGTAACTTTTGGACTCAGAACACTGTAATTCTAATTCTATTAACATGAGATCACTACCACACCAAAAGTCTAGTTTCCATCTATCACTATACACTTGGTCCCCTTACCCATCATGCTATGCTTTAAGCATGCCATCATTCCCTCCAGGCTATCTGAAGATGATCAGTGCTACAGTTTTATAATTCATTTTATCTTATTTGATTTCACAGAGAAAATGTATATGAAAACATGAAAGAGAAAGTTTTTTTTAACAATAATCACCCACAAAGCAATATTTTAAACATCTCAGGGTTACAGCACTAATAAAATGCATTCAGAGGTGTAATACATACATAGATAAGAGGACCCTACTCAATTCTAAAACCACCATCAGTGCCCCTAGGTAGGGATGCATGATCGTAGGGGAGTTTGAGAATTAGCACATATCTAGTCATTTTAGCAAATACTTATTGGGTGTCCACTGTGTACTGGGAAACAGACAAAGCACTTGCCTCATGACTGGTAGACTGTACCTAAGATGCAGGTTATTCTTCAGTTCCCATCCCAACAACCTCCTTATCAAGACTTCTAAAAGTAGCCAGTTAAATCTGTTTAAGTATGTCTCTTCCTTTCATTCTCAGTGTCAATACATTTGTTCAGCCCCAACAATTTTATCTGGATTATTGCAATAACCTTTTAGTGTTTCCTTTGAGTCATGTCTTAACTGGTTCTGATCTGCTCAAATATTATGACTTTAGTCATAATACTTCTTGCTTTAACTCCATCACATTACATTCAGAATAAAATGCAACTTCAGCCAAGGACTATGAAGCTTCTATACAGCCACATGTTTCTCTTGTCATCAGCACACATATGTCCCATGCCACACCAAGCTGCCTCTCACATCCTGGTTTTTAGTCTGTTTTTAATAATCATAATGACACTTTCTTTTTGTTCTGCACTTTGAAAAATTCCTTCTTATGCCTTAAGACTCAGTTTGAGTGCTAACTTTTTAGACACTTTCACCCTATCACATACATATTACTCAGAGGGTTGGCACCACTCCTCAAGGTTCCCAAAGAACCTGCATGTGCTTCTTTCCTGACTAATACACAACACTTTATTACACACTGACTTCTCCACTGACAAAAAGCACCTCTAAGTCAAAATCAATATCATCATCTGTATACGTCATCAGTGCTTAAACAACAATGAGAACCTGCTATTTACAAATTAGATGAATGAATTAATATAGAATGAATAAACTGATGTCTGTTCTCAAAAAGTTCCCTATTTAGTGGGGTAGATACACTGGGGAAAGAGGAGAGAATGAATAAGATATAGAAATGAACTCTAATGTGGGGTATGTGTCATGAAACTAATATCTGTTAGTTTCTTTAAATATTTAGTGCCTAAAATGTGCCAGGCACCAGTTGGTTCTCTACACACATTCTTTCATTTGATTTTCACAACCACTGTGCCAGTATTATTATTTCAATCTGACAGATAGAGTAATTATGAATTAAAGAGTAAAAAGTTACAAAAAATTTAATGGTGAAGACATGGTTTGAGCTCTGATATCCGTGTTCTATCACAATGGTAGAAATTCAGCTTTATGGAGCTTCAGAGGTGAGAACAGTTTTGTTCCAAATGACAATTAGAAAAAAGTTTCCATGTGAAGAAACAATGGGCCAAATGTTAAAGGATTAGTGGGAAAAGATTGCATCTTTGATGGAGAAATAAAGACAGGCATAGTACAAACTTAAAACTTTTTGTAAAAGAGAGAATGGTCCAGCCCAGAATAAATGCCCACGCAAGAAGAAAATACCACTGAAGGCGGTGGTTGATATGACACTGGAGGACCTGGGCACTCTATATTTATAATGGGTACCAGTATTTAAAAAAATAACCAAATGCACACACAGGTCATGCTAATGACTGGACCTGTGCTATCATCTTCATATACGAAGAAGGACAAATGAAAAATCTGGTAACATATGTAATTCAAAGTCCAAAGATAATTCTGATTTTGATATAGAATTTTAATTTTATCCAAGGAGGATGGAGAGTTAAACAAGTTGACATATCAAGTATACTTTTTGGTGCCAAATTAACACAACGTTATGGAAAAACATGTAAATAAATGCATTTCACAAATATGAGTCATGTAGTCTCTTCTGTTTGAACAGACACCATAAAAATAATTAGAATCTTTTGAATTACCTAAGTCACACTCTTAGGAAAATATCTTGCCTTTTAAATGAAACCATGAATTTCTCAACTTACTCATTTTATGAGACTGATAATTAAATATAAGATAGCCATAGTTACAAATATACTGGTTGACATAACTATGTTTTACTCCTGTGTTTGGTGATGGTTTTATCTATCAAGATTATGTTATGAATAACTCATTACTAATTTTTTTGGAATGACATCCATAGACTAAATGGACTGTGACTGATTAATTACATGGTAACATCACAAACCTTTTAAAAGGGGTCTAAAATAAACAAAGGAAAGAGCTTATGTAGGCCACCCATAGATCAGAGAAATCCTAAACATTTCTTTTGAGTGCTATTTATGGGTCCTTTAAAACATATGTTCTCTTATAGCAAGTTTGTGAGTTTAAATTTCATGGTAAATATAATTCTAAAGGTATATAATAAAGAGAAAAACTGTCTGCATTGTAATTATTGGGAATATTAGTTTAACAAATAAAAAGTCTTCAATATTATATACCTGAAATAGAAATGGAGACTTACTTCCTCCATATTTTTGAGTTTCTTAGCCCACATCTGAGATTCATGTAGTTTTTTGAAAAAGCTCCCTGTGAGCTTTTTCAGTTCCTGTTAGAGAGTGGACTTAGCCTCTACATATTTTTCATTCTAATTTAAAAGCCTTTATGTTGATGAAATATGCTCCTAGAATGTAATGTTCATCGCTCTCTGTCCACAAAACATCTATTAATTTATGTTTATAAAGCATTAGTCACTTTAAAAATTTTGCATGGCTTTATTACCGTTAACAGTGAGGAGAGATAAGAGCAGGAAGAAGAGAAATTTGTTTATAAAATGACCTTTGAGAAAGTATTTTTAAATTGTACTAGGAGAAAAATAAATGATTAAACTAGATTTTTAGAGGTTTTATCTTAACCTCTTACCTGTGCAGTTGGATATATTCTCGGGGTCTGTTGAGCAGGTGAAGGAATCTATCAACAATCTTGTTTTTTCCTACACCCTGTAATTATACAAAAAAATATTAAACAAAATGAGACACTAATCTGGAGGTTAAAAAGACAGAAGAATCTTCTACCAAAATATACTTCTTAAAATTGTACTATTTTAACTTATTTTTAATGAAAACCAAGCTAGCAAACATATAGCACATCTTCTATGACATAAAAGATTTTTATTTTTAAATTCATTCTAAATACACTAGTTCTAAGCCCTTCTTATTTAAAAATAAATCCATAGTTTTTAGTTTCCTATAATTTCGTTTTCTGTTCTATAATTTTAGACTTTACAGCAGAACATTAACTATTTCGGATTTGAAGAGTGGCATCAAATATGATGAAGTAAGTGTAAAACAATGTTTTTACTAATTAGTTCTTTATAACTGTGGTTTTCAGTTACAGGAAGATAAATATTATGCTGTACTTCTGCTCAAATCAAATGCTGATTTCTTCTTAAATCATACAATCCTTTAAAACCTTGAAACCTAAAATTATAACCAATGTTTATTAATATGTCTTAACTATATGTAATAGGTATTATACTAGCTGAGAATGGTATATAATTGAAAATAAAATAGCTACAGCACCTAGTGACATTCATAGCTTATAATCTAGTAGGAAACACAGATAATTAAGCAAGTATAATAGAAACACATATGAGTGCTTTGCTCTGGGGCATCCAAGACACTTAAAGATTTAACCTAAAGGCTAAGGAAGGTTCACCACACACTGCAATATTTAAGTTGCAAGATCAAGGAATTAAAGAATGAAGAAAAGAAGGAGAAAAAAGGTGTTCTAGGTATAGAGAACACTATATGTAAATGTTTGTGGGTGACAGTGAACAGAAGAGCTGGACAGGTCTCGAAAAAGTCAAAGACAACAGAGTAGAAGTGAGGAAGAGAATGGCAAGTAAGTCTAGAATGGTAGGCAGGGTCAATGGCAGGCTGGATCTAGCTTTGGCAATGGTTTGGGAAAACCACTTAAAAGAGTTTGGGCCATTTCCTAAGCAATGAGAAGCTAATGAAGTAAATTATGATTTACTTTCTGGTGGAATGGTTTAGCAGTCAGTAAGAATGAAAGCAAAGAAGAGCAGTTTGTAAACTCATTAAAAATTTTAGGCAGGTGATTCAGGTGGGTTAAACCAAGAGAAAATGGGGTGGTTTTGAGAGAAATTTAAGGAAAAGAACAGGACGTGGTGATAGATCAGAAGTGCAGTTTGAAGAGGCAAGGAAGTCTGAATATCTGTGTTGAGCAATGGGGTAGAAGGTGGTAACATTTGCTGAGATGTGAAATGGGTGGGACTATGTGAGAAATATTAGAAAAGTATCAGTTGGTGAGGGAGGAAAGTCTAGTTTTTCAAATGCAGCTAAATTTTGGATGTGTTACTCTGAAGTGTCTGTTTCTAGCACCTGCTGCTTTCTCTTCAATTCACTGTCACTACCAAGGGCAGTCCATCACCGTGCTCAGACTCCTAGGAAGGGCCCTGCCTGCTCTCTCATCTGGACTCACGACAGGCCAGCTGACAAGTTTCTATTTTTTCAAAACAGAGCTCTTGTCAGGTCATTTCAAATTTCACTTTTTCCAATTTCATTTTAAAAGCTCTGGTAGCTCCTTCTAGGAAATGCTAGAAGCCTAACCAAGAAGGTATTTCTGTAACTATCCTGAGCAAAGTGAAACAATTCTAGTGCCCTTCTTTACCTAATTACAGTCTTATGTCTAGAACACAAAATCCTCAGGATTACTTTAATTAAGTAAATACATAAATAGTATCGTACTTTTCCACTATAAAAGCTACATACTCATTATTCACACTGGGAAATTAAAAAAACAAAACATTATTCAATGTGCGACTGCTAAAATAAATCTGTTATCCTTCATTTTGTTCCTGTGCGTATTTATCTTTACTTACTAGTCACTATTCGAGATGTATAATTTGTATATTTTTATTGAAAACCAGCACAAAATAGTTCTCACATCATTCAACTTGTTGAAAATCTTATCTGAGTGAAAGTTTAAAGAGGAGAAAGAGCTTGAGAAATGAGATCCTAAAAAGCAGGAATTGTCTCAGGAGCCCGGTATTGTTTTTTTTTTTTTAAATCACTATAATCTGTTCATTGTGTTCTTTGTGGTAATGTATTGGGAAGAAGGACCTTCACAGAGTTGGGAGTCAGAAGGTACTTTAACTACAGGATTAGTTGAAGTAGGGAATATGTTAAGTCACACAGACAGGAATCAAACCAAGGACAAGAAGATGCTTCTAGTTTCTGTGAAAAGGTCAGAAACTATGACTTTAGCATACCAAGAAAGAGGTATCCCTAAATATACCCGTAAAACATGTATGGTGTTGTAAACCAATGTTACTGCAATTAAAAATAAATTCCTAAAAATAAAAATGCATAAGCAAAATACTTATCTTAAGAAAACTCTGAAGGATTCTGCGACTCCTTTGACTTTCACAGATTTATTAATTTATTAGCCTGTTCCTTCAGAGACATTAGCAGTAAAATCTTTATAAGAAAAAAGGATTCTAGGCTTGTCTTCCTAAACAAGTAGAAAATACAGAACTTGGGAAAATCTGTCCACATACTGCCAAAGTGGAGGAGCAAGGCGTAGGAAGGAGAAAAGGGTTGAGAGAATGGCAGCAGGCAAAGAGAAAATGAGTCTTGAAATGGGATTTGGGCTAAGAGCAATTGTCCTGGGACCTAATGTTGAAGGTCAATGACAGGCCTTGAACCTCCTCCTCCCCTCAATAGTAGATAAACCTGTAGGCTTGCTGTGTAAGCCCTCTGCAAGAGTCATTAAAACATGTTCCTAACCAGCCAACCATCACCAGAACCTTTGCATTCCACATCTTTGCACATATTTTTTCTCTGACTAGAAAACCACATTGTCCCTATCATTCTGTCATCCTCTATTCCCCCCTTAGTGTTCTGACGAAATCTCACTTCTCTGAAGATTTGTCTTTTTCTTCTCTCCTTCAACTCTGAGCACCATAATGGTTTCTTCCTTTAGGGTCCTAAACCATGGTCTCTCACAGCACTCGCCACATTACTCTGGTAAACTGTTAGGTACCTCCATTCTGAGGACTGGCACTCGAGGACATCATGGGCTCCCTATTCATGTCCCTATTACCAGTGACTCACATATAACCTGCAGGCAGTAACTATTAAAATTTAAGGAAAGGAGGGAAGAAAGGGAAAGGGAAGTCATTGATTTGCTTTTATTAAAGGAGGTAGAAACTTCTTCAGAGAAACTAATGCTCACGTTGTGCAAGCAAAGAAGGAGACTAATTTTATGGAGCCCTTTTTTGTGTGCACACAAGTCTTTTGGTGCCAATCACTTGAGTCCTCATGACAGCCCTGTGAGTGGGAGGTAACACACCTCTTTTTGAGAGAAGCAAACTTAAGCGCTTATCAGTAAAGAACTCTGCACAAATGGCATCTAACTAAACAGATGGGGCTATTTTCTGTTTCACCATATTGCAAAATAGAATGTCAAGAGGTAGCCTCTCTGAACTAATCTGCATGAGACTTTATATTCTGGTGCCATGGAGTCAAAGATCAGTCACTCCAAGGTTATAACAGTTTAAAACACGTGTCTGGGAACTCCCTGAGTGGTGCCTAAAGTTCAGGAGGGGAACAATGAGGAATCCAAGATCTTTCCTTCTGCATTAATTTTATAATGGATTACAAATGATTGCGACTGCAGCGCCAGTTTTTTTCTCATGCTTTCTGGAATGTCTCAACTTTAGGCCTGCTTCCACTTTCCCTTAATTCTTTAATAACTTTAGCAGAGTTAATCAGCTTGTACAATATTTAGAAATTTTTTTCATAGTGTCCTATTTTCCTTTTTAGAAAGCTACTATGTATCTGTCTTTAGCAAATACCAACATCAGTCAAAGATAACAGAATAAACAAGTTTTTCAGAGAAATAAATTGCTGCTGCTTATTTTTTAATCTTAAAATTTCCAGCAAGTATTAAACCTTCTAACTCTTCTAAAAATTTCCAGCAAGTGTTAAACTTTGTAACTCTTTGCTTAAAGTGCCTGAAAGTACATTTACTTTACTAGCAGTTAGGACATGAGGACCCGATCCTTACTTAATCTCTCTTTGGTGGGGGTTTCTACCACCACCTGAGTCAAGGTTTGCTCATTTAAATAAAGAGGGCCTGGACAGTGGAAGGTGGATCTCTACATATTACCTGATTTTAATACTCTTTAATTCTGTAATAAAATAAAAGACACTGCTCTTATATGATCACTGGAAATTTCTTATTTTCCAAATTCTACGAAGATTGAAAGTAAACAATCCTAAACATTTGCATAAATGGATTCTCTGAGATAAACCGACAAGCAGAACATGGGAGTTACATGCATGGTCTAAGGTAAACTTATTTGTAAAGCTTCCTATCAAAGTCATCAGCTCTTTCAAACAGGGATAACAAAATCCACATCCTGCAACCTCCCTTTGAAATAGTGAGCAGCTATAAATGACAAAATATACTTTGGGATAGTCTGGTTATCAAGTACGACCAAAGCAGCCAAGACCAACAGTATGTGTGCCGGAGAAGGGAGGTGGAGACGGGACGGGAGAGGGTGGAGAAGGGAATCAATGTGTCTGTAAGGATAAGATATAGATTCAAAAATAAATAGAAGAAAAATATTAAGAAACACTGGATACAAACTAAATGGCAGAGAGAATGTGGCAGAATGGCAAAAAACTTGGCAGACTGTAATTCAGGCAATTTCACTAAACAAGACGTTTGAAAGGGGACACACAATAATATAAAAAAGATGAGTATCATTACACTTAATGAAACCAAGTATTTCATAGCCTTGAGACTCCCAGGCGGCTGAAGCTACTACAAGCACAGCACACTTAGTTATCAAATTCCCTGCTGCCACTACCAACTGGGGACACAGGCAAGAAAATTTCTGAACAAATTGTTCGGTCCCTCTACAGATATTAAGCAATTATGCTGGCATAGCAACATGGTGTATTTCTGATGTAGCACAGTAGCAATCTGGCAGGGCTCAGTTCAATTATTAATTAGCAAAATTCACACATTCTTTAATTTTGGCAATAAAATATTCACAGTATCTCAATATTAAACAATTCAACACTCACTAACCCTTTCCCAGGAGAAAAACTCAACCTCTGATCACAATAAACTTGTAGTTAATAGATGGAATGGGAAACAAAGAATCATATAGAACTGTGTAGTAACAATTAAGAATCCTGCTAAATTGGCACTAATACACCTTTACTTGTTTTCAGTGTTTAAAAGATTTTAATATAAAATATGAAAAATTAAAAAATGAAAGCAGTTATTTCTAGCCTGGAAAATAAATGGCTATGATTTACATTGTGTAAATTATTCAAGAACTTAAGCTGATTTAATGAAATTTACTCTAGAAAATATTTCCTTGGCAGAAGTTCATCAACAGTGCTATAATTTTGAATGTTTGTATTCATGAAAATGTATCAATACTGCTTGATAAAGACAACAGGAAAGTAAACCTTTCCTCTTTAAAAAGTATACCTTTCCTTTTGGGAGGCACAACTGCTAAATGCAATGATAAAGCTTTATTTAGACACTGACTTAAAACAACTGCAAAATGATACCTTGGAGATAATTAAGGAAAACTGAAAATAGGGTACCAGAGTTATTAAGGGATTATTATTAACTTGTTAGGTGTAATAATAGAACTTTGGTTCTATTAAGGACTGAGACATTTGTAAGAGAAGGCATTACATAAAGATTGGGGACTAGATAAAACAAGATGGGCAAAATGATAATCATTGAAGCTAAGTGATGAGCATAAGGGGATTCATTTTATACTCTATTTTTTGTAAAGAGGTTTTCAAAACAAAAAAATGAACTGATTTGTACTCTGCATGTAAAGTATAGAACCTGAACTACTATAAGTGCTCTACTCTTGATGGTTGTTATATATTCTCATTATTACTTGTATAGGAATTGGGGGGGGGGGAGAGACAGAGAGAGAGAGAGAGAGAGAGAGAGAGAGACAGAGAGAGAGACAGAGAGACAGAGAGGCAAGAAGCAAGCAAGCAAACAAGCAAGAAAGCCAGCCAGGCAGCCAGCCAGCCAGCCATGAGCTTTCAAGGTCTGAGGCCTAAATCTGCCAATAACTAGTTATAAGTTTGTGAGCACAGATTTCAACCATTTTTAATCCTTGCTTTTAAGAACCCTATAGAGGATATAAAAAGCATACAACTTAAAAAAAAAAAAAACTAAAATACTGGTAAAATATTATATGCAATCAGAGGAAAACAAAATTATTTCTATTTGGGGAAAACTAAAAAGGCTTCATAGAAGGAAAACATCTGAGTTCTTGAAAATTGGCATGATTTTGATATGCAAAAATGAGGGAATACAGCACTATATAAGGGAAACAATGTGTGTGCTGGGGCCTGGTATACTCAGGGAAGGAAACCCTACTTTGGAAGAATTATAAAAGAAGTGTGTAGTTAGGGCATATTCAAGTGTCTCCCTATAAAAAGGTCTTTTACCTGATAGGCATAAGAGCAACTTTTCAATTTTTATTAATCAGTAATTTAAAAATCAAGAAATGTTTTCTAAGATTTATCTTACTGCTGGTAGATTGGGACTTGCAAAGAGTACCTAAAGAATGAGATGTGTAAAAACATGAAGAATATGAAAGTCAGGGTGAGAAAGGGAATCCTATATGAAACCCAGCCAGAGGGTTGTATTTGATACAAAAATACAGAGTTAGGTCTCAAACCTTCACATCATATTTGAGATTTTGGTAAGGGCAAAATATATGGACAACAGGATACAAGGGAGCTTAAATATAAAAATTTCATCAGACTGCTATTATTTAGTAAAATGGTAAAAAGTTTAGCTTAAAATGAAAAAAATAAGTTTACAAATCATGGCAAGTAATTTTACTTGACTACATGTATTCATCTGGAATTATGAATTATTAGTTTTACCTCATTATATGTAAGTTAAATTTTGATTTGCTTTACGATTCTGTCTACCATTAGAAACCAGGTACTATTCATTCTATGTAGATAATTAAATGTTCATTTCTTTGTTGAAATGTTTTATATTTTGCAGGTATAATTGACAATTTTATTAGTTTTAGTGTACAATATTGTGAAATGATCACAAGAAATCTTGTTAATACCTGTACCACTACTATACACACATACACCATACTTAGTTATAATTTATAATATTTTTCACATAATTAGGACTTTTAAGATCCACTATATTAGCAACTTTTAAATATGACAAGTGGTATTAATTATAGTCACCATGCTTTACATTATATCCCCATGACTTAATTTGTAAATGTAAGTTTGTCCCTTAAATTTTCATTTTTTAAAAAGCACAATGTATATTTTAAAAATAGTTCTCACGCAAGGAATTTCCTTAACATTTTAGAAGCCCACATTGCTAAAATATTTTTTCCTTCAAATATATGATAAAATGCAGCTACCTCTCAAAACTCAGGAACTCTACAGAACAGAAATTCATTCTTAGGGAGTTTCTAAACAAGCGGCAATTTACACACCTCAAGGTTGCAATTTTTGTATAGCCCAACATTTTCACATTAAATGTTTTATACATTAAATAGAACTCTAAAAATCAAAAGAAAGGATAATCTGGGAAGGAAGAAATTTAATTTTGAGCTGGAGTTGGGACAGTAAAAGCAATCATATGCTTGAAAATAAACATTTCTCCCCCACCCCAATAAAGCTTAAAGTTACACTGTGATTTAGAAAGCCATCACAAAAAAGGTACATGTAATATTATAATTACAGTAAGTATGGAATGAGCATGTAAACAACATACTAAATTGGCTGTGCAACAGGCAGCATTATATACTAAGGGATCATTAAACATGTAATGTCAGGGAATCCTGTTCCTTTGGCTGACAAATAGCAATTCTACTTTACTTACTGGAAAGTCAATGTGCTATGCTATAAAATCGCACATAGAAAATAGAAAGGATAAAAAAATCAATTTTATTCCACTAAAAGAAAATGTGGGCTATTTTATTTTGATATATAAGTGCTGTCTATGGAAACATTTTTAGCTTCCCAAAGGTCATGAAATCTTATCTGGTGACACAGATTCTTAGAAAAAATGGTATTCTATAGGAAGAAAATGTGGACTGGGGGAGGGGGCTTAATAAAGACAGTAAACCTTGAGATACCTCAAAATCAACACTTATTCCCTTTAATTTTCTTATTGTAAAAGCTGTCACTACCATTAGAGAAATCTTTCAAAGCATCTCTAAATTTACAACTTTTCAACTCTTGAAAAGTTTCTTTCGTGGACCTCAGCCAGTCTCCAGTTGGCAAACAGAAGGCTGGGTAGACTGAATCTATCTATAGACAACAATTTGTATTAAAAGCATTCATTACACTTTATTGTATAATTACACTAACCCACTGCTGGCTTCATGTCAATATTTAATCCCCAGAGCTTTACTCCTATTTGACAATTTTTTTGGAGTAGTTATCTTGTAATATTTTAGAAAAAGAATGGAGCCAAATCAACTGCTACAATGCTTTATTTCATTTCAAAATAAATCACGTGGTTAAAACAGACATTTTTCCAAATGGCTGTTACTTTGCATTTGAATAAAAACATCAGTGATACTATTCCATGCAAAGGTGTGAGAAGGTACATAAAATATTAATACTGAAATACCACTATTAAGTAAAGCAAGGAATTTTTAAAGCTATGAAGGACCTGAGTTTGGTGACTACAAAAGTACACATTCTGGAAAAATAAATCGAATTCTAGGCAAGCACGGAAATGAAAACCTGTAATTCTATACTAATCCTCAGCAAAACACCTGTCTATGGAGGGCCTGCTCTGTATTCACCAACTAATACTATACATTGGTTCATATTCTTTTATATGTATCAATCAAATGGAAGTCATCAAGAGTCTAACCATAATAAACCTGGAGGGCACCATGTTAAATGAAATAAGACCAACAGAAAGACAAACACTGCCAGGTATCACCATATGTGGAAAAATATTTTTTAATGTGAAACTCTTACAGAGTATAAAAGTAATGTTACCAGAGGCAATGGGATGGGGAGGGGGGACTAGGGAGAGAGAGATTAGCAAGAAGGTGTAATTTTCAATTCTAAGATAAATAAGGTCTGAGGATCTTGTAATGTAAGTGGTGATTAAAGTTGGTAACACTTTATTACATGTGAAATTTGCTTTGATAATAGAACATAAATGCTTTCACAATGAAAAGGTAAACATGTGAGGTGATGGATATGTGAATGAACTAGATGGGAAGAATCCTGTCACATCAAATCATTACCTTATACACTTTAAATATATTAAAATTCTATCAATTTTACTCACATAAGGTTGGAAAAAAGAATCTAATTATAAAATCTTGATCATATCTTAACACTAATGATAGCTTTCTTTTTTTTTTAAGGTTTATTACAGGTCAGAGTTGTGGGAGGTGAGGGGATTCACCAGAGACAGCTTGGGGAGCAGAACAGGCAGACTGACTGAAACACACTGCTGAGGGGAGCAGCGGGCGAGACAGGAGAGGTCTGCTGCGCCATTTGAGTTCCCTTCCTGACCAGGTATAGAACTTGCGCTGCTGTGCCACTGATGCTTCACAGTGTGGTGCTCAACCTGCTGCGCCACCCGGGAGGCCCACCAATGATAGCTTTTGCAAATAAATTTGCAATGAACTGAAATTTGGTTCTCTAGAGTTCTAATATTAATATTTCAACCAGTAACTTTGGTCTAATGTTTACTCCCTAATCTTTTAGACGTAAGCATATATAAAGATGCATCAATATCATATAGGTCGTCACAGATTGACCTGCAGGGAGCTTTCTTTTGGAAGTCTGTTCCTCATTTAATTACCTAAATACTAATTAGCATGTAATTATTAGAAATTGTCACATAATTAGTATTATTTTTTTCTGACCCAGTGAAGATGCTATCAGTCTCTGATCCTATCAGAATATAACCCATGCCCAGTTGAATGGACCACAATCTACTTATTCTCTTAAGCAAGCACTCTCTAATTCTAATTTATTTATTTCCTTCACTAAGCAGTTGCAAATTTACAATGAAATCCTGTCAATTTGTCTCAGAATCTCCTGGAAATAATGCAACTGATTTTAAATTTTAAATTCAGATTACTTACAAAGCATTTTTATTATTCATTAGGAATTTATTTTAGGTTACTCTCACAATCCAATAATCCAATCAGCAAATATTTGTTGACTGCTAAAATGCAAGCATTAAGGAGGGTATATAAATAACTAAGACTCAAAGGGTATGTTCTCTCTCTAGTAGAGACATGGAAGGTAGATGCCATCTAAAAAAACTCAAAAGAAATCTACAGATGAGATGCTACAGTAGTTCAGAGAACGAAGCCAAATCTTCAGGCTGAAGTGTTCAAGAAGAACTTATTAAATAACTGTAGTATAGAATATTACAGCCAGAGGGACCTTAGAAACTATCTATTCCAATCTTACCATTTTCTAGATAAGAAAAAAGGAAAAGGAAAAAAGAAAAAAGTGTTTTAAAGGGTAATAATAATCTACCCAATATCATATAGAGTTGAAAAATCTTAGTAGGTCTTGAATTCTTTTGCTTTATAATTGTTACTCTCCAGTCTGAAAGGAATTCGATAGCAAAGAGAGAAAAGCAGCAGCGTGTTGGATCAAAGGCACAACAGTAACACTGATAAGAAGGTATGTTTGGAAACAGAATGTTTAATTTATGTGAGGGCAAGAGTACAAGGGGTGGAATGAGCCACTGGGTTGAAAGAAGACAACGGAAGATACCAAATGATAGCCTGAGAAAGTTATACTTTTTCACGAAAAAATTTAATAGACAAGCAGAATTTAGTTTAAAAATCTGAAAATTCCTTCAATAATGGCACTATTATGCAACACTGATAAACTAAGAAGTTTCTAATAAAATAACAGAAACTCATGAAATGAAAAGGACCAGATAAATAGAGCAAAATTTATACTGAATACAATCTCCTGTGGTCATTTTTTCTTTCTTCAAAGCGGAGGATGACAGAATAGGAGTACAAGAAGGCAAGGCACTGATCTGCTGATGACAGGTGGAGTTTGTGACTGTGCTGCGAGAAAGATATTTGCCATACCCAGTGCCTCCTGCCTTGTTCCTGTCTAGGGTCTTCAACTCGCAACCTTAGACAAGCCTGAACATCAATGCTAACTTCCATCCTCAGTAGGTGTTGAGTTTACCTGTAGATGCCTGTAGAGAAGAAGGTGCTCTTAACTACACCCCATGTCCACCCTGGAGCCTAGAACCTTGTTCTCTTCCTTGTCACTGAGGTAGCATATCATATTTGACACCAACATTTGCATATACTCTATAGTGAAATCAGAACGCTTTCACAGCCTCTTTCATTTCTCATAAAGCAGCATATCTATCCCATCTCAACCCTCACTCCGCATAGCTGGTTATTGGCTTCTCTACCTTCAGCCTTTCTACCTGTATGAATCTTGGAAAAGCCTAACTCTGTTGTCTGGAGACCTTGTCATTCACAAGAAACCCAACTGCTTCCTGCCTAATAAACACGTAGAGTATCAATATCATCTGGGATATTCCAAAGCTTTTGGACATCACTGCTTGACCTCTAGGGACAAATACCTCTGTGATATTTGGTATGTTGTTATTGTACCTTTAAAAGATGTTTTCCTTCTTTTTTTAATCTATAAAATTATAGGAATGGAATGGTTATTTTCTATTATCTCCTTGGATATTTAGCAAAATTATTCTTCAAACCTCAGCTCTGTATATTTTTGGTATGCTCTCTTTGCTACCCTGATCTGCTGTTGCTGAGAAGTCAGAAGATTCTACCTTCAACAGGAACTATTAGAAATAACACAGAGAATGCACCACAGTTTAACTACTTATAAAAAGTTTGTGAAGCATTCTGGGCTATCTAGTCACTGTTTTCCAAGGAGAGGTAAGAAACTGACTCCCTGAATTTCAAAATCCAGGACCAAATGCTGGACTGTTAAGTGATCTTCATCCTCCTCCTGCTATTTGAACTCATCAGGAAAAAGCTATTTTAGTAAATAGTTTTTTAAATAGTGACAAAAAAGATCATGAATAATTTATCACTCTCCTTTTAATTCTTGTTTAGAAAAGTTGAAACAAGAATATTAAAGTACCTTTTAAGGAAGACAGCGATACAAAGATGTTATTTTTTAATTGAGCACCTACTTTGAGTCAGGCACTGTGTGAAGTGCTTTCCATGAATTATTTCATATGATCTTCACATCAGCCCAACAGAGTACATAATATTTTTATTCTCAACTTAGATATCAGGAAACTGAGTGTACATAGGATAAGCAATTTTCCCAAAGCCACATAGCCATCTGTGAAAGAGTTGCTATTTTAGCTAGCTAACATCCAACACTGTGTTCTCAACTGGTAAACCACTCAGTTGACCCATTTAAAAAAGACAGTTTAAAGCTGTAAATTGAGGGACACAATATATTAAAAAATATATTGCTTTTATAAGGAAAAACAGAGTAAACTTCTTCTGAAACCTAATGACCTTAATTTAAGACCATTGGAAAAAAAAAACAAACAAAGATGCTATTCATTGTCTGATAATTCACTAAGGAAAATTATCAGAACCCTCTAAATATAAAATACCCATCTGTTCCCTCCATAAACATGTACTGAGTATCTCCTATATAGCAAATACTGTACTAAGAATCCAGGATAAAGAAATAAGCAAGGGAATGGTGGCCCTGCCCTTGAGGCACATACAGACAAGTTGAGAAGACAGTCATTCTACATGTAACTATAGCAACATGTGACAAGTATGGTCACCAAGAGGGAAAACCTAACTCAGTTTAAGGAAAGGGAAGACCTCCTGTGAGTTAGCGGATGGGTATGTGGAGTGGGCTGCAGAGAGGATATTCACCAAGGACCAGAGCAAGGATAAGAAACTTAAGGAAGTTCAGAGGGGGTCAAGCAGCTAACAGACTGTGAGAAAGAAGGAAGCTAAGGCTTAAGGCTAGAAATGTAGGCAGAGGCCAGATGTTGCCTACTGAAAATGCCCCAAGGTTATGAGGAGACAACTTAAATTTGTACTTATAAAAAAATTTTACACATATTAATGTGATGGCAGAGTGGAGAGTAAGTCAGAACAGGCATAAGACTGTGGTAAGGCTGCATTATGAAATTATTGCTGTAATCCAGGTGATAAGAAATAATGAGCTGAGCTAGAATGACAGACATGAGAATGAAGAGTAGCAATTTATGCTGTAGAATGGACAGAACATGACAGGTGATTGAAAGGAAGATAAATTAAGTCCTGAGATAATTCTGAAGTTTGGAAAGTAAAAGACCCTTATTTAATTAACCCAGTCATTTAAATGGAAAAACAATCATTTTAAAAAATTTACCTCAACAAGGAAAAGAAACTCACTGCTTTTAAACTTTTAAAATCATTTATTCATTAACACCGAGGGTCCAGCCATAACTCACCTGGTTACCAACCAATAATAAGTGCTCTCCAAGAAGAAAGTCTTTGAGCATATCCTCCATGACTATCATGTGCTACAGGAAAAAGAACAGAGGTTAATTGTGTCTTCATAATATGGGGAAGCTAGAAAATTATAGTTAGAAGATATTAAAATATTGCCATGGAGAGTAAAATAGCCATTTTAACATATAATACTCAACTTGATTTTAAAAGAACAAAGTTAACTGCTGTGGTTATAAGTTATATAAGCAACTACGTCACTGATACTGAAAATCTAAAACAGACCACCTCAGCAAGACTAAGCCACTGACTGACCAACATTTCAAAGAGTTTTAAAAATTCAAATAGTTTTTCAACTATACAGAGTTGGCTTATAATTTAATATTAACAATTGCTTATATAAATGAACAAAGGTTTTCTTAAATAATTGAATATTTCTTGGAACATTTTATAATGATTTGTTTTTAGCTGTTAGTTTCAACTTTTGAAGAATGTAATGTTTTAAATTTAAAATATTTTCTTTCCATATTATAAAATTTGAATTACGATATAATAAGTGAACAAAATCTAAGTTGCTCACAATAGCTGTGGAGCTTTTTTGTGTCATGTAAAGTAGGACAAATATAAGTAGGTCACAAAAGCTTATGATGGGAGTAGGGATAGGAATAGAGAAATCTGAGGAAGACCTAGCTCCCAGAATGAATAATCACCCTATTCCTCCCTCTTGGTTTTCTGTATCACGTCAATAATGGCCTCATAACTAGTGGTTACTGAAGTTCCCTATTTGTGAAAAAGGGCAGGTTAACTCTGTATATAGCATATGCTTCAGAGGTTGTCACTAGTGTTTCTTTCTCTAACTTGATGTATACATTTTTGTGACCATCTAGAGTATTTCCCTTTTACTTGCAAACTTAGCAAAATTTTCTTTCAGTTTCTTAGAAAGGAAAACTTTTTTCCCCTCCTTCAAATGAGTGAACATTTCCTAATGTTTATTTTGGTAGTTTCAATTTTTCTTTTAATGTTTTCACATCACTGAGCTAGAGTTTTATAAAGTTTGATTTAGTCTCAGCCTCATCTCCTACCACTGTCCTTCTCCTAGATTGTCATGGGCACAGTATAAAATAATTTCCTCTTTACTCTCTGTTTATTTTTCTACCAAATTACATGCTCCCTAAAAGAGTCTTCATTAAACTAAGACAAAGTTCCACTGACTCTACATTCTAAATCACCCTGCACTGTGTCCTCTCTCTCCATCCAGCTCCCGCTTTTGTGAATGTATCTCTTCATTTACATTCACAATTTTTTTTTACCTAGATTATAGTAGCAGCTTCCTAACAAGTCCTCTTCTTCATGCCAACTCACAGACAACATTAAAAGAGTGAAAGCAAAGCTAGTAAAAGTGAAAATGTATTTAAAACCTTTTGATGGCTTCTTTAATTCTGAAAAGCACTCGAATACCTTAATTAGCAAAGCCAAAATGATTCTTTCTAACTCATCAACTTCATCTCTTATCATTTTCCACCTGGAAACTCAGTTCTGTGCCAGAGACAATCATATTTAGCTCCCTCTATGAGCTACCCTCTCACACAGCCAGCCCTCTGCTGTCTGAGAAACTCTCTTGGCTTTGCCTGGGGGTCATTCCAAACTGGGACTGTCACCTCTACCCCAGTAACCTATATAGTAACCATGTGCATGCATATATCTGTGTTCACCATGAGATTATAAGCAATTTGATCACTTGAGCTAGATGTATATATTTTAGTCTCTATATTCCAATACCTTAGGATAAGGTTTAATGCGTGGCAGATTTTTAAAAAAATTTTGAGATCTAAAGATCATTAGATACTATATTAAGAGCGTTTTAACCTCTCCTCAAATTTCTCTTCCCTACTATTCCTAGTATAATACTCCTTAATGACAGATTAAAAAAAAAACAATACTCCTGATTATGAACATTAAAATTCTTGTTCATTTTTTTGTTAATGTAGTCAACACATATTTACAATAGTAGGTATTAAGTACATACTGTGCAATTTGCTAGATATAACATAAAGGAAACACTTTGCCTTAGTGTTATAGAAAAACACATGTGGGGCCTCCCTGGTAGTGTAGTGGGTTAAGCAACGGACTATGAAGCAAACCACAGCCACTTCTGCACAAGTTCAATCCCTGCCTCTGGCTAGGGAGAGGACCACATGGCATAGCAAACCTCTCCTGCCTCGCCCCGCTGCTTTGCTCCGTAGTTTATTTCAGTCAGTTTGCCTGTTCTGCTCCCTACTCTGTCTCTGGTGGATCCTCTCACTGCCTGTACCCCAGTGCTTATATGTATAAATAAATAAATCTTTAAAAGAGAAAAACACATGAAAAATCAGTGTCAACACAATATAGTAAGGGGACCAGAGGATATAGAATAAGCACTGAAGATTGCTGGTTCAAAGATGAAGTGCAGTATAAAAGGATATACTACGATACGCTATGAAGACAAATTTTATAAACCACTGTCCCTAAAACTGGTACAGCTAAAACTGTTCATTAATGGTTAATTCATACTGATTTATGAAGAGAAAGTATGTGTAGAGACAGGCTGTGGAGAGTTCCTCAGGGCCACTGTGTAAAGTTCACAGCAGCCCTGCGGTCTTCAATGTCTATGTCACAAACACCATGGCAACAGACACCGTATTCAAGGGCACACTACTACTCAATTTCCTACATTCTTATATGCTGGAAAGGCTTTTCAACCTTGGCTACCATGGAGTTTTTCATATTGTCATTTACAACAAACTTTCCTGATCCTTTTTCTTTATTCCTCTCCAATAAAAGAATAGAGTGTGACATTCTCAATGCTCAGTTATAGTACATTTTCCATGGTTCTATCTTTAATAGGTAAGATATTTATTTTTCTTTATGTCTCATAGGTAACTTTATTTTCTGCTCATTTGTCAACTGCTTATGTAAGAGCTTAAAGGCTCTGGGAGAAAAATAAAACATAAATTAGTTAATGGGCAATAAAGTACATAAAATGCAAATTAGGGCTATGCCTCTTGCTGTGCAATAGAGAACAATTTTGACAGATGTCAAAACATTTGAGATTTTCATTTAGAAAGAACACAATGTCTTTTTTTCCTTCATAGGTAAGACCTGTATTGGTAATAAAATGTAGGGTTATAAATTCTGGTTCTCACTGTACAACAAATAGGATTGGGAAATGAAAGATTAAACAAAAATTTACTTTAATTTCCCTAATACCTTAATACAGTGAAAATAGTAAGCAGAAGTTGTTTAACATAATTTACAAAAGTACAGTTATTTATATGCAGATTAGTGACCAAACATTACAGAACAATTTGTGTGTTTTTAATAAAACGTATAACCACTTAATAGAAAATCTGAGAAAAACTCTACATTATTGGCAATTTTCTCTGAAAAATATTCTTATTAAAGTTAATGTCTACAACAAAGCTTCTGGGTACACACTAATTTCTGTGTCCTGGTGTGAGGTTTATAATTACTGGTTAGTTTACAACTGTGAAATTATCTATTACTTCCCTTAAAAAAAAAATGAAAAGACAAGAATAGAAAAATACTAGGAATCCCCAGGGAAAGTAAGGAATATGAGGGGAGGAGTGCATAGAACACGTTGCTCTTTGAACACAGAAGATTTAACAGGAAAGCAAAAGAGAGAATAAATATTAGCTCTATTTTTTTAAATTTAATAATATATTAACTTTATTTACCTGAAGTATAGTGTATATGCAATATGAATTTTTTTACTCCTAAACAGGAGCAACTCTTCCAATTTTCAAGTATCTTTGGAAAGAACTTTAAATTTTAGAATGCCTTATTGAGAAATGCTGCAAGATTTCATTTTTGTATCATCTGAATCAAACTTAAATTACAAAAAGTGGTTAAGTTTCACTTGAATCAAAACTACCATAATGCAAGTGAATTACTTATGAATGCAAAGCAAGGCAAATGATCTTACCTGAACGTTGTCATAGAATAAAACATCAGGCACTTTCATTTTTTCATTGGCATTATAGATGGGCGCGCTCACAGATCCAATCTTCAGAAACCCAGATGATACTTCACCTAAACATTTCACACAGACAGGTAATTATTCACAGCACTCTTCTCAGAGAAGCTAAGTGCAGATTCCATAGAATGCAATATAGTATCTTTACTATCTTATGGCTTCAGTGAGGAATTTTAATTAAAGCTTAAAGATGGCTATAAAACACCATCATTCTACATAAAAAGCTTAAAACCCTACAAATGTAGCTTAAAATGTTCCAAAATGTAATATTATTTTAAAAAAGAAAAAAATGTATATAGTAAAAAACATACAGACAAAATTGAGAGGGGGAAAAATAACCCAAAACTCAGTCAAGGCACATCATAAGCTTATTTGGTTAGAGACTATAACATATACAGAAGCCAAACAAACATTCCAAAGTTCTGAAGTTCTTTGAATATAAGTTTTTAGGATCCACTCAGTGAAAAACCCCACATGAGAAAGCCCTAGCACTCTAGTAAAAAATATAGATCTTTTGCCTTAAAAGCAGCATCCAGGAGATTTGTATTTTCAAATAAGCACCTCAGGTGCTAGACAGCTATTCTGTGATAATTATTATTTGCTTCAAACATAATTGGTAAAGAATAGAATATGAGCTCCTCAGTAGCTAGGAAACTAAAAATTTTTTTTCTTGAAGTCAGAGAATATATCTTTTATGTATACCCTCCAATAAGGAAATATACATGTTCACTGTCTGACACTGCAAGGCCAATAATAATATTCATAGTTGGAATTATAGTTCTGACAGTTACAACAGAAACGATCATTTATTGAGGGCTTTCTATGTGCCAGATCTCAAACTAGGAGCTTCAGTTCATTGTTTTCTCATATAATTTCATGTAATTCTCTTAAAAATGAGATAAGAATTATGAGGAAGTTAAGAAGAACATTTTAAATTTAGTATTTTGCTTAAAATCACCATGCTAGTATGGATAAAGCTAAAAATAGTCGAGTATGATGTTCTTTCTGACATGTGATTATGTTCAGTCCCTTGACTCCAAATAATATTCCATCCTGTGGGAATACCCTGGCAGTCAGATAAGCATTCACAATTACTTTAAACAATTCACCCAATTTTCCTACTTCTAAAAGAAAATTGCTATTTTGAAAGCATTTCGAAAGACAAGGGGGACTGCAACATGGCACTATGGAGTACTATGAACAATTTTGAACTAGAAATAATTAAACTTGTCACCCTGTTTAACCACATCAGGGGGTTACACAATTGTCAAAGCACAGTAATGTCTCCCCTGAAAAAGACTCATGCCATTTTGCTTTTATTCACAAGTTCCGTGGGAAGAAAGACCATGGCTGTCAAGCTGAGATTTATTATTTATTTACTCTGAAATAGCCCAATTACAAACTGTAAAAGTGGGTTTTAAGCATTACAGGGTTGTGGCAGTGAATTTAAAGATATGTGTATGTTGAGATGGCACACGTTTCAGGTTCAAACAGCATCTGATTCTGTTCACAGTCTCATTTATAGAATTTATTGAGTAGATTCAGGGATTTAGATAATTCACTCAACCAATATTTACTGTTAAAAATTCAAACTAGGAAAGCAAATTGCACTAAGAGAAAAGTGAATCAGCTCCTTTCCCTGGGACAGAGCTGATTAGCTATCTTCTAAGAAATCTCAATGGACTGCATTATTACAGTGAATTTTCAAGGGAAGCTCAAAACCTAATTCTGTCACTGCAACTGCTTATCTCTACCTAGCCTCATCAGTATATTGAGTTTATAATTTTACCCTTAAAAATGAATCTTATTTCCTTAATACCTAATTCTCGTCTCAGCATAGCTCCAATTATTGAAAACATCTACTCCAAAGATAGTTACAATTGTCCCTTTTTAGAGGGTAGTCATGCATTGGATGCTTTGAAAGAACAGGTAATTATTTCATAAAACAGAGGGATTTTCACTGTGCTCTCACTGAAGAACTAGGGCCTTTCCTACAAAAAGCTGAGCCTCCCCAAACTCAAAATTACACTCATGTTATCCAAGAGAAAATTACCACAAGAGACAATACAGATGGAAATGGAAGAAGAAAGAAGGCCTGAAATGGCTCTCTGAACCATTTCTTTTAACATAGAACTGTTCCCCAAGTGTGTCTCATAGGACCTTGATGGTCACAAAATGTAAAGGCTGTGCAAAGAAAACAGAATTCCAAATTTCATTGTAAAATATATTTGGAATAAAAGATAAAGTTACACAAGTTTGTTTACATCAGGAATTCTCAGTCTTTAATAGTTTCTTGTTAATTTTGACTCTTGGTGGGGAGGACCACATCTGATGTGCACTGAAGTAAAACAAATATTCTAAAGTTTAACTTGTAAGTGGGTTTTAAGTATTTTTAAAATAAAAGAGTAATCTCTTCAATCCAATACATTAAACAAAAAGGACAGAAAATAAACCCATTTTTCATGTTCCAATGTTTGATAATTACTATTTCACTTGTAAGAAAAACAAATCAAATACTTACATTTGTAATCCTTCAGATCTGATTGCAGAGTATTATCAGTGTTTATTTCTATTGTAGCATCTGCCAGATTTTTTTCTAAGGCTGACCTTGCAAGTGTTGGTAGAAACCTGGGGTGAGGTCGGACAGGAAGTATAGAATGATAAAATGAAAGCTCTGTGATTGCTAGCTAACTTTTCACATAAATACAAAAACACACACAACAACCAATTAAGGAAGAATGATCATGATTTGCGAAATCATAAAATAAAATTAGAATATAAATTTTAAGGAACTTCAAGTACATGAAGATGAAGAAAATACAGTTTGAATTTATAGAAAACTTAAACCAATTATCAGCAATGCAACTGAACTAGTTATCGAAATCCTATCAAAAACAAAAGTCCAGGATGAGATGATTTCACAAACAAGTAATACCAAATGTTCAAAGATGAACTAAAGTCTATCCTGCAAAGACTTTCAAAAATTGATAATAAAGAAGGAATATTACCAAATACACTTCACAAGGCCAAACACACCAATACCAAAACCAAACAAAGACAATGCAAGAAAAGGAAACTACTGGCCAGTCTCCCTAGTGTACACAAATGCTGAAATCCTCAATAAAATCTTAGCAAACTGAATCTGACAATGCACTAAAAGGATTATACACCATGACTAAGTGGGATTTATTTTAGGGACACAGGATGGCTCAAAATCTAAAACTTAATGTAATTCTTTTAATAAGCAAAATCCATTTGAGATTAGTATTTATTTATAGACATTTTACAGGACAAGACCTAAAAAGAATTTTTTTTAATGATTTAGTATCTCTCACAAATATTGCTTACCATTTGGCTGCTAATAAAATTTTATTGAACAGCTAAAACAACACTTTAACCTGCTCTGTCTGATAATGACAAATTCAAATTAGTAGAGGTAGATTATTAATAAGTGAATTTAAGATTATGCAGCTTAATTCTTTTCTTTAAAATTATGTTTGCTTGTCTATTCTTTATGTATGTTGTTAAAATAATCTTGTAACAGAGGTTTTTATTTTTGTCCACAAGTAGAATACAAAAAAACCGAATTTACCACCCATACATATAAATTAAAATCTGGATTTAAGATCCCAAAAGGGTCCATAGAAATTCTTTTTCATTCATGTTTACCTTTACTCTAATACTATAGTCATAATATTCCAAATAAGCATATTGGAGCATATCACTTTAAACTTAGGTTTTCCATATCTCTAAACCTTTGATGGTGCTTTCCTAAAGCTTTGAGTATAAGCTCTAATAAAAAAGAATGATTGAGAAGGAAAATGGGTTAACTGTGTAAAGAACTGTCAGATTTCTTGTATTATTCAAATCTATATATCTGACATTGTATCCCACCTACTGCTTCACTTTGGTCCTAGGCTACCATAAGGGGTCATATATAATTCTAAGCCAACATCATCAGTTCAGTATGGAGTCAGACTAACTGTTGTTCATTTCTGACCTTGTACCTTTACTTTGATTATTGCCTTGTCTTGCAAAATCAAGCCCATAGCTTTTCTCCCATACCCAATAACTGGGCTTTCAATCTGGTTTTCTAAACCCTTATTATGGCACTCTCTTCTTCTCATGACTATCTCCCTGTCCCTGCAGCTCCATCTCCATTACTTCTTTCAGATACCTTTGATTCACCACATTTGAGCTTAGACTTTGTAATTCCCAGAAATCCTTGACATCTATACAGTTTATGTAACAACAACACATCCTCACATTGCCTCTGAATTGGAGCAATCTAGATTATTTGCCAAGGCCTATAGAGGATAGCCTCCCTTTTTTTTTTATTACTATTAGTTATATTTGACATCATTTGTAGTCCCCAGGGGGTACCCACCACCATTTCACCCGTGCACCATCACCTCAGTCCCTTGTG
>JAGFMF010011574.1:9160055-9265745 GCA_019455555.1 Galemys pyrenaicus
CACTGCAGAGGAGACTGGTTCGGTTGGTTTGTCGTCACACAGCTCCCTGCAGAGATCTCAGAGACTGCAGGGGTGCCAGCTCTGGGATCAGGTTGCAGGCGGGTTGCATCACTTATGCCAAAGTTGCTGCTAGCTGAAGTTGTTGGTTTTGTGGGGGGAGGAGGGAGTGTAGTTCCAGGGCTTGCACACCTAGGCTCTGCACTTCCCAGTGTGTAGAGTCCTGAAGGGTATGTTTGGGGCTCCCCACTGGGCGCTGAGGATAGCCTCCCTTTTAACAGCAATGACAACCACTGCTTGCCAGTATGACACTCTTCCTGCAGATACTGAACATGTTTCAGAATTACTTTCAACCATGCACCCAAACAGCACTACTAGATAATTATTGGTAGCATCAAAGTTGAAATGAATTTATATTTAGAACACATGCTCAAAAACAATGTTCCACCCAACATGAGGGGAATAAAGCATGTGATATGTGTGAAGTTAACCTTTACTTTGTTCCTCAATTTCAAGGAACTTTGTTCCTCAGTTTAACTGTTCCTTTCTTGCTGTTCACTAAAACTTTCTACTTGATCTCTTCCCCTCCTTTTCTAGCATTTAGTGAAATAAGTAAATGAACGAAACATCTGTCTACTCTACCTTCCTATAACCAAAGCAAGCACATATTCTGTTTCTGTTTCAAGTGTATTTATCACCATTATGAGCACTGTAACGTTTTTAAAAAACTGTTATACTCATTGTCTTCTTTTAAACCAGAAAAAAAACCAAAACAGACCAGTCTCTAGTCTCAGTAGATCCTGGTTATGAGAAAAACTAAAACTTAACTAAATTCTGGAAAACGCAGAAGTGCTAAAAGTAGGCTAACTGAAGCTATAACTGTGTCTTTAAATTGAGAAATAGATAGGATTTTTCAAGATGATAGCCTGAAAAGTCTGAATAACAATAAGAGATTAATAGCCTGGGGGAGGAGTGTTAGTAGTAAAAATGGGAGAAAGAGATTAAGGGACTCTGGATATTGGGAAGCCTCAGAATTCTATATAATTATATTAATCCCTTTTTACCTGTGACTTTAAATCTTTAATTTATAAAGAGCACTGGCATCTTTAAGCTAACATGGTTCACCCTACTTAGAAATTTAATTTGTTACATTTGTGAGTTATTTCATTTTTCAGGCAGGTTTTGTTAATTCAGACATTTGAAGCAATTAAAAGGAAAAAGATAAAATGTATTAAAAAATTTCAGTGTTTGAAGATATTTAATATAGTCAAGCTTTAGAAATTAAACCAAACCATCTTTAAAGGTCCATAAAAGTAATTAAGATTTGCTGGACTTACAGAGTAAGCCAAATAACAGAAAAAAAAAAAAAAAAGAAGTCTAGATTTTTGAGATTATTGAATTAAAAGTTGAAAAGCATTCTTAAAGCCAATACTCTCTCCTGCAAGAATCAACAGCAAGACAACAAAAAATTCATATCAATAAAATCATTATAATTAAGATAGTATAATATGATTTGTCCTATCAGGGTTACAATATTTTAAAAATTAGTTAATAACTTCAATGCAGTTACTCATTTTATTTCATAAGATAACGTTTGAAAAATATTACATGTATACTAAATTTTTAGTAAATGGAAATAGTTCTATATTGCTTCAGTGTCAGAAACAGGTATTCACTTCTAGTTAAATTCTTATAGCTCTGCCCAAAATTTATATGATAAAATATCATCACTCCAAGACTTTTAATAAATTAATAATTTAATGGAATATCAGATACTTAAATGGGACTTCTAATTACTTTTTTAATATAATAAAATTTTGGAATACAAAGTATCTGATAACTTTGCAGTCCTCTAAACTTTCTAAACTTTCTGCCTTTTGACATCTTAATGTAAGGTTTTCAAATATCTAGATAGTGAATTATGTATCTAGGTTCAAGACTTGGTGTACTTATTATAGGTTATGAAGGTGAGGAACTTAGAGAATAATTCCCACAGATGAAGAAAAGTTCAATCTTAACTGGAATAAATAGATAATTAAATTAACAAGCTAAAAAAAATTTAGTTAATACTAACCAATTTCATGTTTAAGAAATTTAGGCTAGAGAATTCCTTTTGACTTTGATGAATATAAAGTCCATTTTTGTTTTGAAATTTTCTATGAAACGAATTTCTTTTCTCTGCTTCAACGTGGAATGAGGTCATTTAAAAAAAAATTATGCAGCAATAATTTCTTGTTTTTTCCTGCCACTGTGCTATCCTGAAAAGAAGGTTAATACAAGGCTTTGGATTCAGCTTGCTAAAGTAAACAGACTGAGCACAAAAAAGATAGCTGTTTTACTATTCGGTAAGGAAGGTAACAAAAACAAAAGAATTTTATTGTGGTTAGTTGATAACCCTAGAAAAATTAGAGAAAGTATTTTTTGTTGTTGTTTTTTAATTTTTAGATTTCAAACATACAGAAAATTACAGAGCATTAGAATATTGAACATTCTCTCATCTGTGCCTGGAGATAACTTTCACCCTGAAATGTATGATGATCTTTCCTGTCTATATTTTAATTTTGCACATATGCATGGTTAATGTTATATTTAACATCTTATGTAAATGGTATCATATTCCAAATCTCCTCTAGCAAACTGCTTTTTTCTTTCAATATTGTCATGACCAATACCTACTGAAACATGTAGATCTACTTCATTTTAACTGTTGTATAGTTTTTCATTATATGAATGACAATTTATATATATTCATTCCCCAACTGTTGGACTGATAAGTTGTTTCAATGTTTTATCCTTTCAAACAATGCAATGAACATTTATCTACTGTCTCCTTAACATGCATAAGTTTACCCCTCAGGTGATGTGAAGAGGTCAATCATAGATTGTGTGTATATAAATGCTAATCTCTTCTATGGTTAATTCTTTTGCATTTCATTAATTTGTGCCTTTAATATTACAGTTTTTCCAATGACTCTGAGTTTACTAATTTATTAAGTTGTGTGCTTAGCTCACTACTTTTTTTTCTCTTATTTTGTAATAGGTGAATTTAATTTTTAAAACAAAACCTTTGATATGCCACTTTAGGTGAATCCTTTTTCCCTTTCATGTCTACCTATTTTGTCTTTTCTTAATTTATTTGTCCAGTCTATTGCCATTCTTTTTAGTGGTTAACCAAAACTTTTATGTGCATATTTGAACAAAATTCTAAAGTGTAAATAGTTGTTAATCTGAAGTTGTCAGTTTAATATTTGCTGCCTTGCAAATTGTTCACTTTTTCTAGTTTTGCAGCCATAGTAAAATGTGTATTTGTTTTCTAAACTTTGATGATTTTGTAATTTTTTTAGGTTAATTCACATGATTTTTGAATTTTAAGTAAACTGAAGTTTGATTCAACTACAAGGGTTATATAAAGTTCCGCAGAATGCTGTGGGTAAAACTGTTTCATTTCAATATATCCAGTTATTATTTTCCCTTAGATTCCAACACTGTTTATATTGTTTACCATTGACTATTTACCTCCATAAACACTCATTATAACCAAATTCTGAGACTCGATAGGTAATGAATTTATTTATCTCCCTGTCTATTTCCTTCAGTTTATGATCCTGAAAATATCAGAAGCATTTTTCCTAATCTTTATTCAGAAGTCTAATATTGTTCTAATTAAAATAAAATTTTATTATTTCTTATAATTAGAAGTTATTCAAAGAATTACTCTGCATGAACCTCATTTTAGCTAACTGTACCGCAGAGAAAATAAATTGGAGTTCTAACACAAAGAGCTTACTTAACTGCAAGAAAAAATTGTTCATTAAACTGAAGATTTTTGAGGGACCACACCTTTTCTTAAACTTAAAGGAGATTCTCTTTTCATTCCTTCCTATATCAAGGAATGAATGGACAATAGTAATAACCACCATAAAAAAAATCCTAGGTTCTATGAAGAGTCCAAAAGCATCTATTGATTGAGTCTATTGGGCACTGCTCCTAATCTTGTCCTATAATTCTTTAAAATATTTTATGCAAATGTGTGATTCTGTATGAAAATGCTGTAAGCAAATGTATTATAATCACTTCCAATTAGGTTTGAAAAATGTAAGTGTAGACTGAAAGTCATTAGTTTTTTTAATTGAGCAGCAGAACAATATGGTCAAGCATGGAAAGTTTCAATTAAGTTTGGGAGGTACAAATAGTGCTAGCTCAGAAAACAGAAAAACTAGTGTTGAAGTCCAAACCCACTTTTACTTACTACTATGTGACTTGAGCAAATGACTTAGTTTTCTCATCTACAAACCATCTCTTAAATTTGTTGTTATACTTAAATAGGCTGTTTTAAAACTGAATGCAAGGTTGATATAGCTACACATTCAGAACAATACTTTTTGCAGACCTGTGAATTCAACCTTTCAGTTAAATTTCTATTATGAATTCTGTGATAAAATAGAGTATGGTTACCTGGAAAGGCAGGCTTTATTAACAGCACTGTGAAGATTTTCATTGGGGTATTTTGATAGTCGACGAGAGATCCGCAATAGCTGCCTGGTCGAAAGTGATGATGCCAAAGACTGAGCCTATCAAAAAGGCAAAGACAGGCTGTTTAGCGTCTTGTTTCAACTTGCTGAAACTCCCTTTAGATGGGTACCATAGCAGAAATTCATTATTCCTGAAGGACAAACCTAAATATGTACTGTTAATGAATTATAAATAAAAATCATCAGAAATCAATTTATACTTAAAACATCTTTGAAAGCAATTTTTAAAACAATCTATAAAAAGTGTTTTGCAATAAATTTAATTAAAGTGCTAAGCTAAGTGCTGTGTATACATGATTTTTTGGAAACAGGGACAGGGAGAATGAAGGGAGGATGTCATGTAACACAGGCAACACCTGCCTTACAAATAGCCCTGAGTACAATTAACTACTTGCTCATAATTTTCTACTTATAAAAAGCCAAACTATAAAGATATCCTGAAAATGCTTAGAGTCTTAATATATGGCTTCTGAAATACAGGAAATGAGTTATGGATAATTTAAACTGCTGATCACAGAGACGTCAACCACTCTGTCACTTGAGTGGCTGCTTGCTCTTTGGAATCCTTCCCACACACTATCAGATTAATTTCACTTTGTTTTCTTGTATTTCCCAAATCCCATTAGTAGAGTTGCTAGTAAATAACTCAGGACATGCTAAGTAGCAATTTTTATTTGTTGACTTGAATTTGAAATGATCTTGGCGGGCAACATAATGTAAAGAGAAGAGGTCTCTACGAATAAACAAAATGTTAAGAATGAATGATGGGAGGATGACAAATACACACTGCAAATTTTCTTGTTTCTAAGTTTTCACTTAAGGTTATCTCTGTATGTCCCAAGGAAGATAAAACTGAATTGATTTCTCTAGGTTTATTTCACAACTCCATGTAATATTGATCTTCTGTTATTACCATTATTTTCAGCAATATGGAATATACAGTCTTCTAGGAACTATGTTAGCATTTATGACATCCTTTTATTTCTACTAAAAATAATTTTAAACTTTAAAGAACTCATTTACAAGCAAAGATCTGCTTTATCCTTCTTTTCAACAAGTTTGCAGTCTAGACATAGAGACAATATTTATGCATATAAGGATGCATAAATTTAGATTCAAAATAGATTGTAATTCAATATCAAAATAAGTAGAACAGTTGACAATTGCTATATGGTTTTAAAATGTTCAAGTGAGCAGGAGAAATGCCATGAACAAAGGTATGAAAGCAAAAGGAAAAGAAATACATGCAGAACATGAGGAAACCAGCCAATTGTTACTGGAGTGTCCTACTAGAAATCTTGTTCCCAAATTAAGGATTAATATGACAATAGTCTGTAGAATAGTTAAAAAACATTAAGAACTGAGACAAGAAACAAAGCTATTTCAGTGCTCTTCCTTATGAAGAGGTTAAGTCCTCCAACCAGGTTACTGACAATATGAATGGAGAGAAGGGCTCAAAGGCACAACATTCCAATTTTACCAAAACATTGCACTGGATTCACACTTCCATTTCACTTCAATTATCAGCAAGAAATTCTCATGAATTTGAAAGATTACAACTGCCTCAGTCAGGAACACCAAAATGTTCTGAAATAATATCCAGTGTTAACATAAAAAATCAGCACTAAGCCATTAGGTTGGGCCATTTAAGTGTTGAGTGAAAGGTTTGGTTATCTCTATTCTCATATTATTAGATATTAAAAATAGCAAACTTTAATTTTAAAACTCCTAATGTACTTAAAATTTATAACATCAAATTTCTAATTGAAGTTTTATTTTGCAAGAAAATGGTGATGATGTGAGCATATTCCCTTAGTTACCATGGTTATCCAGTTTAAAAGCATACCCCACAGGTTTTTCATAGTAGCATGATTAATAATAGTACGTCAGCTTTAAAACACCAAGGTTCTGATCAAATTCTCAAAAATTTTTCTTTTAAAGAGTTATTTCTCATAAAAATGTAACATATTCTCAGGAACAGAAAACCCTAGGAATTATCTGTTAATAAAACTAGTAATTAATCACCTTATTCATTTAACATTTGTCTACTATATGCCAGACATGGGGCTGGGAAATGGCAATTAAAAAAACTAACAAGACATGGCTCAAGGAGTTCAAATACTCCTTATATTTGTCCAGACTTCCATGAGAATTACAAACCCAAATGTATATGAGGTCTCCTAGAAAGAGTTTACTATTTGGATGGAGGCACCCAAGTTAACCTACATCATTCAGATTGCAAGTTAGCAATGCCTTGAACATAGCTCCTAGCTGGCTGGTAGGTCTAAGAGTTCCCAATTCAGAACTAATCAGGAAGATAAAATATATTGTGGAACACTGCAACAGTTAGAACTATATGGCAAAAGCAGATTGGAGAGACTTCTTTCTGTCTGGAGGTGGGGGTTGAGAGAGACTTGACAGAACAGGGTACCTGGAGTTAAGTGGACAGGGAGAAAGAACATTCCAAGTATGATACAAAATGATCAAGAAGCAAAGACCTGAGGGTGCATAAAGAGAGGCCGTAGTAAATGAGGCTAGAAAATTAGCTAGGGTCAGATAGAACAGGCAGGCTTAGTAGGTTGTCCTTCAGTCCAAAGGTAAGGCGAATCCATCCCTTCACATTTTTAAGATGGAGAAGGACTCAGGAAGTGGATTTGGGAAAAGAAAATGTAAAAGATTCAGTCTTCATTTATTTAAAACTTACCTATTGAATATCTACTATGCCACACCCACTGTTCCAGATACTAGGGATATGGCAGGGACTAAAACAAACAAACCCTTGTCATCCCTGAACTAAAATCTGAAAGACAACATAAACTCCACTTTGTATGGTAAAACCGATTTTGCAGATAATTTGAGTTTGAGAAGAAATTACATACTAGATTATTAGGATGCAACAATCAGAAAATTAAATAAGAAACAGGAATAAATTTAAATCACAAGGACAGTCTAGTTTTCAAAGGCAGGTTGAAACTACAGTGATCCTAGAGTGTTGAGTTGGGAAATGAAAGAAACATTTATTAAACAGTTACCAAGTGGGAGATTCTTCACATACATTTTTATGCTTAATCATCACAAACTCTTTATGAAGTAACTGGAACTGTCCATTTGACAATACTGACACTCACAGAGTTAGACAGTGATAGCCCTTTATCTTTCCAAGACACCGTCCCAAAATGGAAATATGATTGGAAATAGAGAAAAGAGAGCTTAAAACTGAAGATAAAGGGGGTCTCTCTGGTGGTGCAATGGAGTAAGCAACTCACTATGAAGCAAACCACAGCCACTTACAGCAAGAGTTCAATCCCTGCCTCTGGCCAAGGAGATGACCCGCATGGCATAGCAGACCTCTCCTGCTCACCTGCTGCTCCCTTCAGCAGTGTATTTAGTTAATCTGCCCATTCTATTCCCCACTCTGTATCTGGTGAATCCTCTCCCTGCCCCACACACCTCTGGCCTGCACCCCAGTTTTTATATGCATGAATAAATAAATCTTTAAAAAACAAAAAAAAAAATCCCTGAAGATAAAGATAAAGGCATTAATGTCGAACCAATACTTGAAGTTACATGAACAGGAGAGACAGAATTGCATGGGAGGCAGGGGCCTGAGTTGAAACAACATATATTCCTCTAGATCTAGAAGTTGTTTTCTCTGATACTAGTCACAAGGAAATAGAATGTTGAAAACATGCATAGAGTAAAATATATGCACAGGAAAAAGTGCAGCTTAAATACCAGCTTAAAAAATAGATTTTAAAACAGTGAATTATAAGAACATAAAATCAGCAACAGAAAATTCTGTGGCAAAAAGCTCAAGATTACCGTTGGATCTTGTGTCTCTCGGAGCTTGTGTGTAAATGACAACAATTTGTCCAAAGCCTCCTGAGGTATATTTGGAACCTATTTTTTCAAAGAGTTGAGGACAAACAGAAAGAATAAATTAGAATACCTGATCAATTTATGGCTACTTAGCAAACAACATTATAGTTACTTTTTAGGAAGTCCTTGATTAAAGGTAACATGTTTATCTCATGGATACATTTGCTTATTCATCTTCTCAGGAAATACTTAAACCAAGTCACTCTTGTCCATTTAAAATTCTGGTATCAGGATAAAATGAAAGGAACTTGCTTATTTGTAATTCCTTTTAAAAATGTTAGAAAGGAGCTTTTAACTCCTACATCCAGTTAAGACCTGGTATATAGTGTACCTATTTAAAAAAAAAAAAAACTTTTCATATATTATCATTCTCTTTTTTGTTAGCTTTAACATATTTTTTTAATCTCTAATTTTGGCATTTTCTTGCTGAAGTCAAGCTCCTTCACTGAGTAATCTTACATAAATGTTTCAGTGATGAATTGCATCTTGCACAAAGATGTTCAAAATGTCTATTTATTCAAGGACTTTTAAACCACAGTCCTATCATCCTCTTAGCACAGTGGGCAGTGCATAAGTCCCATAAACCACATTCCCAAGAGTCATAATCAATTTGTATCACTAAAGTGAAGAACAGCTTCTCAAATGACACACATTGAAGGGTTTTAACCATAACAATTTAGATCAAATTAAACATTTGATTGAATTGCATCATAAGAAATTATTATTGAAACATTAGCAAATTAAAAATTTTAAGTCAAAAAATGAGAGCGATGTTAATGAATATGGAAAAATATGACCATTCCAGAAGCAAACTATTCAGGGTAGCACTGGTAGTTAAATGATTGGAACTTAGACTTTAAAGCCGATTTCCTAATACACAACCATGCTCAGAAAATCTAAATTTCATCTGGAATTTCAAAGGAATGAGAACACTTATGAACAAAGTCAATTATTAGTGATCTAGAATAGCATTACCCAACAGAAATTTCTGTTCCGATAGGAATATTCTTCTGTTTCTGCTGTCTAATAAACAGCCAAAAGCCTTCAGGGGCAATGACCACTTGAATTATGACTGAGAAACTGGAATTTTTACAGTGCATTTAATGTAGCTAGTGCCACCACATTGAACAGTACAGTTTTAGGACTCCCAAAGTGTTACACACAGTACTTCTTTAAGGCAGACACTGATTCGCTAGATTGCACAAAACTGCAAGCCACCAGATAACTAACCAGGTAAACAGAACAGTCCTGAAGAGACCAGGACAACTCAGCATTTTCTACAAAATCTAAGGACTCCCATTACAGTAGAAAATTAGTTAATTTCGGCTGAAAATAAAAAGGAAAAGAAAGCCCCATACTTCCTCCATATAAAGAGAGAGAGAGGAGAGCTCATATCTATGGCTCTCAGAGTGTGCCCAGACCAGGAGCACAGCAAAATCTGAGAACTTAAGAAACATAAATTCTCATGTACCATCTCAGATCTACTGACTCTACAATCTGTATTTTAACAAGGCTCCAGATGATTCTGAAAAATGTTGGAAGTTTGAGAACCATTATATAAAGGAATTTAGGAGAATGTGGGTAGAAAATGCCAGAAATGTCCAATGCTATTCCAGCAGGTAACAGACTGCATTAACAAGCAAACTAAAAGCAACAGGCTAGAACTGGTCTCACTCTTACCATTTCTTTAATTACTTGGATTTCTTCACTTTTCACAAGTGGTTTCATGTGATGGAAAAAGAACATGGTTAAGAATTCTGGTCCCAGCCACTGCTGTGTTGTGCTTCCTATAACTGGGGGCTCAGCCAAGGCGACGATTCTGAAGGAGGGGTGGACAGGAAAAATGGATCTAAAAGACAAAAATTTAAGAAACATAATTTTTCACATTAGAAGTTCAGTCATGGTAGCTAAAATTTAGCTAAATTTTAAAAGGATATCATGTTGTTAATATAGTCGGAGCTGCTATTCCAAGAATGAGCTTTGAAAAAAAAAAAAAAGATATGCTAACCACCTAAGATTAAAACAAAAAAAGAATTATATATTGTTAATATAGAATATGCCACATCTACAGAGGAAACTTCATTCTGGCACAATTCACTGTTTTGGTTATGTTTTTTCCATAGTCCTCTAAAACCAATCCCACCCAGTTTATGTTCACTACATAGATCTCCTATTTCTAGTCAAAATCTGTCTTGCAAGGAACTTACTCTGTGTCAATCATAGTAAGACCAAAAATCATGATTCAGGATAAGGACACTTTTTATAATACAGAAGATGTAAACAGCTTAAGGGTTTGGATTAAATTTAAAACTTGGATTTGCAACAAAAAATACTTGGATCTAAAAAGGTAGAGAAAATTTTTATATAATTTTCCTTTTTGTCATTTTATAGGAAACATTATGAATTTTAAAATGACCCTTTTATAAAAGTCTGTTAGAGAATCTTAGGATATAAATATTTTAGGGCACAAAAAGTGATAAGGTAGGAATTACCATGGTTTGCCAAATCATAAGAGAGGCATCGCCATGAAAGAGGGACGTACCATATTCCCCAACGCCATTTGCAAGCAGGTGTACTGGACTAGTGACTGAGAACAGGGGACGGACTAAGTGAACAGGTGGAACTGTATAACCTACAAGACAGGTGGGCTCTGGGGAAACACATGGAAAGAGAAACATGGAAAAGAAGGGTGCCCTTCCTTCTCAGTTTTGGACTTACACCAGGGACTTGGGGGACATAGAAGGAGACAAGTGGAGCAGACTCTTGGAAAGGCTGTTAATAGCTGCTATCACCTTGATTTACACACTGATTTTGCTCCTTTAATCCCAGACTTGCCTGCCTGGCCCCTGTTGCTCCTTTCCTATGATTTCCTACCAGAGGGTCCTCAGACTTGTGGCAAGGTTTTGGGCCTCTGCAGTACCACTTTGGGCCAAACCTCTTTGGCTAGACATTTAACCCAAAAGGGGATGGGTAACTTTGGGTGTTTTGTTGTGAAATTATTATCCTTTTTTCTCTCCATGCACACTAACACTGTTAAAATTCTTCTATGCCAAGTATGCTTTGTCTTCGAGCATAATGACGGCCCTTTGATGTGTGAACGTTAGGGTGGTCCTAGCACACTTCTCAGTCACCTACTAACAAAATGCCTTGAAAATTTTTTAGAGGAAGAACTAGACACCCTTTATGAGGATCAAATCGAAATGGGTGATATTGCCATTTTTAGCAATTCAAAACCCAGGTGGAAATACACCTTTAGTAGGACTATCATCTTCAGTAAGAGAAATGAGAGATGAAATGCAGATATCTACCAAGATCTTCGGAAAAACAGAAATATAAGTACACAACTGGCATTTCTTTGGAAACAGACCATTCACTGACCATAACTATTATGATAGAGCACACCAGTTAAATGGTTAGGCAGCTGGGATATCAGAAAATGGAGTATCTGTGGAAAGAACCCTACAAGTACCCTGAAGATTTCAGATAAGAAAAAGTCCTCTCAATAACATGTAGGTCCACTGAGTCCTGAACTGCATGAGCTGTAATTTTAAGAAGCAAAGGAAAAGCAGCTCTTAGAAATTGTCATATGAAAGGTAAACACAGATTCACAAAAGCTACCAGATACTATTTTGTAAATAAAAGACTTATTTACAGATATTTAAATAGGGAATGGGGATGATCTGTCAAAAGGAGTTATTCTAGGAAAAGAAACAGGTAGCAACATGGACAGTGCCTGAAAGTCCTAAGCATAGCATGATTATTCAGTAATTAGACTGTCACATAATACAACCTGGACACACAAAATTCTGTGATCTGAAAAATAAAAGGGAATATTATTCTATGTTCCACTTCAGCTAACTGGTTTTCTATAATTCAGAAAACTACTTCATGGCCTAGAAATAGATGTTGGATTCAGCCTAGTCTCCTTCTCTCCTAGCTGATACAAAACAAAGTAGGGGAGAGAGAGCCTGTTTTGACTGCATAAAATTAAAACTTCAGACTTAGTTTCTTACTCAGAATTGTGAGTGATAGTAAATCGGTAATAAACAAAGCTAAAATCTAATAAGCAAGCCTAAAGAGGAAGCCCAATTTCTATCCTTAAACTAATAATTGAGATGTGAAGTTAAAAGCAAATGAGCAATAACATGAGAGTAAGCTAGTGGATTGAATTTAAATAAGATCATAGTTATTGCTTCGGACACAAAATTTTTGTGGTTTCTTGATTATGTTCTCTTAACCTAACTGACCTAGCTGACCCAAGGGGGCAGTTTCTTAGACAGCTGGTGTATTATGCAAGGAAGTGTATACTGACTATAAAAACAGACACCTAACTAATGAATAACAGGATGAAAATAACTTTTTGTTTCCTAGGTTCTCTCCAAAGGCTTCCTCACATATAAATAGATGATCTGGGAAGTCACTTCCTGATGATGTTAGGTTCTCCCAGTCCGTAAATTCGAAAGCAGAGTATTCCTGAGGGTCTGGCATGTACTTTTGGATGATTTGACATACTCATAGGTGATACAAAAGCTTTAGAAGTAAATAATTTAAAAATAAAAGACAAGCACTACTAAAATTTTAAATCAAGATTATAACTTAATTTTACTATAATTAACAAGTAACAAAATTGGAGATAGGGTTTAACTTACTATATATATTATTTTCTAAAGATTAAGGACTTATAAAGCAAAAAGATCTATTAGAAAAGATTTTTAAAATACTAGGTCAGTATGTTTGTTTGCTCAGTATGTTTTAAGAATAAAACATTTTCCAGTTCTTCTCAGAAATGAAAAGGAATAAGTTATTGATCTCAAAATAATTACTCTGAAAGAAGTCAGACCAAAAGGAGTAGATACTGGGTGATTCCATTTACATAAATCCTAGAAAATATAAGCTACATACAATAACTAGTAGCAGATTCTAAGACTGGGGTGGGAAGTTGAGAAAGGGCAGTAGCGATGGATTACAAAGAATTCTGCAGATTCTTGGTTGTCATAGATATACTAATTATCTTGATTATGTAGTGGTTTATGTAGTGGTTTCACAAACTTATGTAAGTGTCATAAATTACCAAACTGTACTCAGTTTATGCATAATTTATTATATGGAATTCCACTTCAACAAAGCTATTAATAAAACAAAAACCAAAGACTTAAATAGGCTCTAATCTTTGAAGGAAATAATAGGGTACATCTTTGTCAAATTTGTATGTAAAGAAACATGAAATAACTATATAGAATTATATAAAGACATTAAACATGAGCTATCAGGGGATTTAACTGGCCTTCCAAACTCTATTACCAATGTTCTAGTTCAGAACCTATAGGTCACGCAGTTCTGTATATAGTCGATATTCTGTCTTTTTTACTATGCAATACAGCCAATGCATAAATACATTCCTTACACATCTCCACAATACACAAAGTTTAGTGTAATATTTGGAAAACAGCAGATGCTAAATAATAAATAAATGTATTGTTGTTGTTAATAAGCATCACTGCAAAAAACTTTTTGAAGATCACTGGTAACAAGGATAAACAAAGGTAAGTTATAAAAGAACTGAAAATAATGGCCTACAACATGAAAGCAGAGAAGCTAGCCTAAATCTGGTCTTAAATGAATTTATGAGTACATTATCTGTATCAAAAAGACAAAGCCAATACACACAACAACTAGTAATTAGACCCTTCAAAGAAACAGAGTTTAAAACTGGTCCTTGACAATAAAAATATTTAGGATTATTTTTCAAAGTCAGAATTTGCTTGAGGCTCTTTTTTGAGACTCAAATACAGAGACTTGTGCATAAAGTTCTAACTCTACCTTTGCCTTTTTGTTAAAAAGTTACAGGACCTAGTTTGCTAAGCAAAGAGTTGCTGAGGTTTCTGGGGAAACAGGGAAGAGTGTTCAGATCCTAAGTGTTTCAGAAGTAAAAGTAAAAGGGTCCAGAAAATATAAACTAATTAAGGATTCTGTCCAGTGGGCCCATCACTGATAAATAAAAAATGACAAATTATAAACTATGTTCAATGTTGAATCACAATAAAAAATAAGATATTCAACAAAAATGAAAAAATATTAGAGCATATAGAATTATAACTGAATCTAAGCCACTAACCATTATTGCTTCCATGAGAAAACTGTTAAGTCCTTTTGTGGCAAAATAAACTATTAGTAAATCACAGAAATTCTCACCCCCCTCATCTGTGCTCTGACCAACTGTTTACAAAGGACATATTTAGCAGCCTATAGAATCTGTGCTCCCCTTTCCCTAATGAAATTTTCAAAGGAAGTAGTTCTATTTTGGGCCTTATTTCCTGTGAGAAATGAAGGCATGGTATCTGGTATGTGTGGCCATCATACTATTTTTAACCACATGTCTAAGGTATTCCTTAGAAGGAAAGTCTCAAAGATTTTCTTACCCATTGCTAAGGGCACACTAGCCATGTGATTACCCGCAAAGAATGTCATAGCCCACAGAGCACTCTGGATATAATCAAGGTATGGAAACTTGATGAAGAATTAGAATATAATGAAGGTAGGTAAAAGAGTCAAATACAATTGTTTAGAAACTGGATTTCACTCTAGTAGTTGTTGATTCTAAGAGCCTATGGTAATCAGACTTGTCAAAAGGCAAAATATTCCTAATTACTAGGTTCAAAAAAGAAACACTGTTAAGTGAAGTCATCTAAAACTGGATTAAAAGAATTACTTTTGCCATGAGTTTCACAAAATTTATCCTGGGTTAGGATCTATTCATTCATTCAAAAATATTTACTAAGTCATCTACTATGTGGCAGGTATTGTGACATTAGAAACAAAGAGAGAAGACAGAGAGTCTAACATTAAAGTCCTAGATTCTAGTTACTTTCTGCAGGCCAATTACATCCTTGACCTTTCTTTGAACATGTAAGGCACCAATAAATTCCTTTTTTCAATAATATTAATTTTTTCTGTAACTGATAATTAAAGTGGTCCTGCCAAACAGAAATATAAAAATTGTTCCTGTCTGAAAGTCAAATGAGTATCTAAATTTACCAAACTGGAAATAGAGGCTAGGAATCCACTGTCTTCCCTTCACTCTACCTTTAACATTTGTATGTCAAAATCTCCCATAAATAAAAAACATTAATTAATAGCTGAGTTTATTTAAAGATTGACAGATGAATAATAACTGCTGAATTTCAGTTCTATGATTAGGTATAGATATAAGAAGTACAGACCACTCAGGTATGAGTTTCTAATCTGCAGTTCCAATGCTAATGCCAAGAGTGAGAAGACATATGGAAAGCATATAGGATCAATCCTTGTTAGATAATAGCTACTATTACTTAATACAACAACTCACAATTAACTTCCTAAGTACAAATGTCCTAATTTTTATTCTGTGCTATGTCTTTTTAGTGACTCTGCCTGTTCCCTATGCAGTAAACAAAGTCTTGAAAGAGATACTGACTGAGAGGCATAAAGGAAAACTCTATTATAACCTAACAAAATTTGAAGAGAACATATTTATTCTAAGACAAAAATCACACAAAAATTTAATCAAGGTTAAATAGGAAAAGGTAAAGAAATTTGTTGACGATCCACCATCAGTGTGAAGCAGGTTCTGTAAAATGTTGACCTATGACTATGTTGAACAAAGAGGAAAACTATTACCAAAACAGTATGTTTCTCAGGTAAAAGAAGAATACATAAAAAGGGAAAAAAGCTAGGCATTTACTATTTAGACAAAGAGGTAACTCTATTACAATACTGCTTGCCTCTAAAAGTCAATGAAATTCTAACAAACTGTTACCACATATCGACAACAAAAAATTAGAAGTTCAGTCTAGGAGGTTCACTAATGAAAGTGGTGAGGAAATGGGGAAGTGGGACTGGTGGGAGATCTGTTGATAGGATGTATGACCAATATCAAAAATACAACAAATGTAAGTATTAGCAAGGATGTGAAGAAAAGAGAACCTTGTACACTATTTGTGAGAATGCAGAACTGGCCCAGCCCTTATGAAAAACAGTATGGAGTTTTTCCAAAATATTAAAAGTAGATCTGCCATATCACCCAGCAATTCTACTTCCTTAGAATCTACTCAAAGAATGCAAAAACACTAATTAGAAGGGATATATATGCTCCCATGTTCGTGGCAGCACTATTCACAATAGCCAAGTTATAGAAAAAACGTGTTCTTAAGGATGGAGGAGTGGATTAAGAAGATGTGATAGACACAAAAAGGAATACTACTCTGTTATAAAAAAGATGAAATAATGATATTTGTGACAACACAAATGAAACCAGAGGGATTTTGCTAAGCAATGGAAGTCAGAAAGAGGAATAGCAGATGTTTTCACTCATGTTTGGAATATAAAGAAGAAAACAAAGAAATGGGTAAAATTAAACCAAAACAAACCCAAGAAAGCTGACTGCAGAATTACGTCTACAAGAATGGGAGGGTGAAGGATGGGAGACAAAATAAAGCGGGGACTCAGTGGACTGTGTTAGAGGATTATGAATGCTTTTTAGTGGCGGCCATGGGTGATAACGTACCAGAAGTGGTGTCCAGCTATACTCTAAAGCACAGTGTTTTAAACCAATGTAATCTCAATAAAAAATACCAAAAAAAAAAAATTGTTAGAACAAAGGAAGGATTACCTTCTCAAAACTGATGTTTGTATTAATGTGTAAATACTCTGCCAGTGCAGAGTATGTCTTAGATAGAATCCTCAAGTTTTAAGAAGTGCCAAACTACGAGCATGGCAGCAAAACAAATCAGGCTGTTCAATGTTATATTGGTTTGATCCTAAGATTAAAAGAAAATGAAAAGAAGGTATACTTGATAATAAGAGTAAGAGCAGTATATCCAAAATTACCTCTCTTGTAGTTGCTCGTCAGACATTTGCAGCTCCTCTTTTAAACGCATATACCTGTCTTCTCTCAGCAGCCTGGAGCCATCATAGAGGCTCAGCTCTCGATCATGGATTAACCTAATGGGATGTGAGAAGGTCAGGAAACAAAATTAATCAGTTTTGAAAATTGATGTTATCAGAAGTTGTTATTATAATCAGTTAACATTTTATTCATGCCTGGTATTACTGGCAATTGAGTCTACCAACTTTATTAGAATCACCTTTCAAAATTTTAAGTTGACTAGTGTTGCTACATTTGGCAAAACTACTGGTTTCTGTGTTGGGGGTGAGTAGTTATGGATACTGATTTGGATAGGAGGAGATAGAATGTGGAAGGAGGAGGAAGATGAAAAAAACAGTTCAATGAGTGGTTGAAAGATAACTATGAGAAACGCACTTATGAATAAGGCAGTTGAAACACACTCCCTTGAGTGATTTTACGATGAAATAAACAATATAAAAATATTTCTATCTTTAGAATTACATAATAAAAAATATCAAAACTCTCTGAAGTGAAATAACTAGTACTATTTTATATGCCAACTCTGATGTTTACCTAACCACAGCACAAACTGCAGCGCTGTCTTCCAGATGTTGCAGACACTGGAAGTACTATCCTTGATCTTACTGCACTGAGCGGAGGGGACACCGCCTCATACAGAGGTTAGGAGCATGAGCAGCAGAGTCAGCCTAGGTTGATATCCAGCTGTGCACCTTATTCGTCGAATGAGCAGGGAGGGAGAAAACTACTCACTATACACTTTTTTATCTTATAAATTGTGGCAATAATACTAATTCCATAGTATTGCTGTGTAAATTGACAGTTAATGTAAGCTTAATATATTTATTCTTAATATGGGCTGTGCATTAGAATCTCCTAGGAAGAGTTTTTAAAATACCGATATTCAAGCCTCACCCTGGATCAATTACATCACAATGAGTAGATGGAGTTCAGGTATCAGTAATTTTAAATCCCATCCCTGCAAAGTGATTCCAAGGTAAGGGACTGAGATGAACTAGCCTAGCACAGTGCCCAACACGGAATACTCAAATTAGTAACAGCTGCTGTTAGGATTACTTGACCTAACAGACAAAAGACAGCCAATGAAAGGAGAGTGTTTCTGTACTTCTCTGTTAGGAAGACAAAAATATTACAAATCTATGGATGTATATAAGTCACTGAGTCTATATTACTTTTAAAATACTCTTAAATCCGAATTAATACAGTGGTTTTGGAATCTTTAATTATACTTGGTATTTGCATCCTGTCCAGGATAAGAAATTTTGACTTGTTGGTTGGAGAAAGGGATTATTCCACTTATTTGATCTTTCTTCACTTAAGTTGAAGTTAAAAATCAAATGTCTATAAATGACAGAATCATGATATAAACAAAAAGAAAAAAACACTATTATTAATCTTTCAAATGACTCAGTATGGGAATATTTTCAATGACAGTTACACAAATGAAGTTTTCCTTTAACACTAAATTCTAGAGAAGTTAATTAGTAATATGTGGTGGATATTATCCCAGCCTAAACTGAAATAAGAACAGTTATACAAGTGCCATAGTTTATAAATAATGACTTCATATCCTATATAAAATATAACAAACAGCTATTATGTTTTGTGTAAGGAACTACATTTTTTCTCTCCCACTCAAAAAAAATTCTCAATAAGAATAACTAACAGCTTAGATATATGACTTCTATGATTTCTAAGGATTTTGTAAACACGTAATGAACAATATCATCAAAATACTTCTACCATTAGAAATCACAAAGCTTAAAATATCAAAAATCTTTATAATGAAATTATTACCATCTCATTTTTTTTAAAAAAATAATTATTTATTTATGCATACAAGAGCTGGGGTAGAGTCCAGGGAGGTGAGAGGATGCCAGAGTCCAGGGAGTGAGAGGATGCACCAAACAGAGCACCGAGCAGAACAGGCAGACTGACTGAAACACACTGCAAGGGCAGCAGCAGGCGAGGCAGGAGAGGCCTGCTATGCCATGTGGGTCCCTTTCCTGGCTAGCGGCAGGGATTGAACTTGTGCTGCAGTGGCTATGGTTTGCTTCATAGTGCATTGCTTAACTCACTGCACCACCAGGGAAGCCCTATTACCATTTCATATATCAACTATGATGTTGAAACTGTAACTCTAACAAATTACAGAAACTTCAGCTATGTGACTTGGTGTATTTACCTTAAGCATATATAGTCTAAGGCAGATTTTCCCCAAAAGTTAATTTTTAAAATTTTTTTATTGTACTATATTTACAACAGTTATTAAAAAAAAAACCTTCACTTCTACTTAGATGTGGAATTTTAAGTTTTTTGGAACCTATATAAACCCCTCCCCCACACAAAGTATTGAGAATGTTCCAAGTCTACTGTTTATGTGACATGTTTTTTATAGGTAAGACTCACACAAACCTTTGCAATACAGCCAGGGTGCCGGCATTGACCCGGTGAATGCCATCCAAGAGGACCAGCTTTCCTTCTATAGCAGCATTTACGAGGGGAGAAGACCTCCAGGCAGTGTCTCCATTTGGAAGAGTGTATCTCTGCTGCAGCAAATCACGTGCTGTCATATCCTGCAACCAACCCCGACACCCATGAAAATAAATGCAAAATTCATTTTAAGACATGTATGAAAGCTTCTTAGCTTTACAATTACCATTATCTGAAGATAACATCCCATACAATTGGGAAATCATCTGTAGTCCAACAAAGAGAAAGATATTCAGAAGCATTTCTTGTCTATTTGAGGTTTATTTTCTTTTGTTTATCCACATAAAATAGTAAGAATGAAGGATTTTTTCCTCCTTTTAACTTTGCACAACCTCCCACTTTAAAATGTTTATTTGGAAGTACACAAATGATGAAAGTAATTTCCATCTGACTTTAGAAGAAATTAACACAATCTGCTTTCTTTCAGTAGGGACCAAAACATAGGGTTTTATTTTAAAGATACACAGGTCAAACAAACTTAACAAGCAAACATTCTTACCAATAATGTGCAAAACCTTTCTGTGGATGATTTCTCCTGAAAAGCTAAGCTAGGAATCATCACAATGACTCATTTTATTTAAAAAGAAATAAAAATGTAGGAAACTGAGTAGACAGTCATTAGATGAGATACAGTAATTGACAAAGATTAGCATGGCACTAAGCGAATTTTTGAAACACATACACAATGTGTTAACACTGAAACAGTAACACAGATTTAAGCAAATTACTAATAGTTGTGGCACATAATTATTGTTAAACAAAAAACTAGGAGCCATACAGTACAAACAAGCACATGTGTTAGTGTTATAGGTGATTGTGTCTTTGCTGTTTTCAGCTTCAGATTAATTTTTGTTACTTATATCAAATGAAAGTTAAACTTTTATGGTAAATTTTATTGAAAATTTAAAAATCTTTTGTAAGTTCTTTGATATGCAACTCTAAATTTTAAGCAGAGAGAAAACTAGTTGTTTTGTTTAGTCACAATGTTGTCTTAATTATTTCAAAGTTCTCACTACCAAAGAAGTACTGACTTAGGAAGGACGAATAGGGTTATATTAAATCATAAAGACACTCAAGAAACAGTGACATTCAAACTCAACAAGTCCCAGTAACCTAAGGACCAGTTTTGACATACTATCAGAATTTGGCTAACTCATTCATTTTATCTGATTTTTCAACTGCAAATGTGAAATTCTATGCAAACCATAGAGGAAGATCTTTCTAAGTTGCTAATGGCAGTTACAAGAGCCAAAACTAAATCTAGAACCACCGTCAATGTTTACTGAGATGGTTCTTGGTGAGAATGAGCTCATTCCCACTCGTGGCTGTGCTCGGGAAAGGGAGCATGCTGCAAGAAAGCAGAACAAAATCAAAGTAAATGTTTGTGGGTCATTTTAATAAATTATTTAAAAAATTCAAATGTACATATACATATAAATCTTCTAAAAGCTAATATAAGAACAGATTAATTTGAAGAAACTCTTGCTACTAATTAACCCAGAAAAATATTCACTAAGAAGTTACATCACACACTGTCCTAGAGTACAAAACAAACAGAAAACATGCTTTGCACAGTGGTTCTAAACAAAGCTACATACTGGAAATAGATGAGGGAACTTTCAGCAAACATATGAGCTTATGATCATTACCATGGAGATTCAGATTCTAGAGTAGATCTAAAGAGGGGTTTCCTAAATATATATTTTTTAATTAAACACTACATAGGTGATCTCTAATATGCTTCCCAGGTGGGAAATAATGATACTATAAGGCTCTATAAAAGAGGCACAAAATTAACATGAAACTGTGTTCTATATCATCTCATTTATTTATATCCTTTCCTTTTTCTAATAAAGAATTAAGAGACTGAGGGCTCCTTGGTGGCATAAGGGGTTGAAGGTCGCACTGTGGGGCCTCTGCAGCCACTGCAGCACAAGTTTGATCCCCAGCCTAGTTGGTGACCCACATGGCACAGTAGACTTCTCCTGCCTTGCCCACTGTTCCCCTCAGCAGTGTATTTCATTGCATCTGCCTGTTATGCTCCCCATTCTGTCTCTGGTAAATCCTCTCACCCTACCCCCCACACTCTGGCCTCTACCCCTATTCTTGTATGCATAAATAAATAAATCTTAAAAAAATGTTTAGAAGAGATTGCATGAGGATATATAAAATGCATAAAGTACAATGTGAAAAAAATGAAGGAAAAAAGGAAAGATGATTTAATTCCTTTAAGTATTTTCCCTCTGGTATTTAAAAGGTAGCATGAAGAAGGCATCCCACTGATAATATCTTTAAAGAAATGAAAGGGTACTGATTTTGAAAATCCCAGCACCACACTGAAAAGAGATGGCATTCTGAACCAACTTGGTTGAGTGTTTTGCCTGGACCCAGGAAAAGATGAGACTTAAGAAGTACAGACTTCTAAGAAGCTAAGGTTAGCAACTGGTAACTCATTTTTAAAATTTCAACAGAGAAAATTCTTCACTCCCACACCAACACATCCCGAATCACCATTCTGTGAATGATATGAAAATAACTACTTCATTTGGCCATGATTCCAAAGTGAAAATCTTGTTAATTCATACAATGTGTATGCTACTTGCCTCATTCAAGTAAGAAAATATTTATTTACTAATAATGATGGGAAAGATGATCAATACCCAGAGTTTCTCTTTACCAATCTAGTCAATTCCAGTAGAAAAGACCCCCTTTTCGATTACTGGAGTAAAGGAAAAAGACTATTTGTTGCTTTACAGTGAGTAACCAGTCAGTACAGCTCATTGCTGTTAATATCAACCTCCAAACACAGACCAGAAATATTCTTCCTTTTTTTCAGTCTTCAGAGGGAAAGAAAATACAAAAATCCTGCATTTCTTAGAAGAATAATTCAACTAGAGTCATTTGTAGAAACCTGGATGGAGCTAGAAGGAATTATGCTCAGCAAGTAAATCAGAAGGCAAAAGAAAAACACTGGATGGTTTCAATCCTAGGAGGAATATAAGAGAACCAAATAAGGGAACAAGGAAAAGAATAATAACAATGAAAATGAAAAAAAAAAAAACAAAAACACAACACAAAAAAACCAAAAAGACAAGAACAAATCAGAAACACTGTGTGTGTGTGTGTGTGTGTCTGTGTAGGGGGGATGGGGAATGGAATGGGATGAGGGCAGAAAGAGCAACAGGGACTGAGGTGATGGTGCACGGGTGAAATGGTGGTGGGAAATGGGGACCACAATTGATGTTAACGATATATAAATAACAGGAAAACACACACAAAAGAAGAATTCAATTTAGTTTATCACCTACTCTCCGCATACCACCATATTAAAAAGAGGCACTCTTCACTTCTAATATACCTTTTCAAAATAAAACCCCTCCTGAGAGAAAAAAAATAGTATTCCCATTAATATGAGTTGCTTGTTTTCATAATTAACACCTTACAGTGGGAGTAAAGGTGAAATTCCAGCTTTTCCTTACACACATGATGGTCCTATTTTCAGAATATTATTTATAATCAGAAGTAATTTTCAATTGTGAGTTAATTTCAGTGTGTCAAAAATACAAGACAAAGTAAAACTGAACTTTCACAGAACAACTGAATTTAATCAAACCTAATTAAAAGAACTTTTCAACATAATCTGTAAGTTTATGTGATGTGATAAGAACTGATCTTTAAAATAGAGAAACAGCATTTTCAAATGTTGCTGTCTTTGGAATATTTGAGTTTTAGTACCGTGAAATTGTATAAATAACTTTGTTTACTTTGACATTGACTATTTGATGGAATTGTTTAAAATATATATCATTTCCTTATACTTCCTACCTACACACAAATCCCAAAAGTAAGTAGACAGGCAAATTTAAAAACTTTGTGGCTTAATCCATGTAAGCATTTTGTAAGCACTAATAAAAGTCAAGAAAGATAAATGATCCCTTTTTGCATATATTTTTGTAACCCCTGAAAACTTTGAACTTAAGAGAATAAAAATAGCACCAATGATATCATAGGGCCAAAACCATTTCCTCTCTCTGCATTTCCTTAAAAATTTCTAAATAACAGGACATGAAATCTAGTTCCTTTAGAGCTACCATTGTCTAATCTTCAACACCTCACCTTCATTCAGATCCCTGGAAAAATCCATATCTCTCTTAAGATTCTGTGTCATTTGGATTTTTTGCTCTTTTGATTTGCAATGGAGAAACCCTACTGAAAATAAAAATGTCCTATTAAAATGAGAAAAAGCATACGTGTATGAAATGTATCAGAGAATCACATCTGAATCCTAAAACAATAACTTATATGTTTTCATTACCTAACTTTCCTGAGATTTTCTTAAAAACCCAGATATAAGTCATTATATACAAGTTAAAACTGCAGAGTGTTTTAAGTCGTCTTGTAAAAATATGTACTTAATAAAACTAAAAATAAGTTGATAAAACAAGGGCAACAGAAACCAAGAAAGCTAAAGATAACACACATAATGCAAACTATAACAATTATTTAAAACATGAATCTGATACTCTCTAATGTCTAAAATAAAGAGTGCCTTTCTCAAGTTACCTAAGTCATAATCGCTATGATATTGACACCAAAAAAGATGTACCACTGTAATTCTTGATAATGAGATTAAGAAAATGTTTCACATAGGTCAGGTCATCATATAAATACTATGTTTAAAGAAACAAAAATAGTAATTCCAGTAATAACACACATGGAGAATTTAGTAGGTGTTAAATGCTTTACATAAATTCACTTGTAATCCTCAGAACCCTAAGAGACAGCTACATTTATTATCTTTATTTTTACAGATGACAAAACCAAGGTACAAAGTAGTTAAGAGCTGACCCAATCAAGGACACAGCTGATAAGCAGAGAAGGTGGGATATCCTTAAAAGTATTATCGTGACAAATACAGCAACAAATTTCAGTAAAGGAAATTCCAGACAGTAGACTAGTCTGGATCAATTAATTCACAGCTATACTTTAGAGTTAACATAGGAATGTGCCAATTGCACAAACGCAGGATACCCTTCACAAATGCTCTTTTTCAATCCATTTCATTGCGAAAAGTAAGAAAGTAATGACTACGGTGTCACCACTCCCCAAAATGCTGTCAAATGCAGTAATCTCCATTGTTTAGGAAAAACATACTCAAATGCAAATATAAGAGTTGAACAAAAAAGCTTTAGTTAACAATAATATATCTAGATAGACATGACTTCATTCCTTATTTCTGAATAAACCCATAAATGATGGGCATTTCTATTTTCTTTTTTTTTTTTCAGATTGGGATAAATAAGCATTATTAATGTTCTGTCTTCCAAAAGAAACTAGGTGACAGCCTGTATGCTTTCTAGCTCAAGTTTTGCTTATTTGAGCAAAATAAGCAAAACTTATCCTATTAAAAAAAAATTATCACTAGTATAAACACTAAAAAAATCTGCGACTTACCTGAATAAAGGAATACACTAACACTAGCTGAGGTAGGCCATCAAATGTGCAATAAGGAATTAATTATGTCCATACCTATTAGTGTCAGAATATTGCACAGATATTTCATAAAGACAAAATGTTAATAATGATTTTTAGATTCCAAAACAGAAATGAAGCATTATTTGCAGTTGAACAGTCAGTGAACAGCACACAAGGCACGCTGCCAACATTCTTGAGAGTCATTTATGTTTGATCTCAAAGGAATAGGCTTCTTGTTTTACATATATTGTAAAATTATTTGTAAACTCTTCCAAGCTTCCCCCTCAAGTTCCCCTTTTAAAGAACTATTTTTAGCCTCTCATATATATAGTCAATGCTCCCTTTATGTAAACAATGATGGCAGTAAAAGTCTATTATGATAGTTTTAAGTTATTCTTATATGGATGAAAAGAAGTAATTTCTAGCTTTCCTCATTGTAAACAGAAGGATCTATTTCAAGATGATCTGCTCTAGAGATTTATTCAATGAACAGCAAATTCTTGTGACTGAAGCTAACTAGAAGTTAAACCCACTGTCTCAATAATAATAACAATTGACTTAACAAAAGGACATCTTAATAAAGTCACAAAATAAAATATAAAGTCAAGGCCAGTATATGTATAAATAATGTATATGTGTCCAATGAAAAACCTAATCAAATCCCCTTCTACTGGGGCCTCCTTGGTGGTGCAAGGGGTAGAGGCCCAGAACTATGAAGCTATTCACAGCCACTGAAGCATGAGTTTTTCGCCAGCCAGGGAGGGGACCCACATGGCACAGCAGACCCTTCCTGTCTCACCCGCTGCTCCCATCAGCAGTATATTTCAGTAGAACTGCCTGCTCTGCTCCCTGCTCTGTCTCTGGTGAGTCCTCTCACCCCTTGCAACTCTGGCCTTTACCCCAGTTCTTGTATGCATAAAGAAATAAATTTTTAAAAAAAGTCCCTTTCTTCAATCCTTCTTGTATTACAGAGGATAGGAAATCAGAAGCATCACTGCTTAGCTGTCTTTGTAATTACAGTTTTGTGTATGACCCAGGTTCCACTAAAATTAATGCATACACAAAAGTGGGAACTGAAAAAACTGGCCGTGAGCAATGACAGTTAGGTGGCAGTCATCAACAGGAGACTTGCTCTTCTAGAACAGCTATGGCCTTATTTTCTTTTGGCTCTCTCATTGTTAACTAGGCAAATGAAACATCGTCCCATTGGAATGTCAGGTCCAAGTTTCTCTTCACTGCTGCAACCTTAACATCTGAACAGATTCTCCCTAAAATCATCTTAACTAATATCTTCTAGTAGTACTCTTGGTGTTAGGTAGGCAGGATGTGTTCTATCGTCCACAACATAACGGTAATATTTTTAAAGTAAACCAACTTATTAAGGCCTATGCAGAAACGTTCACAGATAACTATATAAAAAGGGTAATAAGAACAGTTTCAAAAAGGGCAAAGAAGCAGAGATGTTACAGAGTGAAAAACTCCAATATATACAAATTAAAGAAACACATTTTGTTCCACTGGCACTGCAAACTCAGTTGCATTTTACTGCTAATGTTGGACCCATTAATTTATAATTTTAAAATAAGTGAAAAAGCAGCATTTTAGCTTAAATATCTTTAATAATATCTGCCTTATAGGGAATATTTTTAAAAGCAAGCGACAAGATATAAAATCAAGGTTGCTGCAAGAATTAGCAACCTTTATAGCCAATGAAGTAAAAACATCTGTAGCAGATAAAGCATTTGGATAAACTCAGTAACACCCAAATCCCTACTAGTCAGCTAATATGGAGGGTAGCAGAGTTGAAAGGACAGGGACAGAATGTATAAAACTGGGCTTCAATTCCAATTCTGCCACTTATTATAATGTGGTAAATAGTTAAAGGGAGCAAAATATCTCCAGAATTAAATGAGATAGCATCTGGCATCTAGTGGAAATTTAATAAATGACATTGAATTTTAATCAACTTAAGTAATAATATGCAAATCTATTATAATTCAAATCTCACAGTAAGCATAAATTAATAATTCAAGACACTAATATAAGTGGTAAAACAGTGCTGTATGATAAGAAATTTTTATCTAAAATTTAAAGAAGAGGCACTATTGAAATATGGTTTTATTTTTTTAATTAACTAATTTAATTCCCACCATCATTTCACTAGTGCATCATCACCTCATCCCTTGTGCTCTTTCTACCTTCATCACAGTCCCTCTCACACCCCCAAAAAGTGCCTTTGATTTGTTTTTGTCTTTTTGTTCTTGTTGTGTTGGTTGTTTTTATTATTATTATTGTTCTTTTCCTTGAGCCCTTTTTTTTTTAAAGATTTATTATTTATTTATGCATACAAACACTGGGGTACAGGCCAGAGGTGTGGGGGGGTGAGAGGATTCACCACAGAGAGCTGGGAGCAGAACAGGCAGATTAATGGAAGTACACTGCTGAGGGGAGCAGCGGGCACAGCAGGAGAGGTCTGCCGCACCATGTGGGTCCCCTCCCTGGCCGGCAGCAGGGATCGAACTTGTGCTGCAGTGGCTGCGGTTTGCTTCACAGTGCGTTGCTTAACCCGCTGTGCCACCAGGGAGGCCCTCCTTGAGCCCTTTTTTTGTTCCTTTATATTCCTCCTAAAAGTGAAATCATCTGATATTTTTCTCTTGCCTTCTGACTTATTTCACTGAGCATAATTCCTTTTAGCTCATCCAGGTTTCTACAAATGACTCTAGTTTATCTTTTTTGATTGCTGAATAGTATTCCATTGTATATATGTACCACATCTTCTTGATCCAGTCATCTATTTTTGGGCATTTGGGTTGCAAAACAAGTAGTTTTTAATAAAGAAAAGTTGACAACAGTCAGATTTGAACTGGTCCTTTAAAATTAATTTTAAAAATGTATTTGCTTACTCCTTCAACTATTGACTGCATTCTACATGTAAGTCACTGTTCCAGGTGTGGGAATACAGCAGAGAAGAAAATAAACATGGACCTTACATTCCACTAAGAAGAGAGAACAAAAGTAGACAAAGGAGAGGAGAAAGCGCAAGAAGGGAGGGAGGGAGGGAAGAGACACAAATAAGAAAAAATACATTGTAATCAGTGTTATACAGAAAATATCAATATTAGATAATATAGATAGGTAATATAGGCAATTACTCTGTAGATCAAGGATATGCTCTAAATATATTCAAATGACTTGAATGAAAACAGACCATATAAAGACTGGGCAAGACAAGGCAACAGACTTGCAAAAGGTTGGAGGTAAGAAAAAAAAGACATGATGTTAGATTTAAGGAATTGACAGTAGTGAGATTGAAGCAAAAGCAGCCGAGTCCTGCAGGGAGAGAGAAACCTAGAAACCCAGGCATTAGTTGGATGATATAGGACAGTGATTTTCAATTCTGGCTGCCTATAAGAATTGCTGTATAGCTTTTGAAAAATACTGAAGTTGGATCCCACCTTAGGCCATTACCTCAGATTCTGGTGGTGGGGCCTGATCACCAGATGTATTTCAAAGCTCTTTGGATGATACTAATACGTAGTCTAGTTTGAAAAGTATTGGTAGAAAGGTCATAAGTCAGGATATTAAGTCCTTATTTTACTGTTAAGTGATGAAAAGCCATTGATAGATTCTAAATAGGGCAAATGTTTGATATTTACAAACAAAATCTCTAACTCAAATGTTCTCAACAAAAAAGATATATTGAAAAAAATCAACCAATGTTTCACCAACATAACTGAAAGTTTTAAAACATTAACAAAAGAAATTGAAGATACAAATAAATGGAAAACTATATCATTCTCTGGTTTGGAAGAATATGGTTAAATTACCCATACTATCCAAAATAATCTACAGATTCAATGCAATCCCTACCAAAATTTTACACAGAAATAAACAATCATAGAATTCATATGTAACCACAGAAGATCCTGAATAGTGAAAGCAGTCTTGAGAAAAGAAGAACAATATGGAGAAATCACACTGATTTGAACTGTATTAAGAAGCTATTGTAATTCTTTTAAAAGTATGGTATTGGCATAAAAACAGACATAGGTTAATGGAAGAGAACAGAGACGAGAAATGAACCCACAAACATATGTAAAACAAAATTATAATAAGAGTCAAAAATGTAGACTACAAATAGTCTCTTCCTAAGTGATGTGAGGAAAACTATACAGCCATATGCAAAAGAATGAAACTGAACCCCTATCATCTACCAAACACAAAAATTAACTCAAAATGGGTTAAAGACGTAAGACCTATCCATTAAACTCTTACAAGAAAATAAAGGCAGTACATTCTGAGACATCAGTCTTAGTGATATTTTTAATTTGACACAAAAGTGAAGACCAAAAAAATGAAATAAACAAGTGGGCAATAAAATGAAAATGAAAGTTTCTGCAAAGCAAAGGAAACCAACAAAATGAAAAAACTACCAAATGGTAATTTTGCAAGTCATATGTCTGATGAGTGGTTAATATCCAAAATTACCTAACTCTTCCAACTCACTAACAACAAAACACAATTAAAAGGTGGGCAGAGGAACTAAAGAGACATTTTTCCAAAGAAGACATACAAATATCCAATAGGTGCTCAACATCACCAATTGTTAGGAAATTCAAATCAAACCCATAATAGGATGCCACTCCACACCTATTAAAATGGTTGTCAAGAAAAGACAAGAGAAAACAAATGCTGGTGAGGATGTGGAAAAAAAATCCAACCCTTGTGCATTATAGGTGGGGGAAAAAACACTTTTTAATTTTCCTCCAAAAATTACAAGGGAGAACTATGATAAGATTCAACAATTCCACTTCAGAATATATTATCTGAAGAAGATGAAAATAGGATTAACGAAGAGATATTTGCAACTCCATATTCATTATAGCATTATTCACAATAATCAAAATCCATCTGTGGGTGAATGGATAAAGAAAAGGTGATTACATTCACTCACACAACCACAGACAGAGAAAGATTATTCAGCCATTAATAGGAAGGAACTCCTGCTATTTGTGACAGTATGTAAGGGCCTTAGGGTGTTATATTAAGTAAAATAAATCTGCCAGAGAAAGACAAATATTACACTGAATCACTAACATGTGGAATCTTAAAAGGAAAAAAAAATCAAACTCTTAGAAACAGGGTTACAAATTAGTTGCCAGGATCTGGGGGAGTTAGGGGGACATTGATAGAAGTGGACAAATTTTCAGGTATAAGGCAAATAAAGTCTGAGAACACAGTATATAGTATCTCCAGTTGATACCACTGTCTTACACAATTGCAATCTCCTAAGAATAGAATTTAATCCAAGAGAGAGATCTATAAATGATCAAACAATACAACTTATGTGTTCTTAAAAACTCTACAAAGTAAAATGCCATATGCCAAATGCACTGACCACCAAATTCTAAACAGTGGGTCCTGGGATGGAGGGGTAAAGCTACTTCAGAAGTCCAGTGCTATAATGGATCCTGCAAAATAAATAAATAAAGTAAATGATGTTACACTTCTAATTCACTATGAGGGTAGAGTAATGTGGCTAAGAAACTATGAAATCCTGGGGACCCCTGAGTAATGTGGCTAAAACTATGAAATCCTGGGGACCCCTGAGTAATGTGGCTAAAACTATGAAATCCTGGGGACCCCTGAAAGTCTTTTGCCATGGCTCCAGGACTAGACAGCTATTTTGATTGCTTTCATGTGTCTCTTCTGGCACCTTCCTCATATAACCAAAGCTACTTTCCCTGAATTACCCCCTCCTCAAATTGGAAACAGCAGGGATTCAAATGCCTATTCACTAGATGGGAGATAGGGAATAGTTTATGGATTCAGGTAGTGTCACTGAAGATAAATGTGGAGACTCCTCCTGCCTGAAGCAGCACAGAAAGAGGCTTGTTAAAATTATGGAAACAGGCTAGTAGAGGTAGAAAGCAAAATTCCTTCCTGAGTAAAGGCATAAGGGGTCTCATTACTCTCTAGCAAAGACAGTGCCTGTCCACAAATCAGAGTTTCAGGCAACCACAGGAAAAGAGCAGGAAGCCTCACAAGAACTGGGCTGGCCAAAGTCTCTTAAAATTGTTAATCTTCAAAGAGTAGTCCATAGAGTAAAAATCAGGATTTTAGCAACTTCTCCCAGCTTAAGTCTCAAACTACTTAAACTCTTAAGTTCCTCGAAGTATAGTTGACTCTGCTAAAAAACATACTTTTCCTAAAAGGCGCTCACTACAAACAACTCAGTCTTGTTTCTACTATTAAAACTGGCTTATAAATCAGCAATGAAGTTGTATGCATTTAGAACAAGTTTGGGCTCTGAGTAACTGAGCATTTTTTTTTAAATAGGGTTAGGAAAAAAACACAAAGATTTAGGAATCATAATAGGAAACCAGATAGTAAAGTTAAATATTATTTTTTATTTCTAAGAAAATGTTCACAAAATATATATTAACAAAAGCTAATGAAATCAAAATCAAATCAAAGCTATACCCTTCTTTTCTTCCTTTTTGAGACAAGCTCCCCATAATGAATATATAGAAAAATAACTTCACCACTAATCCCAACAACTTTTGACAAATGCCTCAGTCTTACAAAGACTTAGAAAACTATGAAATCCTGGGGACCCCTGAAAGTCTTTTCCTCAGATCCCCAAACATTGCTTTATTTGGGTTTACTGCATACATATATTTAAAATAAAAGTACTGACTAATGGAGATGGACAAATGGACAACTACTAAAATGGCTCTTAGCAACAGTACTAGGACATCACTACAAGTTTGGAGCTACTCCACAGAGAATCTCCAAATTTGAAATTCTTTCCTTCTCATTTTTATGGATCTTATGTTTTTGTATCACCAAGCACGGTAAATTAAATACCTTTTAGGCTGGAATTCCTTATTTGGTAGGATTCCTTGGTCAGTTTTGCTTTCTTCCTTGGGTTAGTTATGTGGTTTTATTGTAATGTTTATTTTTATACACATGACCAAGACCTCCTAGAGTGTTTTTATAAATCAAACAAATACCTCATAACTAAATTTGTTAAAATAACACAAAAGATGCTGCTGTCCATTACTGTAAAAAGACACTCTTCCCAATAAATAAGAAGCCCAGTTCATACTTTCAAAGTTAAAAAATGTGAAAATGAAATTCAAATACCTTTTGTGAAAAAGCCAAATAAAGACATTTTCTATTTGCCTTTTAAAGGGTAAATTTATCCAATATAAAACTGTTTATTCAAAGTGAACTACAGGGCCTCCCTGGTGGCTCAGTGGGTTAAGCAATGCACTATGAAGCAAACCACAGCCACTGCAGCATGAGTTTGATCCCTGCTGCTGGCCAGAGAGGGGACCCACATGGCGCAGCAGATCTCTCGTGCCTTGCCCACTGCTGCTCTCAACAGTGTGTTTTAGTCAGTCTGCCTCCCCACTCTGTCTGGTGAATCCTCTCACCTCACATGACTGAAGCCTGTATCCCAGCTCTTGTATGCGTAAATAAATAAATCTTTAAAAAAAAATCCTGTTTATTCAAAGTGAACTATAGGGCCTCCCTGGTGGCGCAGTGGGTTAAGCAACGCACTATGAAGCAAACCACAGCCACTGCAGCACGAGTTCAATCCCTGCTGCCAGCCAGGGAGGGGACCCACATGGCGCAGCAGATCTCTCCTGCTGTGCCCGCTGCTCCCCTCAGCAATGTGCTTCGGTTGATCTGCCTGTTCTGCTCCCCGCTCTCTGTGGTGAATCCTCTCACCACCACCCCACACCTCTGGCCTGTACCCCAGTGCTTGTATGCATAAATAAATAAATCTTTAAAAAGAAAGTGAACGATAACATATTGCACAGCTACACTTTGAAGTACATGTTGAATTTTTAGACTATACAGGTTTAAAAGATTATCAAGTTAAACTAGCAAATATCTTGCCTTTTCAATATGTAACTTTGTGTTATGTCCTACATTATAAATTCTCTCAGTTCTTCATGAGAGTTAAACATAAAATACAAGTGTTATTATACTCAACTTCTAAGATTATCTCTGTGAAATGAGAAGTCTATGTTATGTCATATCACTAATTCAAACAGAAACATGCATACCTATGTTCACTGTAGCACTATTTATTATAGCCAAGTTATAGAAACAACCTAAGTATTCAATAACAGATGAGTGGATTAGAAAAATGTGTTATATACACATGATGGAATACTACTCAGCAGTGAAAAAATAAGAACTCTGGCATTTGTGACAACATCAATAGAACTAGAAGGCATCATGCTAAGTAAAATAAATCAAAAAGAGAAAGACAAAAGCTTAGTGGATTCACATATATGTGAAACACAGAGAAACAAAACAAAGAGTCAGACAAAACCAAACTAATAACAAACCCTAAATATCTGACTATGGAATTGAGACTACAAGATGGGGAGAAGTAGGAAACAAAGCATGGAGGGGACACAATAGTCTGTGTGGAGAACTGTATTTATCTTGGTGGTAGGTGTGGTATGTTGACATACATCTGAGAAGGTATGATCTTATGCCTCTCAATCACACAGTGTTGTACACAAATATTACCTCAAAAAATTTCAATTATAAAAATAACACACTATTGAGATGGACTTCTAGTAGTTGAAAACAGCCATTAAATTTGGGAAACTCTTCTATTCTATACGTTGCTTTAAAAAATGCTTGTAAGTAGAAAAACAGACCAACACTAAAAAGAAAAATGATTTGAGAATACTAACATTCTAATCAACATTCTAATCTAAGCAATCAAGAAAATTTAAAGGAAAGCATTCCAAATAAAATCATAAGGTATTTGTAGGGCCTCAATACATGCCATCTTATCTCAGAGTGTCACTATTTGCTGCTTACTGTTTTTAGAGATGTACCATGCAGCAGGGAAAATAATGGCTTGAAATTAATAAGTTAGGACCTGTTGTACAAGTTTTGGCTAATTTGAGGAACAAGCACTGGCACTTAACCTTTCTCATCTTTAATTTTTAAAGTCAGGGAATTCTTCTGTACTGGTCTAATTTAGAATAACTAGTGCGTTGTACATAATTTATTATCATGAAATTATTTTTGAAAAAGATGGAAATACAGGAAAAGTTATTATAGGAAAGAAATAAACTTTTTTAGTCTCCTGGCTTACCCTATAAAATGTGTTAGTTCTCAAAAAGTAGAATTGATCTAAATAATTCTATTGCTTTTCAACATTAAAGGGCTATAAACAGAAAAAAATAAGTTTTTGATTGGGAAGATGATATCTAAAAATCAATGATCATTAATATATATATACACACACATATAAGATATTTTGTAATTTCCCAGACCTCTAAGGTGGTTTGTGCTTATTTGTTCATCCATTCAATTATTCATTCATTCATTTTTTTTTTTTTTGAGACAACATTGATTTACAATGCTTGTTTCAGAAGCGGAGGATCTCCCACTTCAGGTGTTGTTACCACACCATAGCTACCACCCATGTACCCATAGTCTACTTCAGTAGCACATTGTGCCCTGCCCTCCCTTTGTGCTCATCCACTACCTCGCACTCCTCTTCTTGTAGGCACAATTCCACAGTTAGATTTCTAGGATTATTATGGCTTTTTGTTTCTCATATACCACATATCAGTGACATCATCTGGTATTTGTATTTTTCTTTCTGACCTATTTCACTTACCAGTAATCCCCTCCAGTTCTATCATGTTGTTGTTGCAAATGGCAAGAATCTATTTGTGTTGATAAAGGAGCAATGTTCCATTGTGTGTGTGTCTTTCACATATTACTGATCCACTTTGGGCACTTAGGTTATTTCCATAGCTTTCCTATTGTAAATAGTGTTGTGATAAACATAGGAGTGCACACTCCCCTTCAAACTAATGTTTTTGTATTCTCTGTGAAGATATGTAGGAGTAGAATGGCTCATGTGGTAGACCCATTTTTTAATATTTTAAGAAATATGCTTTCCATAAGAGCTGGACCAATCTACATTCTCACTAACAGCGAAAGAGGGTTTGTTTTCTCCTTATCCTCAGTAGCACTTGTTTCTGGTCTTTTGATAGGAGTTGGGATCTCTTTGTGGTTTTGATTTGCATTTCCCTGATAGATGAACATTTTTTCACATGCCATTCGTAAGTCTTTGAAGAAATGTCTATTCAGCTCTTCTGCCCATTTTTTGATTGAGTTGTTTTCGGTTTATTAAGTATTTTGTAGATCTTGGGTATTAGCACCTTATCAAATTGGTGGTGTGCAAATATTGTCTTCCCTTCAGAGAGGTGTCTTTTTGTTTTAGTGACAGTTTCATTACCTGTGCAGAAGCTCTTTAGTTTGATGTAGTCCCAATTGTTTAAATTACCTTTTGTTGTCCTTACTGATGAAGACAAGTCCACAAAGACATTTCTGAAGCCTGTGTGATAGTGTTTTATGTATTTTATGGTTTCCGGTCATATCCAAATCTTTAATCCATTTTGACTTGAATTTTGTATATGGCGTGAGATAGTGGTATAGTTTCATTCATTAACAGATAGCTGTCCAGTTTACCAAAGCCATTTATTGAAGAGGTTTCTCTTTCTCCAGTGTATATCTCAGCAAATTTGTCAGAGATTAACTGTCCATATAGGTGTGTGTTTATTTCTGGATTCTCAATTCTACCCCATTGATCTGTGTATCTTTTGTTCCACTACAATACTTCTTTTGATTAGTATAGTCTGAAGGCTAAAAGTGTGATATCATCATTCATCCTCTTTTGTCAGGATTACTTTAGCTATTCAGGGTCTTCTGTGGTTCCATAAAAATTTAAGTAAGTTTGGCTCTATTTTTTTTGAATGCCACTGAAACTTTGATAGGAATCACAATAAATTTGTATTCTGCTTTGAGTAAGATGACCATTTTGACAATGTTAATTTGTTCAATTCATGAACAGGGAATGCATTTCTATTCCATGTGTCTTCTTCTATTTCTTTTAACAATGTCATATAATTTTCTTTGCATTTGTCTTTCACCTTCCTTTGCTAAGTTTATGCCTAGACTGTTTTGTGTTGTTGCTGTTTTTAATGCAAATGTAAATGGGATTACATTTGATCTCTTTCTCTTCCAACTGTCTGTTTAAATATAGGAAGGAAATTAATGTTGACTGAAAATAGTAATAGCTTTCTTTCTTCTTTTCCCAATTTGGATTCCTTTTATATTCTTTTCTTGCCAAATTGCTCCAGCTATGACTTCCAATACTATGTTGAATAATGGTGGTGAAAGTAGACATCCTTGTACCAGATCTTGGTAGAAAAGTATTCAGTTTTTCAGCATTGAGAATGATGTTAGTTAAGCATTTGTCACATATGGCCTTTATTTTGCTGAGGTATATTCCATTTATCTGAAGTATTTTTCAGGATTTTCACTATAAATGAAAGTTGGATCTTGTCAAGTATTTTCTCAGCATCTATTGATAATCATATTTTTGTCTTTTCTTTTATTGATATGAGTTACACTGTTTGATTTTAAAATGTTGGACACTCTCATGCCCCTGGAATAAATGCCACTTCATCATGTTTATGATCCTTTTAAAGAATTGTTGATTTTGGTTTGTTAAGATTTTGTTGAAGATTTCTGCATTTGTGTTCATTAGGGAAATTGGTCTGTAGTTTGCTTGGTGTCTTTATTTCTTTTTGGTTTAGGGTAATGTTGGCCCCATAAAATGTGTTTTGAACATGCCTTCTTTCTGAATTTTTTGGAAGTTTGAGAATTATATGTCTTAGCTCATTTCTGAAGAACTGACAGAACCCACTAGTGAAGCCATCTGTTCCTAGACTTTGGTTTATAGGGGGACTTTTGACTACTACATCAATTTCTTATCAAGTGGTTGTATATTTCTAAGAATTCTTCCATCTCTTCTAGGTTATTAAATATAGTCTATTAATATTAGTATATAAATGTTCTCTTATGATCTTCAAAGCTTTAGAGATGTCTGTTGTAACTTCTCTCTTATTTCTGATCCTATTTTAATTTTCTCCATTCTTTTTCATCATGGTGCTACTGAGAAGATGTTGATTTCATTTATTTTTCCAAAGGACCAGCATTTTGGTTTCATTCATCTTTTTTTACTGTCTCTCTGTTGTTTAATTTTGCTCCACTTTTTATTTTTCCTTTCTTCTATTGGATTTTCTTGTTCTTTCCTAGTTCTTTCAGGTAATACACATTATTAATTTGAGCTCTTTCTTGTTGTGGATCTGTATTGCTATAAATACCCCTCTTATTATTGCATTTGCTGTGTCCTATAAGGTGTGTCCTCATTTTCATTTGTCTCAAGGTATTTTTTTAATTCCTTCTTAGATTCCCTCATTAATCCGAGTCATTCAGTATTGTTTTGTTCAGTATGCACCTATTAAAAGTTTTACTGCCTTCTCTGTGTAGTTGATTTCTATATTAGTAACACTGTGTTTAGGAGATGATATTTGGTATGATTTCATGAATTTGTTGATACCTACCTTGTGTAACCAACCCTGGAGAATATCCTATGTGCACTTGAGGAAAATGTGTATTCAGCTTTTGTGGGGTACAGTGCCCTATAACTATCTATGAAGTCCATGTGGCTTAATTCTTTAAGGCTATTGTGTCCTTATTAATTTTCTATAAGGTTCATTTGTCATTTGGTGAAAGTGAGGTTTTTGAAGTCCTCCACCAACAATGTGTTCTTCCTCCTATGTCTGTTTTCAGATTTGATAGCAATTGTCTTAAACATTTTGATGCCCCTCGGTTTGGTGAGCATATACTGATGACCATTAAATCATCCCACTGTATTATTCTCTTAATCATTGGTAAAGTCCCCATCTCTGTTTTGTCATATTTTTCCGCTAGAAACCTATTTTATCTGATGTAAGTGTGGTTTACACTGCCTTCCTTTGGTTGTGTGATTTACACCCCCCTCCACTCATTTGCTCTGAACCTGTGTCTATCTCTAGAGTAAGGTACATTTTCTAGAAACAGCAGAAAGTTAGATTCTGTTTTCTAATCCAACTAGTCTGTGCCTTTTAAATGGAGAATTCAATCAGCAGAAATATAAGCTACCATTACTAAGTCCTTAATTTTATGCTTCTATTTCCTTGTTTGGTTCTTTGTGAATGTTCTCTTCAACTTATATAAGAGCACTTTCAAAATTTCTTGTATGGAAGAAGTCTAGTGTATGCAAACTCTTTCAGCTTCTGTTTCTCTGAGAAAGCCTTTATTTCCCACTGATAACTGCATAAGAGCTTTGTAGAACAGATTATTATTAGGTGGCAGCTTTTATCTAAGCGTTCTGATCACATCATTCCAGTCTCTATTTGCCCACAGTGTGTCTTTAGAGAAGTCAAATGTAAGCCTTATCAGGGTTTCTTTAAGGTTATCTTATTCTTTCCCCTAGCCAGCTTCAGGACTTTTGTCTTGGAAATTGCAATAGTATGTGTCTTGGTGTGGATATCATTGCGTTTAGATAAACTGGTGTTATTTTAGCTTCCTATCATAAACTTGTATGTTTAGTTACTTCTCCAGGTTGGGGGTTATTCCTCTATTTTTTTTTAAAGGTCTCTGTTCCTTTTTTCTCTTCCTTTATTCAGATATCCATTATTCTTATATTACCCTTCCTCATGGAGTGAGAAAATTCTCAAACTTTCATTTTCCCCCTTTGTATTTCTCTTTCTTCCACCTGGAATCTTTGAGCATTATCATCTTCAAGGTGACCGATCCCATCTTCCATTTGGTCCAATCTACTTCTATATATCTCTCCAGAATTTTTATATCCTGTCTTTTTTTTCTTTAAACAAACATCTCTATTATTTTCTTATTCACAGCTTCCAGCTTCAATGTTCATTTCATTTATTTTATTTCTCAGAACAGTCATTTTTATGAGTTTTATTGTATAAATTTAAACATTCTTTTTTATGCTTTTCGTTTTTTAAAAAAAAAATCTTTATCATGGTAATTATAAACTCTTAACTGATAAGAAAAGTTTATACACGTGCTTGTGGCTGAATATGGGAAATTTGTTCTGTGTGGCGTGGTATTCCCCTGTGAACTCAGATTGCCATTTGTTGTGTTTTGTCATCTCCCCATTATTTGCTTTCTGCATACTAAGCATCCAGAACTTCTACTTTTCCAGCAGATGGCATACGGTGTCAAGAACAACTAATCTGTAGCTGGGTCTTATGTGAGCAGGGGAGGGTTCTGAGTGTCTTGCCACTGCTAAAAGTAGTAAACATAGGTATGACCTGTGTCTGTGTTAACGTTGCTAGCCCTCCTCTCTGGGTTTCAGACCCATTTCTCTATAGTAAGCAGGATGACTGCTCAGTAGAGTCCCAGCACATTTCAATATGGTTTCATTGTAGCCAAATCTGACCACGGGCAGGGGAAATGGGTTGGTTGAGTTGTGCCTTTCTGAGTTTTGAAATTATCAAAGCTGGCTCACCAGAGTGCTCTCATCCAATCTCCAACATTTAGATCAACAACAAGCAGTACATCCGTTACTGGGTTCAGGTATGACTGTAGTTTCCACACCATCAGAACCCAATCTCTGACTCATGCTTTTGTTTTTCAGCAAGGAATTTCTTCAGTGACACATCTGTTATACACAGTTAGCACTGGTCCTGTGCTAATTGGTGATCACTGAGGCACACTGGTTTCTCCCTACATCACAAGATCCTCTAAGTTCAATGCTTATCTGGATTTCTTTCAGTCCATTCTCCCTTCCCCGAGGTCCTCAACCAATAGTGCATATTCAATTGATTTCTTCATATCAAACACTATGCTATGGCCTTGCCAACTCTGGTCAGAGAAAGTGAGACAGTAGCATGAGAATAATTCAGGGCTCTGTGCTGATTCTGCAGTGGAAAGGGCTATGTGAAAATACTATAGACAGTAAATATAAAAGCTGAAAAAAGGCATGAGTGAAATCTCACTCATAACCTTGGTATAAGGAAGTCTAAGCATGACTCAAAATCTAGATACAATACAACAAAATATTAATAAATTTATCTATAAATATTATTTTAAATATATTACAAGGCAAGAAATAATTTATTCATAAATAAAGGAAAACTGCAACTGACAAGAGAAAGCCTAACCAGAATATATCACAGATAATAGGTAAATGTGAACAAAGGAAATGAAGAGATAATTTACTAAGGAAAGACATCACACCTCCCAAAAATAGAAAAGATTTCCAACTTCTCTCTGACTATAAGAAATTAAAATGAAACTACTGTTGAGATGCCATTTAATTTACAGCATTGGAAAACATTAAGATGCTTGTTAGCCCTCTCTATTGGCACTGTTGGTGAAAATGGAATGGTATAACATTAAAGAACACTGGATAATATTTAACAAAGATGTGCATATACTCACCTATTGACCTAACAATCCCATTTCTAGGAATTAATCCTTATAATATGAAAATGTGTATATGCAAACTTATTCATTGCAATAGCATGTAATTACAAAATATCAGAAATAACTCAATTGCCCATAAATAGGAGATTAATTAACTAAACTCTGGTATATCCATATGGTGGAATAATGTAAAACTATAAAAAGAAAATGAAGAAGATCTCCACTATACAAAAAGTAACTATTCTTACTTACAGTTTCTATTACAAGATTCAGAGGGCATAGGAAGCTTCACTTTTTCAAACAGATATCCAGTATATTCTGATGTTAAGAACAGAGAATTGAACAGCACATTGTCCCTGCCATTGAGGAGCTTACAAATAATGGAAAAGACAAATAGCTAAATTTATCAATTTTGAGTTACATTTTTTACATTTTAATATCCCTAAAATCAGGGTGCATCTTCAATTAACAAATTTTAACAATAGCTGTAGGCCAGCTAGTTTTCTTTGCCAGTACATATGTACGCTTGGCTGTGTAATCTGTGGCCTAAAGAGACAAAAGTTATTTGTGTTTTAGACAACAAATTCAGAACCAAATGGGAAATGAATTTAAGTCCCAGGTATTACCTAAAAATATTTCTGTCAACAACTGTTAAAATCAAGAGAGTACCAGTATTGAAACCAGCAGAATAGCTGTCAGCATTTGTAGGAAGAAAATCCTACAAATACAAGAGCACTCTGTTCCTGAAAAAGTACAGAAGACACATAGGATGTTTTTGTGAAGTAACTTAAACATGTACAACTGAATCAAAAGTATTAGAAGATTCACACTATGAAGGTAAAGAATTTTCAAAAATACTTTAACCATTCATTGTTTTTATATTTTGCCTTCTTGCATGTACCAGAGATATGTAATCTAAAATATAAGAGCTTTTTCATTAAAAATAAAAATTATAAGTGACGTCTTAGGTTATATTTAATTCACTGCACTTTTTTTTTAACAATACCTAAAATAATGTTATGTCTTACAATTGATAGCATCTTGAATTTAAAGAAGCACCATGTTCACCACAGTACAGAATAAATGGTATCAAGAAAGGACATTTAAGAGCTGCTGAATAAAGAGAGAGTACATGAAAGTCAAACTGGGGACTCACAAAAAACCATAGAGGTGGCAGTAGTGGAGTTAATTTTTGAAAAGTAGACAAATTGGTCCACAAGAGAATGAGATTCATACAGCATGAACAGTGCAAAAAGTATGGTTATGCCAGAAAGCAAGTCTGGGGAAAACACAAATTTTTCTTTATGACTGGAGTTAAAAGGTGAATATTAGTTGCAGGGGTTAAGGTCTCAAACTTGGCTAAAAGAGAATTGGAGGGGCCAAATAAGAAATGGCACTGTATATGAAATAACAAAATTCGAATATTATCTCGGAAACTATGAGAAGTGATTTAAAGCATGGGCAAAACTAGAGAATACAAAATTCAGTTTTGGAAGGATGAACTGGGAAAAATTGAGGCTGAAACTGCAAAAGACCTCAACTAGCCAAAAGCAATCCTGAGGAAAAAAAAAAAAAGACAAGAATGGAGATGGGGCCCTCCCTGGTGGCGCAGTGGGTTAAGCAATGCACTATGAAGCAATCCTCAGCCACTGCAGCACAAGTTCAATCCCTGCCTCTGACCAGGGAGGGGATCCACATGGCGCAACAGACCTCTCCTGCCTCGCCCGTTGCTCCCCTCAGCAGTGTGTTTCAGTCAGTCTGCCTGTTCTGCTCCCCACTCTGGCTCTGGTGAATCCTCATCTCCCTGGACTCTGGCCTGTACCCCAGCTCTTATATGCATAAATAAATAAATAAATCTTAAAAAAAAAATGGAGATGGCATACTCCCTGACTTCACACTATACTACACAGCTATAGTAATCAAAACAGTGTGGTATTGAAATCAAAGCAAGCAATCAGGTCAATGGAATAGTATCAAAAACCCAGAAAGAAAACCACACAAATATAGAAAAATAATTTATCACAGTGGAGGCAAAAGCATAGAATGGAAGAAGAAAAGTCTCTTTAATAAATGGTTCTGGGAAAGCTGGTTAGTCTCATGCAAAAGACTAAAACTAAACCACTGTCTTATACCATATACTAAAATTAGTTTAAAATGAATTAAAGACTTGAAGAACTAAAGCCATAAAAAACATAGGAAATAAGCTTTTTAATATCACCTTTACTGATGTGTTTGTGTTTTTATCAACAACAACAAGAAACAAAAGACTTGATGGGACTACATCATACTAAAAGGTTTCTTCACAGCAAAAGAAATCATCCTTAAAATTAAAAAAAAATATTGTCTACTGAATGGGAGAAGATACTTTCAGACTGCATATATGACAAGGAGTTAATATCCAAAACATATAAATAACTCATCTAACTCAACAAGAAAACATAAAACCCAACTGAAAAATGGGCAGAGGATCTGTACAGACATCTCACGAAAGAAGAAACACAGATGGTCAACAGATACATGAAAAAATATTCTACATTGCTTATCTTTAGGAAAATGAAAACCAAGCCATAATCAAATTTTACTTAACAGTGGTTAGAATGACTACTACATATTTAAAAAAAAATTCAAGAATAGTAAGTGTTGAAAAGCACATGATAAAAAAGGAACTCTAGTGCATTATTGGTGTAAGTGTAAATTTGTGCAACCACAATGGAAAGCAGTATGGAGTCTCTCAAAAATTTGCCATTTGATCTAGGTAAATGCACAGCATTTATCCAAAGAATATGAAAACATTAATTTGAAAAGATATATGCACCCTTATGTTCACTGCAGCACTATTCACAAGAGCCAGGGTATGGAAACAACCAAAGCGTCCAACAACAGATGAATGGATAAAAAATATTGTATATATATACAATGGAGCAGTACTCAGGTATAAAGACAACTGGAAGATTGCCATTTGCAACAACACAGATGAACTTTGAGGGAATTATGCTTTATAAAGCAAACCATGAAGAAAAAGACAAATAATACATGATTTCACTCACTTTTGGAAAATAAAGAAAGAAAAAAAGCAAATGAACAAACCAATAAAAACAAACCCTTAGATTCTGAGAACAGAACAAGTAGTTACCAGAAAGGAAGAATGAGGGGGGACAGGAGAGATGGGACTGACTGGTAGGTAGTAAATGATTAATATACCTTGGTGTTGGGTGTGGTATGATATACGTAGTGCTGAGGTGAGAAACTGTATATCTGAAACCTATACATTGTTATAAATTACCTCAATGAGGAAAAAAAAGTCAGCCTCCCAAAGTTGACTATATACCGCTTAAATGAAAATAAATACCTTGACATCTTCATGAGATAGAAGTGTAATGTCAGGGCAAAGATGAGCAGCAAATAAAAAAATTCATCATGGAACATAAAAACAAAAGAAAGAAAAGAAGTAAAGCTGTTTGGATAAGCAGGAAGAAATAGGGCTATAGATTAGATGGATGATGGAGAAAAGATTTAGTTTGAGTTTAGCTTTAGGAAGAAAAACAGCTAGAGGGTCAATTAAGAAGCTGAAGTGAAGTATCCTAATGCTTCAATGTTTTACAGGGTAATTATTTACCATAAACTTATTTGACCTTAAAAATGTGACTGAAGTTCACTTGACTTTTAAGCCAACTTGTACTCAAACAGAAGACAGAATTCTCAGATTTGGTGCTATTTATGATGGTGTGGATAGAAATCTGGCAATATGCCCTTATCTGGTTGTGAAGAATTCTTCATTACTATGAAATCACTAGCTTCAATACTAAATAAAGGATAACCAGTTAAAGGAATCTGACCTAATGCTTGAGTCCAATGATTTAAGACTTTTATAACCCATTATAAAACTTACTTCATGTACTGCCACAAATTTGTGTTAAGGTTCTGTTTTTCTTTGTATGAAATCCAGTTCTAAAAATAGTTAAGTCTAAAAATAAAGCAAAACCCAAAGATTAAGTGTAGCTTTATAGATGTACAAATAACAGGGAAATCTCTACATCTTCCAGGGAAACAGATGTTAGATTACTTATTCCCACAAAATCTTCTGTCAGGTCAAACTTCTGGAAATTTTTCACTAATATCTACTACGTTATTATAAAACTCAAATCCATTCTTTTGTCTATTAAATTAGCTCCTCTGTTCCATAAGAGATCAATGATATCTACCAATAAATATGAAAGGATGAGCAAAGAGTTAAATTTTGAGTTCAAGAGCTTGTTTTCCATCAAGAAAACCAACTGATTAACAGCTAACAAAATTTGCAAGTGTCAATACAGTGACTAAAATATGCTTTGATTTAATTCATGGAAAGAAGCCAAACGGAGAGAGCAAGAAACAAACTCAAGAAACAAACTCACCTACAAAACATGTTACCATGATTATATTTCTTTATTCTGTCAAAAGTCTATACTTCCATAAGTCACTTTTCTACTGGACATTTCTTTGAAGAATAAGGAGCAGAAAAGCAAAAAATTTTCAAGATATGTGATTCATTTGTTTATTTCTATGCCAGTTTTCCTAATCTTGGCAGGAGTCTACCAGTTAGGTAGAATATACTAAAAGAATGTGTAAAATATTTTGACAGGAAAATTTACATGCCTTTCAATCGTCATCACCAATATTTTGCAGACCGAGGATTAGAACAGGCTATGCAAATAACCTTATTCTGTGACAGTAACTAGAAGAGACTGACATCATATATCAGATTTTTAGCAGAACATAGAATGGCCAGTCATCAACTTTAACAGTAGCACCTTGATATATTTGTTTATCCATCAATTATTAAAGAGCAAGAAAGTAAAAAAAAAATATTTTGTGAGCATACTGTAAATTTCCTAAAAAATATAAGAAAATATCTTCTCTGCTGCTTAAATGAAATCTTTCACATATTAAGATAAAATTCTCAATGGCAGGATACTTATGGTAGTTTTCAAGTAGAGTTAACAGATGTGACCTGATGGATACAGACAGACTCCTTACTTGGTTCTCCTTTTAAGCAACAGTAGGATGAATGGACAATAATTTTCATAGGTTAAGCATATGATCTTATGATAACTTATCACTCCTTTTTAAAACATCATCATAAAACTACTACAGAAACAGACATTGAAACAATACTATTTGGTGAGCCCCAAATTCCAGCTTTCATTAGAATGAGAGTTTTTATTTTAATGTGAAGTAAATATTTATGATTTCATAAATAATTCTATACTAAGTTGTGATGGAGTGAAAATGAAAATAAATACCATCAAAAAATCTCCACATCATTCCACTGTAATGGCATTGGTGAAAGTAAATCAAATTTATATTTATTCTTTACGTCTAAGTTTATAACAAAACTTAAGTTGTTTTATAAATTTACTTATGAATTGGGGTTTCCTCTCATTATTTGGCAGTAAAATGTTTTCTTGGAAAATTAAAAAGTTGATGGTTAACAGACTGTGAGATTATAAAATACCATCCTTAAGTAATTTCTAACATGAGATATGCAAAACAATGGACAGATGAATTGGCATGCTGAACTAAATATCTGCCTTCTGTCCTCTATAAAAAACAAAGAGGGGTGATTTGTAAGAAGACAGAGTATTTTTCATGGCATCTTCCATCCCTTTCAACAATTTCTTTTTAACAATTCAGTAGACATAAAATTATCTTGTAAAAACTCCTTTCAAAATATATTTTCAGTGGGTTTTAATTTTTGCAACTTACTGTACAATGTATAAATTTTCTTTTCTCTACATGATTATTTCTGAAACCTATGATACCATTACTAGTTTAAGTCTCTTCACATCAATTCATATTCTTTATTTTTGTATAGAGGTGGATATTATGCATCTTATAGATTTCATCTTTTAAGATCAGTATATATTTGAAACTTTTAAGTCCTTCAGTCAGTTAATTATCTTAATTACCTTTACCCCTTTTTCAACTTGTCATTCTTGAAAAGTGATAAACTCAAGAACATGTGACATATATACACAATGGAATACTACTCAACAATCAAAAAACATAAATTCATGCCATTTGCAGCCAAATGGATGAGCTAGAAGGGCTTGTACTAAGTGAAATAAGCCAGAAGAAGAAAAATAAATACTGAATGATGACACTTATATGTGGACTATAAACCTCAAAAAGCCAAACATCTGCTAAGTGAAACCATACAGTAGAAGAATCATAAAAGGTGGAGAAATAGAGGTATCATACCTCCAAGTTTCAAACTATACTCTAAAGCCATAATATTTAAAACAGCATAATACTGGAACAAAAACAGAGATACAGGACAATGGAACAGAATTTACAGCTCAGGAATAAAACCACACATTTATACACAACTAATGTACAACAAAGGAGTGAAGTAGATACACTGGAACAAGGAAAGTCTCTTCAATAAATGATGTTGGAAAATTTGGACAGCCAAATGAAATTAAATCATTATCTCAGACCATACATGAAAATCAACTCAAAATGTACAAAAGACTTGGGTATAAAACCTGAAACCATAAAATACATAGAGGGGAAGGGAAACATATGCAAAACAATCCCTGGTATAAACTTCAGAAACACCTTTGCAGATTTATCTCTACCAGCAAGGAGAATATAAACAATTGGGATTATATCAAACTAAGAAGCTTCTGTACAGAGAAAGAGATGGTAACCAAAATTAAGAGACATCCTACACAATGGGAGAATACATTTACACATCATATATCAACCAAGGGACTGATAACAAAGTTCTACAAAGAATTCAGACAGCTCAACAAAAGAAAAACAAAATCAAAAAAGCAGCTGAAGACCTAAATAGGCACTTCTCCAAAGAAGACAATCAGATGGCCAATACGCTTGTGAAAAAATATTCATCATCTCTTATCAAGTGGCTGGAAATCAAAACCACAATGAGATAACACCTCTCACATGTGAGAATGGCCCACGGCCACAAAACTAGAAACAAGTGCTGGTGAGTGTATGAAGAAAAAAAGAACCCTGTTACATTGTTGGTGGGAGTATAGTCTGATCCAGTCCCTATGGAAAGCAGTGTGGAGGCTCCTCAAAGGATCTGCTATATGATCCATCAATTGCACTCCTAGGTATCTGCCAAAAGAATACAGAAACACTAATATGAAAGGAAACCTGTGCCCCATGTTTTTTTGTTTCTGTTTTTGTTTAGAGAAAGAAAAGGTTTATTGAAAAGGAACAGAAATAATAGTGTGTCCCCATGTTTATAGCAGCACTATTAACTATAACAAGACATGGAAACAACCTAAAAACAGATGAGTGGATCAAGAAAATGTGGTATATATACTCAATGGAATCTAGTCAGCAATCATAAAAGAAACTCATGCCATTTGCAGAAACATGGATGGACCTAGAAGGGAATATTCCAAGTAAAAAAGACAGAAAGAAAAAAATAAATACTGGATGCTTTCACTTACATGTGGAATATAAAGAAACCAAACAAAGGATTAGACAAACTTTAAAACTGACCTGTAAAAATTGACCATAGATCTGAGGCACACAGGAGGGGAGTAGGGAGGGGAGGGGAAGAGGAGAAATAGGGGCTGGGGGAGAACTATGGTGACCACACCTGAGGGGAGAAATCCTGTAATGTGAAAAAATTGACAAGGATGTAAAATAATGACACTTCATTTAAATATACACACACATACACTCTGAAAAAATAAATAGATATGTCAGAAAGAAAACTGAGAGGACAATGCATACAAAATCATCAAGTAATGTAAGTAATCAGTGACAAAGGAATCTGATTTGAACACTATTAGTATTTTGTTAAATGCATATTAGGGCTTTCACTGATACTTCTACAAGTATAGTATCACTTTCTTATATAGACAACTTTAAAAAAAGACAACTTTAAAGCAGTACTGAATGCAAGTTGGGTTTTTAAGTAATGAAAGGATTTGAGTAACTATAAGGGAGGAAGAATGATGAAAGTTATTTTAATGAGATAAAATGTATAAGAGAAGGCAAAGGATAAAATCTGAAAATAATGTTTCTGGAACAGTAGTAGACTGGGTTGAAGTTACAGAGAAAAAATACATTTGGGGAGTAAATAGGAATCATGATCACCAGGCAATGTTGGTCGCCCATTAGAGTTCTAAAAATCTTCAACAGAATTTAGTACAGATGGATATCAAAATGTCATGCTGTATACCCAAAACCTATATATATTTTTATAGGCTAATGTTATTTTAATAAGAGTATTTTAAAAATTCATATTGAATCACAAGTCAAAACAATCCTGGAGAAGAAAACATCAGAGGTCTCACATTTCCTGACTTCAAAATTTACTACCAAGTTATTGTAATCAAAACAGTGTGTAATGACATATGGATAGACATACAGAACAATGGAACAGAAAAGAGAACTCAAAAGCAAATCCTTGTACACATGGTCAAGGATTTTGATTTTGATTCAACAAATGGTACTGGAAAATGTGAACATACACATGCAAAAGGTTTAAGTGGGACTCAGATTTTATATTATATACAAAAATGATCTAAAAATTGATCAGAGGTCTAAATGTAAGGCCTAAAACTGTAAAACTCTAAGAAGTAAATACAGGAATCTTCATGACATTGGCCTTGGCAATGATGTACTATAACAACACAAATATAGGCAACCAGAAAAGAAGTCTTTATCAAAATCAAATCTTCTATGCTTCAAATAATACTTTCATGAGAACTACATATCTCACAAAATGGGAAAGAACATTTTCAAATCCTACAGCTGAAAATGATTAATATATAGAATATATAAAGAATTCTTACAACTGAACAAAAGGCAACCCATTAAAACATAGGAAAGGAATTTAAATAAGCGTTTCTCCAAATAAGATACACAAACGGCCAAGAAACAAACAAAATGATGTTAGTAATAACTTAGTAGTTATTAGGGAAATGCAACGAGTTACCACTTCATGCCCATTAGCATGGATAGTATAAAACAGGAAAATCCCAGAAAATATGAGTGTTGATGAAATTGTGAAGAAATTGGAACACTCTTGCACTGCTGGTAGGAATATAAAATGGTACAGTAGTTGTAGAAAATGGATTAGCAGCTCAAAAAGTTAAACAAAAAATTACAGCATGATTTAGAAATACCACTCCCAGGTATACACACCTAAAAGGATTAAAAGCAGAAATTACACAGATACTTGTAATCTAATTTTCAAAGGAGCATTATTCTCAATGGCCAAAAAGTCGGAAGCAATTCAAGTATTCATCAACATACAAATGGATAAACAAAAAATGGCATATACATACAGCAGAATATTACTCATCCATAAAAAAAGAGTGAAATTTTTATATATGCTACAATATAGATGGACCTCAAAAATATCAAAATAAGTCAGATGAACTAGATACAAAAATTGTATGATTTGGGGAGAGGGGAGAGATGAGAACAGGGTTGGGAGAGAACGCATGGACTCTATGAACTATGGGTCTCTGGTAAATGGGTACCCTACAGTGACCTACAGGAGGAGATCCTGTACTTCCAAAATACCAACAAGGGTGTAAACCAATGGTAATTCAATAAAAAAAATTTTAAAACATTTTGTGATTTTACTTAATATGAGGTACCTAGAACAGACAGATTCACATGGACATAAAGGTATACAGAGATTATCAGAATCTAGAGGAAGGGAAGAATGGGAGTTATTGTTCCACTGGAATGGGTTTTCTATCGGGGCTGATAAGAAAAATTCTGAAAATACAAAGTGGTATGGTTATACAGCATTGTAAATGTACTTCATGTCAATGAATTATACACATGAATCACATTTAAACAGATTTATTATGTATATTTCATCACAATAAAATAACCTATTCAGTGAATACCTAAATATGTCCCACTGCTTAGAAAATCTATTTTTTTTTAAATATTAAATATACCGTGTGTGCACACATGCACATAAACTGATCCTTTCTTGACAAACATATCCTGGTGTGTTGTACACATCAGTTACCCTAGAATACACTTTTGAAAGTTCCAAACAATTATTATTACCCTCTCTAATTTGACTGCTGTTTCACCTAATTATTCGTATTAAAATAAAAATTCAATAATTTAAGGACGACAATCCATAAATTCTACTGATGGTCCAAACACAATATGTTTATAGTCCAAGTGCTAAAGATGAACATCATACCTGATAGAGCATGATCGGTTCTACGCTGTATCCTAAAGTATCTGCAAAGTGCTTTGCGATGACTGTTTTTCCACAACCCTACAAATAGAAACACAATCATTCAAGGAATAAGTCAAAACAACCAAAAATCAAGAGACAAAAGTTTGCGGTGATGCTGCAATTCTTACTTTTCCTCCGATTAAACATATGTCCTTCACCATGTGAGACTGCATCATTTCAGCCAGTAGTTGCTTATGGCTTAAAGTCTGTATAAAACAGTCAGATGCGCATGACTGATTTAATGGTCTGGTTCCAGCTGGCACCTATAATTAGAGAGAGGTAAATAAAATACACATATATTTTCCTCAAAATTCTAGTATATGAAAGCATGTAACTGTCAGTTAAAGTTAAAACTAATTTACTGTTCAATTCTACATCATTTTTGCTATTTTGGAGAACAGCACCTATTTTCTCATTCACAGATCTAAGATCATTATCATCAAACTTCAATATCCATCATCCCTTTAAAATTAAAGTCCCATGATATCAGGCATTTGCATAATAATCATGTTATTTTCAAGAATTTATAACTGATAATAACAATGTCATTACTTGAAAATGAAGAGGTTTTTTTTTTTTTGGTCAAATTTTAATTATACAGAATTTTTTAAAAGTCCACTGGGACTCTACCAAGTTACCAATGACCTCCTGATTTCTAAAATCTGTTCACAAACCTTTTCTACTCATATTTCAGTTTTCCAGTTAGAATTATCTTAAAATCTCTCCTATCATCCTTCATACCTACTTCTTCTTGTATTTCCTACCTCCTTAGTAATCTCATGAGGACCTTATCAGGAAAGGATTACTGTGCTTTTCTGAGAACTCTGGTCTTGAAAACTCTATATACTACACAAACCTTAAACAGTAAGTTTAAAGGTGACAAGATTAAATTTGCATTAAGAAAGATCATCCTGGTGGCAATAGAGAAGCCTTACTGGAAGGAACTGAACGCAATGAAGTTAGAAAGTCATTACCAAAGGGAGCCAAGTAACAAAAGTTTGCACAAACCTCATGCCTTTGGATGTACTGGTTAAAGTGCCTGAAATATACTTACACCTGTCTACTGATAAGCCCCTGGAAAACTGCCATACTTGAAGACTTAGCTCAAGTCCCCCTCCTCTCTGAAACTTACTCTACTCCTTCTTTTGAGTCCAGGCATTATTTTCTTTTCTATACCCCATAGCCAATCCAATGTAGTCCCCTCTCATCTGCCCCTATACTAGAACAACAATTAGTTCAGTTAGGCTACTCATCTGAAAGATATAGAAAAGTATAGTGGAAGGTGATCCTGTCTAGAAGTCTCAACTGTGTTCTTTCTTAGCTGGTGAATCAATGCCTCTTTGCATCTGTTTTTAATCTATAAAATGGAGATAATAAAACTTACTTTCAGGGTTACTGGGGGATTAACGGCATAACATATGTAAAGAGACAGTGACTACTATACAGTAGACAGGCAGTATTTCTTAGTACAGAGTCTGACTCATGTTAGACATAATGCTGTTTAAGGAATGAATACATACAGTAACATGAGTAAGTTTTAAAAAGCTCACATTAAAGCAAACAAAAATGTCCACCATGAAAGTTTATTCTGTCTCAATTTAAGTAGGTAAATAAGCATTTATTCTTTCTTACATTCACATACAATTTACTTACGTCAAGTTTTTCAAGCCTTTGTTGCCTCATGATAGTTATCTATCATTTCTTGGGATTCTTAGGCCCCTCAAAGAGAGGATTAGGTGGACAAACATTGACCTTCTCTTCTAAAAACTGGTCAACTAGAGATTTTCTTTTTCAACTGTTTCATATATTGATAGTTGAGAAGGATTTTACTTGAAAAGAGTATTCCTTAGCTGCTAAATTGTGTTTGAAATCACTTTCTTTAAAGATTTTGTATTTATGCACACAAGAACTAGGGTACAGGTCAGAGGTATGGAGGATGAGAGGATTTGCCAGACACAATGGGGAACAGAACAGGCGGATCTACTGAAACACACTGCTGAGGGAAGGAGCAAGTAAGACAGGTGAGGTCTGCTGTGCCATGTGGGTTCCCTCCCTGGCCAGAGGCAGGGATCTAACTTGCCCTGCAGTGGCTGTGGTTTGCTCCATAGTGTTGTGCTTAATCCATTGCACCACCAGGGAGGCCAGACTTTGTTTTTTAATAAATAGCTATCCCTAAGTTTTTCCTGAACTTTTCTGGTTTACAAACATACATGACTCTGGATAGTTAGAAAGACACAATATATAGATGTGATGTTAGAGAACCAAAGAAGATTTATAGGGGAATAACCCAATTTAAGTCATAAAAATAGGTAAAACAATGTAAGAATATTAGAAAATACAAACTGGATTCATTACCTTAATGGTAACCTCTTTTCCTGCAATCTGCACAGACACAAGAGCCTGAGAGACACGGTTTTCAGTCATCCTCTCTACTCGCACAATCTCCTTAGGAAGCACAGAGCTGCTTGAATCTCGGAGTTCAAAACGCTGTAAAATTACAAGAAAATCATGCACTTTATTTTTCATTTTAGTATTAATGGTTATCTAAAAGATACCATCTTAATTAGAACTGAAACCCACTCTATTATAAATGTGAAATTAAAACAAAAATCAATGAGAAATGTTTTCCTATTTTTACAAATACCATTCTACTTATGCCAGTTACTAAAGGTGAATTAAAAATAGTTGCTGAATTATAAGAAAAATAATTAATGGGTTCCTGACTTGGTAGAAGTTTCCAGCCTATATGTCTGATAATTGCAGATTCCAATTTTCTAGAAAGGAATGATGAGACTCTTGAAAACGTGCTTAAGTGAAAGGCCTATATCAGTTGATTCTTAAATTAACTAAATTTTTATTAATGTCCTATTACACCATTCTGCTGTCTGCTTGTATGGTTAGCTTAACTGATTATATGAAATTAAAGCAATCAATCTTGCACAATATCTGTCACAGTGTCCTCTCCATTGTAAGGTCTCAAATAGGATTTAAAAAGCCAACAACACTGATTCGTTCTCCACAGAGACTAATTCACTGTATTACACCTCTCCCCCAAACCATGCAAAAAATGCATAACACAAATAAGTATATGAAAATACTAACTGAAAATTAATTAAATCCTATTTTCTACTCCTAGCAGAAAGTTCAATATGAAAAGTTAACAGGCCTAAATTACCTCCCAAAAAAATCCTACCCTAGGTTTAAAATAACTATAATAAAAGAATTGAACGTCAATTGAAAAAAAAACAAACAGGTCATAACCTCTTCAACAGAATGACACAGCTCCAGAAAATAATGATTTTTGGGAAGAAAATTATCTTCAATCTCAACATTATAAACATAACAGTCCAGTTCAAGTATTCATTTTAGTCACCAAAAAAATTTACACTTTACACAATTTATATATGCCAACTAAAACAGATTCATATAATGTGGCTGGAACTGGTTTCACGTTATAGACAAATACACTGTATTTTAAGTCAACAAAAAGTAGTAGTACTTAGTCAAATAATTAAATTCATTAGAATTTAGAATCTACGGGCATTACAGTCTAAGAAACAATACTAATTTATTTTTTCCAAGATTTTAAAAAAGTTTATATATCTTTTACACTATTTTTCATTTTTGCAGTGCATGTATGCTTTCTCCTCTCAGGTGTAGTCCCTGTGAAATCCCCGTCACCAGCTCACCCGCGCACCATCACATAGTCCCTTGTGCTCTTCCCACTCATTTTGTTCCTTCTCCCTCCTCCTCCCCTGGGGAATGTCTCAGATGTATAGTTGTCTGTTGATTTTGATTTTTGATTTATTATAACTTTTTTCCTCAGTCCCTTATTTGCTTTCTCTACATCCCTTCTATCAGGAGGAGTATTTTTCCTGAGACAGTACTAGTTTAGAGGTATAGTTTTACCTCAGGGACGGTCACATCAGTCTATCTTGACATAGGCTTGAAGTTAGCTACTTACATCCCATAAACAAACACTAATGCCTTGCACCACTAGCTAGACTGGTCATGTCCTTATAAATGACTAAAGCAGAATAAAAACAGTGAACTGGAAAACAGTAAGACTGTAGAGGAACCAGCTACAAGGTGAATAGTCTTTCTGGTGTGGTAAATTCAGATAAATTGTTAATCAAAGTAGAAACTAAGGAGTAAAATAGATATATAGTTATAGATTATATGTTAGCAAGAAGGAGAAAACCATTTGTTTACCTTATCGTTTTACTCTGATAAGTACTTACTATGAATTCTTGAATTTCAATTAAACAGCAGCACTACATTTTTTCATATACTTTCATTGGAATTATATTGTTAACAACTGTGGAGTATAAATAAAAGGAAATGTAAATCTCACAGTTGCTAATCTATAAGGCCTCATATTCAACCTCGTAATTCCCAATACTCTTCCAAGTTTTCTGTTTTCTTTGTGAATTCTTTAGGCTACTGAGCACTAACAGTGAAGTTCTCTATACCATATCTCCTACTACACAACAAATATGTAGCCCAGTTTCTGCTTTTCCCAAAGTGCCTTGGCAACTAATATAAACCATCACTATTCTCTTAAAAGTCAATCTGTGCTCATCCATCCCTGTCTCATCAGGTAATCTAGCTGCCTTCTCAACCCACAACAGGAGTTAACAGGCATATATTCTTTCATTGTTCACTAGAATGCCACATTAGGGCAATATCAACAGGCATGTATTTGTTTTATTTCAAACCTCTGGAATGGAGGACCAAACATAGGACATAGTAAATGGTTAATAAGGGTTCATTAAACGAACAAATGAACTTCTTTTTCCTTAATCCTCAAAATCATCTAGGCTTGCAGCCTCCCTAGTGGCGCAGCAAGTTGAGCGCTGCACTGTGAAGCATCTGTGGCACAGCAATGTGAGCTTGATCCCTAGCCAGGGAAGAGACCCACATGGAGCAGCAGACCTCTCCTGCCTCACCTGCTGCTCCTCTCAGCAGTGTATTTCCATTGATCTGCCTGTTTTGCTCCCCTCTCTGTCTCTGATGAATCCTCCCACCTCTACCAACTCTGGCCTGTACCCTAGCTCTTCTATGCATAAATAAATCTTAAAAAAAAAGTCATCTAGGCTTTAGTCAATCCTTACTTCTTTCCCCACTACATAGAAAACACTTCTGCTTTAATTATGAGTGGATGGAAAGCCACTAAAAGTCTCCTTTCTTTATTTAGTTTAAGATAAAGCCATCATTCCGACTGCTGAGTAGAGATGCATTCTTGCATTGTTCCAAGCCAAAGCACAAGGGTACTCTGGAAATGTCTTTTTGTACCTCCCCAAGCCTTATTTCCTTAATCTTTTCCAGATTTATCACAGATTTCATTCTTTTTTCCCATAAAGATGCTTACTCTCTATTCCAAGAAACAAAATGCTTTTCATTTTTTTCCTTAATTGAGGTAACTTGAGCTTACAACACTGTATAAGTTTCAGGTGTGCAATTATCGCCTCAGCAGCTACATATATGTATCACCAAATCTAAGGAATTGGTTTTTTCACCTGCATTTGTTTTTTTTATATTCCACAAATGAGTAAAATCTTGTTATTTGTCTTTTTCCTTCTGAGATATTTCATTTAGCATAATCCCCTCAAAGTCCACATGAATGCAAATAGCAAAATGTTATCATTTTAATGGGAAAAGCCATTTCTTGTTTCTACATTATCCTTGAATGTCTGTTTACCATAAGAATTATTTTACAAGTAGTAGGTAATTGCTGTTTCAGCTTTCTTATCTCTGATTTAATATTTGACCCACTGATTTTTTTTCTTACATTCTCACTACTCTACTAACACTACTTACAGCAAATCCACCAATAATATTCTATTTGCCAAATTAATTTGTTGTCTTCCTTCAAAATATAACCCAACTCAACTACTTCTTGCCAGGCTCACAGCCAATCAAAGTTACCACATTCTCTCAACTAAGTTCCAATCACAACCCACTTAGTGATTTTCCTTTGCACTCACCATTCTCACCAGTCTAGTCACTACTGAGCTATCATGTAAGTCTTTTAAAATGTTCAATCATGTAATACAATTTCTCCGCTCAAAAAACTATTGATAAACCACCTCATTCAGATTAAAAGCACAAGTCTGCTGGATAGCCTATAAAGCCCTCATGATCCGACTTTATCTTTTGACCTCACCACCTTCTTACTTCTTCACTCACTCTGTCCTACCCTAGGCACTCTGCTGTTCCTGGGATACCCCATATGACCCTTCTGTCAGGGTTTTTAGAATGGTTATTCCCTCTGCCTCAAAATGCTTTACACCCAAAGGACTTACTCGTCTTTCAGGTCTTTATTCAAGTATCTTCTCTGTGAAGGCACCCATTCCTTAATTGATATACTTTACTTACTTGCTCCATTGTTGCCCTTTACTAAAAAATAAGCTCTGTGAAGGTATACTTTTGTTCATTTTGCTTACTGCTACCTATATCTCCAAGTTAACAGTGTCTCGATAATTCATCTAACTGGTTGAAAGGAAAATTACATAGAATGAATACTTCTTTTTGAGTGAATGATCTAAGTCTTTATTCAACAAGACGCTTCTGTAGCATTTAAAAGATTATTGCTTTCTTCTTATAACAGTCTTCCTCAGTGTTCCAAAAGACTACCCTCTGCTCTTTTACTTCTCCAAATGTGCTTACTCTGCCTAATTTGAAAGTGCACTGCCCACTGCCCAGTCCTCAAATTTTGGTGCTTCTAAAGTTCAGTCTTCAGCCAGTATTTCTTCTACATATATATATCTATATATATATATCTTCCTTTTGGGTTCTCTTTTACCCACTACCATGAATTCAACTAACATTCATATATTAATGCCCTCAACTATAAATTCAACTAACATACATATAGTAATGCCCTCAACTAACATTCATATATTAATGCCTTATTTTTAGTATCAAAATAGCTCCATATCCACATTTTCAAGTCTCTAGACAAATCCACTAACTTAACATTCAAAAAAAAAAATCCCATTGATTTAAGTTATTTAGCCCACACCCAAATGTGCTCTGATTTCTTATGGGTAGCTCTAACTACTCAATCATAAAATCCAGGAATCATGGATGTTGTGGACTTTTTACTTTCTGTCACAGCCCTTTAACCCACCCTACATTTCATTAGTTATTAAGGTCTATCATTTCATCACAAACATTTCTTATAGTCATTCAATCTTCATTTCACTGTCTTTATTATTTTGGTCAGAGTCATACATCATTATGCTATACTAATATAAAATTATTACATTAAAAGTTACTTGTTTGTTTGTCTGATGCTCCAACCACACCATAAATTCCTCAAGAGCAGAAATCAGACAGTATCCATTTCTGTATGCCCAGAATTCTGTGTGTGTATTATTTGCCAAATAATGAGTGACCAATTAATGTTTGTTGAATAGGAATAAAAACACTAAATGCATGATCCTTCTAAGTTTCTTAGTAAAGACTACAGTTCATATTACATTATCAACAGCACATCCTTTCTAAGTCACTATCAGAACTTACTAATTTAACCATTGTTCTGATGGAGTCCTAAGAAGGACTGAAGAGCCAAAACATGGTACTAAAAGTTCTGGGTGTACTCATATTATGCTATAATAAAGTACAACATTTTCAAAGTAGCATATTCAGAATGAGAGTATTTTCTCTAAGATACCCTTAACTGAAAACTAGAAGTAATTTTGTAGCTAGTAATATAAAAACATGTGTTTAGAGCATGAAAATTATCTGGGGAATGAAAGACATTCTAGCCATTTTTATAGCTTGTTTGGAACTTAAAAAAAAGCTCTGAATTTTAGCTGACTGTATTTTCAGTAAAATTTTTCTTTAAAGAGTTTAGTGATTACACTAAAATACAAGTAGATCTAAATCAAATGCAACTACACATTAATTTCCATGATAATAAAGTTCATAAAAAATTAACATTTATCAGGGAGAAGTTGTATGTATATATGTCCTTTCTTGGTTAGCCATAATAATGTTACTTTCTATTTAATGGTTTTTCCAAATCCAATAATTTTTCCTTAATTTTTACCTCTCTTAGTTGAAAATATATAAAGTATTGTGCTTATATGTAAATATTAGATTGAGAAAATAGTTTAGAAACTTAGAAAAACAAACAGTCCACATAGATTGTCCCCACAACAGATCACAAAGAGTTATGAATCCATACACTGTTGTCTTTTTAAGGAGAGACAGTAAATACTCTAATCTGATTTCATATATCAGTAAATAATGATCTTACAAAATGTAAGTTCTACATTATGTACAGACAAACAGATTTAGGCCGTCTACTTAACTATCCACTGAGTACCATTCCTTAACTAGGTCTTTATACAAATCAAGTCAAGAAAAGACAACCATGTTTTCTTCTCCTAAGTAGTATCATTCTCTTTTTTCTTTAGGAAACCTACATCAAATTGGAAATAACTTGTCTGTAATATTGGCCCCCAATCTTTTTTCTATGCTCCCTTAACTAAATAGGTCAAAATACAGGCTAGAACAAATAAAGCAATAGTAGCCACCTTCCTTGTAAAACTCACCCTTTAAATGTATCAGAACTTTTTTTTTTAAGATTTATTTATGCATACAAGAGCTGGGGTACAAGTCAGAGTGGGGGGGGTGGTGAGAAGGATCACCAGACAGAGTGGGGAGCAGAACAGGCAGACTGACTGAAACACACTGCTGAGGGGAGCAGTGGGCGAGGCAGGAGAGGTCTGCCTCACCATGTGGGTCCCCTCCTTGGCCGTCAGCAGGGATCAAACTCGTGCTGCAGTGGCTGCGGTTTGCTTCATAGTGCGTTGCTTAACCCACTACGCCACCAGGGAGGCCCCATAGTATCAGAACTTTTATCAGAACTTCAGTGACATGTTCTTCCTCCCTATGTACCCTTGTTCCCAGAGCACTGGGGATTGAGCCGATAGACACCAGGGAGATTATATGAAATGATAACACTTTCTCATAAACACTCAGTATTCTATTTTAATAACCAGTGCCAACTTAGCTCAGAAGATGAGTTTTGATTTGGTCTTTATCAGCTCCTAGAAAAAAAATCTTAAAGTGAGCTATACTGTGAGAAAGCAGTAGTTTCCTGATTCATTGAACCCCACTTCCAAATGGCTCTTCATTGATCCCTTAATATCCGTCTCCTTTTCTCTCTCCTTTTTTCCTCTCCCACACCTTCCACTTCAACTCCCTCACACACAGAGCAGACCTCTTCTTTTCCATCAAAGACTGCCACTTCAGTCTCCGACCCTGTTTCTATTCTCTTCTGTTTCCTCTACTATTCTTTGCTTTTTATTGGTCATTATTTCCTCATACCCCACCCCCCACCTTGCTTCTTTATGCTCTTCTTTTAGATTGTCACTAAATTACACTTCTCAGCCACTATGAGGAACAGGTTTGTTTTAGTTTTATTTTATTATTGTTGGCATTTACCAATCTTTGGTTGGTTGATATGTGAAAAAAATTTCCATTGAAGTAATTATAATCTATTATTTCAGCCTTTGGAGTTGTTTCCACTGTTAATAGATAAAGAATTTTTCTGTAATTCTAAAGATCCTGTGTAGATTTGAAGATAAAGGAAAACAAATACCACTCCAAATGTTTAAGAATGTCAAGTTCTGGCCTCCAGAAAATGAAGGAACTATACATATAGTAACAATTTCATTCTACATTTTACCTACTCTTTAGAAATATGCATCTTAAGTCAAAATTACATGAGAAAAACAAAACCTGTCCTTTATAAGAAGGAATCAACTTCAGTATGTCAATAAACTTTAGTCAAACAAGGTCAACACCTTAAATATCTACTTGTAAGATGCTATATAGTACTGGCCCTTTAAAAAACAATACCATTAACTATGGCTAAAAAGGAAATTAAGCCATGTGTATTTTAAAAACACATTCAGTGTATTATAAGCACCTTATGACAAAAATGAGAACTTCTTTAATTAATAGATAATTTTGATAGTTTTATGTAAGATACTTGCTTTTCAAGTTAATAATTTGTTGTTGGCAGATAAACTTTAAGTTAGTGTTATATTAGATATCTTCCCTTATTTTTCTTATTTTGATGTGAGCAGTAATGGATATTGCCTGTGAAAAACTGTTATGCTGAAATAATTTCAAACTAATAAGCAAGTTAGAGGATGCAGCTGTACAAAGAACTTCTACTTCACTTTCACCCAGATTTCTCAATGGTTAACATTTAGCATATATGTCCCCTCCTTGTTAACCCCTACATGACACATGTGTCACTGATGGTTTTCTGAACCAATGAGAGCAAGCTATAGATATGGTACGCCATTGCCCCTAACACTACAGCCCGTATTTCCTCAGAACAAGAGCTCTGGTCAAAGTAATAAACACATAAATTTCAAATCAGGAGATCAATTTAATAGAACACTATTACTGAACTTTAACCAACTTGTCAACAGTGCCAGGATCCAAAGCAGGAATGTATGTTGCATTTAACTGGCACAGTTCTTAGTTTCTTTCGAACAAGCTTAGTTTTTTTGTCTTTCGTAGCCTGAATAGTTCTAAAGAATACGGGCCTTTCATTATGTAAGAAGGGCCTCAACTTAAGTTCACATAATATTTTTTCATGGTCCAACTCACACCATAATTCCCCAGAAATGAACTCTTCTTGGCACAACACCGGGAGGCACAAATGTTTATTTGTCCCACCTAGTCAAGTTGGTGTTTACTGTGCAAATACCATCTTCCTGTTTTACAGTCAACTATTTGAGGGAAAATATTCTTAGATTACATCAATATCCTGTCCCCCGTAGAACCTCCACCCACCCTTTATCCTAAATTAGTCTTGCCTAAATTAGCCACCACTTTGATGGCTACCAAATGGTGATTTTCATTTTTCTATCTACCTAACTCCTTCTGCTTTTACTAGGAAGCATTCTACACTAAAGAGCTTGTCTATCTCCCTTGGGTATTTACTTAATCATTTATATCAGTATGGACTCATGGATTCCTATTTTTTTAATTGTTTTTAAGATTTTTATTTATTTATTTATTTGAAGAACTGAGATGTAGGCCAGAGGTACGGGGGTTGAAAGGATTCACCAGAGACAGTGTGGAGCAGTACAGGCAAATCTACTGAAATACACTGCTGAGGGGAGTAGTGGGCAAGACAGGAAAGGTCTTCTGTGCCAAAAGTGGCTTAACTCTCTGGTGGGGATTAAACTCAGGTCACAGAAGTGATAGGGCTGAGACTTAACTGTTAGGCCAGTAGGGAGGCCACAGATTCCTATTCCTGTCCTGTCCTGTCCTGTCCTGTTCTACCCTACCCTACCTTACCCTACCCTACCCTACCCTACCCTACCCTACCCTACCCTACCCTACCCTACCCTATCCTAGAGATTGCAATTGCTTACTATAATCATTTTTAATGCTCAAATTTTGGCCAGTGGGAATCATTTCAAACTGGTTACTCTCTCACTTTCATACATCAACATCATTTGATGAACATTCTCTTACTTTCAGGTCCCAAAGATGGCCAGCCTCATCCTGTATATTTTTTCTCCTGTCCCAAACCTAAAATCAATTTTCCTGCAAGGAGTCTTGATTTCTTGTAGATAAGTATGTTACTTAGAAACCAAGGTCTCAGTGCTTGGTATGATCATTGCCAATGGAGTGTCATAGCGTTTAGGTTTTCTCAAGGAACAGAGCTAGAAGATATATGTATGTATACACATGACACACTATATTTATTATGATTTATCTATATATTACCATTCATACAGAATTATATATTATATATTGAAATTGAGTTCATACCAGTTTCTCCAATTCCAATCTAATACCTTAGGGTTATTTCCTTTCCATTTTTGAATTTAAAAATTCATTATCCAACAGTAAAAAACAAAGCTTATTATCCTCAAAACATTCATTCCTTTGCTTAGTTGATTTATTCATTTACTCAATGTAACCAATCTCCCAACCATACCAGTCACCTCTCTATTTGCTTCCCCACTGATGGTATGTCAATGTCTCCATGCTTGGAAAAGAGAGAAGGCAAGGGCAAAAAAGAAAGATGGAGAGAGAAAAGTAAGAGAAAGGGGTTAGGGAGAGATAGGAAGAAAGGAAGGGAAAAGTAGTGAAGGGAAGATGGGCAAATAAAGAAAGTGAACTTACTTTTAAAACATCTTCCACAGCCATCTTCCCTTCATGTCCTAGTAAAAGAGTGTATGGGTAAAGCCAGTGGACTGCATGTTTGACAGACATCATAGGGAAATAATCCTATTTAGGAGTAAAAAACACATAGGAATGAGGAACATTTAAAACAGTCACAGAAAATCTATCTGAAATGTATAGGTAACATTGAAATTACATTATAAACAATAACCAATATGTTTCTCATATTTTCCATAAGTACACAAAAGCAAATACTTCTCTTCTCCCTTTCTGCATCCTTCCCGGGCAAGCTCACCCACTTCCATCTTGCAATTGCCATTTATGAGTTAATGGCTCCCAAGTCTCTATCTCCAGTCCTGGCCTCATTCTTGAGCTCTTGACTTCAAATCTCAATTTCCCATTAGACATGACTATATGAATATCCCACAGACTCCCATTCAGGATGACTGTAACTACATGTCTGAACACATTCCCCATTCCTACTCTTGCCAAAGCACCTTCTCCTTATCTTTTATTCCTAATCTGAGCTAGGAATGCACATCCACCTAGCTTTGTTTAACTACTAAAAAAGCACTTATTATCCTCAGATCCTTTCCCCAAATTCAAATTGTCTTCCCAATTCTGTCTAACTTTAAAATGTCTATTAACAGGAAAATTTCAGTGTGGGCTACTTATTAGCTCATAGAATTAACATTAATATACTGAAATATGATAATGAAATTCTGCTTATAGAGAAGAATGTCTTAATTTTCTGAAGTTGTAGACTGAAGCATTTAAGAACATTGATTGTAATATATTTTCAAATGGTTCAGGGAAAAAAAAACAGACAGCAAGCAAATGTGGCAACATGTTAACTGGTGAGTCTCACTGAAGGGAACATGGATTTCATTTGAATGTTTTGGAGTTTGTTTCTTCAGATTTGAGAAGTGTCAAAGTAAAAATTTCTAAGCAAAAAGAAAATGTAGGAGGTCTAATAAACAGAAAGAGAAATGCTATTCTGGATGTACAGAACAGTGTGAAAAATACCTAGGAAAACTGACTCACAGGAAACATAAAATAAAAAATAACAAACCCTAAAAGTAAGTCTCTTGTCAAGATGACATTTCTAGTACCTCAGATTACACTCTCCATTGCAGTCTCTCTCACAGATGTTGCAAGTCTCCTATTTGCTTCCTGTGCATCCAGGTTCTTCCCATCCCTCCTTGCTGCCAAAGGAGGTACCTTCCTCCTACACAAATCTGATTACCAGATACTTTGTAATACCCAATGGGACACTTTTTCCACATCATAAAATTCAGACAACTTCACTCACCATGTAAACACTTTACAATAGTGTTCTAATCTCTCTTCACCACCTAGCCTTGCTCTAGTGATAGTTTATTGTTCTCCAAACAGAACTAGTCCTTTTCATGATTCACACCGTTGTAAGTGCTGTTCCATCTGTCTGGAGGGTCTTTCCCTCTCTCCAGACACTGCCAAAATGACCTTTGTTAAACTGTAGTGGACACTATCTGTGCTCCACCAAATCCTCTGATATCTGTATTCATCCTTTCTGTGCCTCCCAGCTTTTCCTTCCAATGGCCTGAGCTGCATGATTTTTAAAGAAGACTACCATTACAGGGCCTCTCTGGTGGCACAAGGGATTAATTCGCAGCACTATGAAGCATCCTAAGCCACTGAAGCACAAGTTTGATCCCTAGCCAGGAAGCTGACCCGCATGGCACAGTTGACCTCTCATATCTCACCCACCGCTTCCCTTAGCAATGTATTTCAGTCAATCTGCCTAGTCTGTTGCCCACTCTTTCTAGTGAGTCCTCTCAACCCCACCCCACACCTCTGGCCTGTACCCCAGTTCTTGTATGCATAAATAAGTAAATCGTAAATCTTTAAAAAAAAAAGACGATGACTACCATTGAGCTCTTGGGGCCAGTTTTGCTCACTGTCTGGGAGAGCAGCTAGTGCCTATGAATTTTTGTCCCCTGAGATGGCTATTAACTAGTGACTGATGGTACTAGAGGGTGAAAGCCTCAGCTCCCCTGTCTCATGCCAGGACAAGTCTTTCATGATCTGACTGAAGTTCTCCTTCATTCTGTGTAATTTTTACCTGAGTGGCTTGTCTACCTTCCCCCCTCCAAAGTTATAAGCTCTTTAAGAGGTCAAAACACGTCACTTTGTTTGGTTTACTGCACTGCATAACAAATTAATCTCAGGCCTTGAAATGTTTATAGAAAAACATGATAAAGCAAACTGAAGTGACTAATCCCCAGGGATTAACTCAAAAAATTTTTTTGCCACATTTGTGTATACCAGTCATTAATTTACTTTATACATACCAGGATTCGAACTGCAGCTGGTAAACTATCCAAAGGAAAATCTGGTAGGCCGAGAGTAGAAGATTCTTGGGAACAGAGAGTGGTAGCGAAGGATAGGAACTGAGAAATTCTATGGGGGGGAGAGGAAATCAATGTTATTAAATTTAATTCTAATAGTTAAAATATATTAAATGTATACTCTGCTAAGTGTAAAAAAGCTGGGCCAATTTAATTCACCTAAAAAGACAACATTTACTATTAAATTCTTAAGCAACAGCAGCTCCATATTACAGTATTCCATTTAAAACTCAAAGGTTACTAGATACACAGATACATTCCCTAACTCTATTGTATGTGACGTTTTTTACAATCTGCCTAGCTATACCCCACCAACCTCACCTCCCACCTTATTCAATCCAAATCTATATTTGGCACTTTTGACAGCCTCAAGAATAAAGCATATATATTCATATCTCATGCTTTAAAAATAAAGTCTTAGAATTCCTTAATTCATTTCTCTATCTGGCAAAAACACATTCATTCTTCTAGGACCCATCTCAAATGCTAATGTTTCTGGGAATTACTTATAAGGCCTCAACTACAAGAAATCCCAATACTTTAAAATGATGGCCCTCACTGCACTTGTTAAACTAAGATATTCACATATGGGTCCTCCCTGGTGGCACAAGGAGTTAAGTGCCACACTATGAAGCCTCTGCCGCTACAGTGTGAGTTCGACCCCCAGCCAGGGAGGTGACCCACATGGCACAGCAGACCTCTCCTGCCTCGCACATGCTCCTTTCAGCAGTATATTTGAGTCAATCTGCCTGTTCTGTTCCCTGCTCTGTCTTGGTGAATCCTCTCACCTCCCATCTCACACCTCTGGCCTGTATCCCAGTTCTTGTATGCATGAACAAATAAATCTTTTTTTTAAAAAAAACTAAGATATTCACATACCATGAAGCTCTACTAGATCTTGAGTTTTTGCCATCAAAGATCATATCTTTGTAACTCTGTCAACAGTACTTGCCACAATCACTAAAGAATTCTTTAAAGAATAGTAGTTAAAGTTCATTGAATCAATGAACTCAAGAAATGAATCAATGAACAGGCAAAACAAATTTAATGTTAAAAGTCTAGATAGTTACATAAACGTACATGTAGAACTGAAATACTTACTTTTCAGCAGAAACATTGGGTCCAACTGAATATAATAGTTGAAGTTGGTCCTAAAATAACATACCAAACCGATTAATAAAAAATGTGATGGATTAAATGCAAATGTTTTATAGCTATAATTCAACCTCTTTTTTAAGCAGAGAGCAATAGCAAAAAGATCAATTCTAGATGCATGTGATTTTCTAAGAACAAAAATAAGCCACAATAAGTTTTCTTTCTAGTTTCCAAAGTTTTTTTCACCCTATATCCTTTTTCCTCTCTGTTAATTACTGAGGGAAATATCTACATAGCAATATTTTTACACTAATTCAATTTATTATAAATAGAAAACCTTTTAAAATATTCTTTTTCATACTTACCTTGAAGGGTAGATAATAAATATCTCTGGCTTGAAATCGAGAACGAAGTGGGGGGTCTAATGGATTCCCAGAGTACTTAGGTACTGGTAAGCCCAAGGCAATTACTCGGAAATTTTCACTGACTCGAACAATCTTCCAGGCATCCAACTCTGTTTTAGTATGATCCTACAACAGTAAGAGAGCAAATGGTAGTGCATAAGTGATGTAGTTTACAACTGCAAGAGCTACCAGGATAAAGATTTCGAACTGACTGCTGGGTAAACCACATTTGAGAACACTCTCGAAACCCCAATGTCAAGGGAGGGACCGAAGTGAAATGAGAATCAGCAAAGTGAAATGAGGATGTAGGGAAGACACAGAGTATGAAGACTGGTGTTTGAAAGGTGAAGCAGTGAAGATATCAAGGAACAAAGGAGATCTGCGTCAGATATTATAAACTTCACATATTGCAACAGATTTAGCAAGTAGAACAAAGCCCCTGTCAGTATCAATGGGAAAAGAGTCAGAAAAGTAAGGAAAAAAGACTGGTTCAGACCGGAGGACGAATTAAGGTAGTCCCAGAGGAGCAAACCACTGGCAGAGCAGAGACTGCCCATAGATCTTAAATAGAGGATGTATTATGGATATATTTCCAGGTAGACATATTAATACTAATAATATGTATTAAAAACTTACATGGTAAACACTTTTCATGAATCTGACTTCATTTTCACTGAATCCAAATAGACTTGTAATTTTTCTTATGGATGAAAAAACTTATATATGAAGGAGTTACACAACTTCTTCATGATACCAAAACTAGTATATGGTGAAGATGAGAGTCTGTAAACAGTACAGGTTTTGGAATCACAAATCCTGGATCTAATGCTTAGTACACATTCTAATGCTTAGAAGCAACCGAAACCACGTTACCACCCTTTCTGAACCTCAGCCCTCTCATCTGTAAAATGGGAATAACATCACTGACATTATGGCTGTTTTGAAAGTTGAATCTAACCATGCATGTTGAAGAACTAGTTCATGGCAGGCACCTTATTCAATGGCATGCCTTCCTTCTCTGCATGATCCTATCAATGACACTTCATTTTCCTCAGCTGTAGGACCCACAGTGCTTACAAAGTTTATATGAATGTGCATACCAAGAGACCCACCCTCAGCTTTCAGCAGATCTTCAGAGGGCTTAGCCCATATGACAGTGGAAAAACTCTTATCATGACACTCAAAGTGTTTCCTGATCAGAGTCATTCTCAATCAAATAATTTTAGTCACCACTTCATCTTCGTGCCTAGGGCTCAACTTGCATGAGTCTATGCACCAGTCCTACCTCACAGCTGCAGCGCTCCAACACTGCCCCACTTGTGTGGAACACACTTTCACTTTGAACAGCATAAACACAAGTATCATTAAAACTCAATTCACACTCATTAAAACAGATCCCTTTCTAGTCCCCTCCTTCATTAACACCACTGTATCCTCTGTATGCTTCTGTCATTGCACATTTGTGCACTGCTTTGTGAACATGACTATCTCATCCTGGATCAAGCACCTGAGAGGTGGTATTACCTCTAGTACACCACAGCAAAGATGTCTGTAGACTGACTGCATGAAGTAACTTAAACACATAACAAACAATCATTTCAAGCATAACCAAAATCACAACTCCTACGTGTTAGTAATAGAAACAACACTATGACATTAAGTCACATCAAGAAACAAAGAGTCTGGATCTAGGGCTGAGAAATCAAAAGTGCAATCTTCAGAAAGTTGAATATTTCTATCTTCCACTTACTCAAAAGTGATGATTAGAATATAATGTTTATTCAAACTATTTCCATAATAACAATTCTACTACAATATGAAACCATTCACAATTTGAAATATAAAAATTTAGTACATTGTATCTATTTAGAAATAAGGACTTAAGTTATGGTGCTGAAATTTTTTTATCATAAAAATTGCCTTAAGGTGATGGTATTTTGTGATGGGATCCAACCGTGTTGTAAGGTTCTCATGAGAAGGACTATAAACAAAGAGACCGCATTTACCACTAACAAGTATATACTTCTAGTCAGGAAAAAAAAAAATATATATATATATATAGTACATTCTTCTTAATAATAGTCACTCCTTTTTTACTAAAGCCCTTTTGACTCCATATCCCAAATTCCTATCCAAAGCAGTATGTTCAGTAACTTTGAACAGAATTCTATTATGGAAATAAGGAATTTATTAAAAAAATTTTATAAGGTAACCCTGAATTAAGAAAGTCCATATTCTGAAGACTCTCTTCTAAATCATTTACTAAAAGTTATGAATAACTATATAGAAGAAAAAAGTAATTCTTCAGTTAGAAAATACCTAAAGAGAAAATGCTGTACATACTATCTACTTTTAAAATAACTAATATAAGTTATTATTCCACACTTATTTATTAAAATATAAATACTGTAGTTAAATAATATGTACCCGCGGTATATATAATGTATCATTTTAAGTAAATTTTAAAATAGCACATAATAAAAATAGATTTCACTGCAGTATATTCAGTATAACAATATGAAAAATGAACTTTCCTTATTTAATTCTCATTATCATCTTCTAATTACATTAGAATGAAGCAATTCTTTTTTTTAATTTATTTTATTAATATGCACACAAGAACTGGGGTGTAGTGCTAAAAGGATTCACTAAAGACAGAGTAGGCAGCAGAACAGGCAGATCTACTGCAATACACTGCTGAGGGGAGCAGTGGGTGAGACAGGAGAGGTCTGCTGTGCCATGTGGATTAGCTACTGGTCTGGGGATTGAACTCAAGCTGGAGTGGCTGGCAGTAGCTTGATAGCATTGAGACTTTAACCCTGTACCATCAGAGAGGCCCAGAAGGAAGCAATTCCTGATAGAAACAGAAGAAAACTACTATATCTCACAATGATAATATCATTTAAAAACTCCCAAAAGCAGTAAAGAAATACAGCACTAAAAATTTCACAAAATAGGTTACAAGGAAATAGGTCACACAGCAGGAATCAGAAAGAGATGTTTATGGTTCTGCCAGTCATGGAGCATCACCTTAATCAGACCCTGTTGTGCCAGCATCTATTACTTAAAAATAGAATGTTCTGAGTTTGCAGTAGCACCCTGGGCAGGATTAATAACTGTAAGACATAGTCCTGTTCCTGAGCAATCTGTAGAAACCAATGCAGGGTAATAAGAGTAGCATATGCTTATCTTTACAGAACAGATGTGAGAAAGACTCAGTACTCGAATGCATAGGCAGAGTCATCAGTGTTGAAGGCTGGGTTAGCAGATAGCTCCGAGGTGATGCATCTGGAGTGAAATAAACAAAAGCTATCTTCTTGTCATTTGTGACTACACTAACTCTTCAAAAATTTAAAGAACTTCACACGCTCTTGTTGCTGCCCTCTTTATACCCAACTTATATCAAGCATTTTAAGATTTTATTGCACGCATCCATTCAACAATAATTACTGAGCACCTACCATGTGTCAGGCACTGTTCTAGGAGGTTGAGATAACATAAGTAAAAAAAATCATGCCCTAGTGAAAATTTATATACAAAGAAGCAGACAATGAACTAAAAAGTTTTTAGTTTACTTATTTATTAGGTAAATCATTAGGATGCTGTAAAACTCTATGGGGAAAAGAAAGCAGGGTAAGGGAGTATGGAAGCAAGAGCACATTGTGATTTACTATAGGATGGTGAGGGCAGCCTTCATTGATGATATGACATTTGAGCAAGATTTAAAGTACAGGAATGAGCCAGGAAAATATATGGGGAGTACCATTACAGAAGAGCAAAGTACCTGAACGGTAGGAGAATGCTTGTCTTGTATATTTGAGGTAAAGTAAATAATAGACACTGGAGTGTATTAAAAAGGAAGAGGGTACATGGAAATAAGGCCAAAAGGGCAATAGGGGGTAAGATTGTAAGACCCTGTATTGCACAGCAGTGACTTTGGCTATTAATTTGAGTAGAACAAGAAGCTGGAGCATTAGAACAGTGGAATAACTTGGTCAGTCACATGATTTAAAGCAAGTGTTCACTGACTGCTGTGGGGAAAACCAGAATGGAAGCAGAGAATCCAGTTAAGTGGCTCTTACCACTCAAGGATCAGATGCTGGTAACTTGGACCAGATATCTTTTAAATATCTTATTCACTTCTGCCAATATCTACTGAGGCCAAGAACTGGGCTTTATTCAGCTTCCTATTCCCAAGGCTGAGCACTTTCTAGAAGTCATTAGGAATTTTGTAAATAGTCACTGAGAGAAGGAAAAGAAGGAAAGTGGAAGGGGAAAGTAAGAAAAGGAAAGAGGGAGAAAGGGAAGAAGAATTAAAAAGACCACAGAAAAAAGTAAAAATTGGCAGGTCTTCTAACAGAAGCAGGTCTACAAATAGAAAAGCTTATAGAGCTACTAACTCATGACTTCAGTAATTTATCACAGATCTGGTCTCCTGAACATTTGTGCGCATTCTCAAAACCATGTCTTACATAACAAATGGCACTACCCACAGCTAAACTGCTGCATTTGTATTTTCTTACCTGGAGGAGTTTGTCATAACGCTCGGCAGACATCAGGAAGCGTCCATCTTCAAGCTGCATCTCCCTGTTTTCCAGCAGGTTGTTCAAAACAGGTAGAACATTCCTCTCTGCCTTTTCCAAGCCTTCTAGTACAAGAGTTCTGCCTTCTGTGGCTGCACGAACTGCACACTATCTCCAAGAGAAAAAAGAGCAGTATGAAATATCAGAGATAGCAGAGTGTAGCTTAATTTTACTTGCAATGCAAATTAAACTTGTGGTACTTATTATAAAAACAGGTAATCAGGAAGCTGTTCCAGATCTCGGTTTTGCTTTACCTCCATATACAATCCTAGACAAATGATTTTCTCTTTCTATGCCTGTTTCCCATTTGTAATATAGAGTTTAGAAGAAATGGGCTCTAAAGTTCTTTTCAGCTGTAAAACTTTATAGACTGTGGTCAATAAAATGCAAAACTAAATGCTATCTTTTAGCCAGCAACATAATTTAAACAAGGAAATAGATTTTCTTAACTAAAGAGAAATGAAGATAACAATCTACCCAATCTATTCCATAAGCTTCTCACAATCCAATAAAGTAGGTAGAAAGGCATGGAAATGGTAAAGTTTTAAACAAGAGCCATCACCAAAATGAGTTTAGGTTGAGTTTAATGTTCAATGATGACACTGAGTCAGGTTTTACATTGGCCTACAGCAGGCCAATTATAATCATAGTTCTATAAGTTTTCAAGTTAAGTTTAAAATTATTAATAGAAAATAGGGCCCGCCCTGGTGGCACAGTAGGTTAAGCAACAGACTATGAAGCAAACCGCAGCCACTGCAGCACAAGTTCGATCCCTGCCGCCAGCCAGGGAGGAGGAGACCCACATGCCGTAGCAGACCTCTCCTGCCTGGCCTGCTGCTCCCCTCAGCAATGTGTTTCTGTCAATCTGCCTGTTCTGCATCCTGCTCTGTCTAGTGGATTCTCTCACCACCCCCACACCTCTGGCCTGTACCCCAGTGCTTGTATGCATAAATAAATCTTTTTTTAAAAAAAATAATAAAATTATTAATAGAAAATAGAGGCTCCCAAATTGTAAGAGGAAGAAAACTGTAATAAAAAGAGAGTACTACGGGTGGAAAAAAAGATAGCTCCTAAAAAAATAGAAGATACTACATTTCGGTGAAAGTTTGGTAAAAACAAACAAACCCTCAACATTTGTCTTGTGCATTCAAGAGGCTAATAATTAATGTTGAATTTGTTATTACTCTTTCCATAACAGTCTCCTTCTTTGGTCTCTATGGTGCTGCATTATTTAGAAGAACTGTTTCTCTTTTTCTCATTTAGTGTTGGTGATGCCAGAATCAAATCTTCAACCCACAATTTTCTTAAAAGGTTTGACCTGAATAATCTTTTCTGATCACACAGCTTTAATTGTGATCCTTATGCTAAAATTCCCCAATCCCAACCACACAGTTCCATCATACAAAAGGGTCCAACCAGATTCCATGAACACCGGAGGTTCCCTTGTGCAACAGTGAACAAATCATATTTTCTCCAAAATCTGCTCCTCCTAATATACTATGTGCAAGTCGAGAGGACCATTTACCACGCCAGGAGTCTTGATTTCTGTCTCACCTCCTACATTCAATTTATCACCATGTCCTGATGATTCAACTTCAATATTTCTTGAACTCATCCCTCTACCACTCTCCAAATCCAGGTTATTACTACCTCTCAGATCGTGCCCTACTAAGGCCAAATTCCATAATCTGGCATGCACATCTATTACAATATGGCATCTATCTAGCTATCCAACATCATTTCCTCACATTAGTTGCTTCATATGTGGTATTTTTGCAACCAGAACTAGCTATGATTTCCATTTACACATATAAATATGTACCACACTGCTTTACTAAAAAATTATATATTTATACTTCCCCCTTTGTTTAAAATTTAATATTCCCATATTAATTAGCCTAAATTTTATCTGAATGCTAAAAGGACATAAAGACTACTTTTTAAAAAGACTGAACAGTCAAAGAAATGTCTCAAACAACAAAGCACTGGTTTATTAAAAGTGGAAGAGAAAACACACGTTTCTCAATCAGGTCTCCTTTTCATAAGTCACTGTATTGTACAACTCAGTTTATTTCAGGTATATATGACATATTATCATAAAGAAATAAACCTTCATGAAAATTACATTTGACTCAAGATGACCTTCCCTTTTAAAAAATAATTTATGCATATAAATTATATTTTAAAATAATTTATGCATATAAATTATATTTTAAAATAATTTATGCATATAAATTATCAAGTAATGATGATTACATATAATTTTATATTTTTCTACCAAATAGGTCATCTTGTAGTAATAGCTTTACTTTTTTAAATACATGGATAGATGTAAATTACTAGTTCCCAAAGAACAAAAAATAAGAATTACATTTTTATTAGCTGTGAAAAAGAAGAAAGCTATAGAATGTTTTTTGAGAAATTAAAAATCAAAACTTAAACTGTATAATAAAAATTCATGTTTTAGTTAAGGTCCCAATTAAACTTCTTTCATAAGAATTTACTCTAAGAGGGCATAACTTATACAAAAAAGAAACTAAGTGACCACAATTTGTGGCAGTATAAATAAAAGAGGACATTTTCATTAATATTTGTTACAGACAGACTAAATAATGTATCTGATTTTTAAAAAATTCATAGAGATGAAAACACATGTTCCTTGAGTAAAAACTAGAAATGCAAAGATCAAAATTTAATGACTTCCCAACTGTGGGCAAAGAAGACAAAGTCTTGACAAAACAGAACAACAACAAACACTGTCAGTCTAGCTTTTATTCACCTCAGGTGTGCTTCAGTGTGTTATTCATTAAATCTTTTCAGCAGAAACTGGACTAAGGTATATAAAGAGACCAAAAGCAGAAGTAAAAGGATTCTTTTATTTACTCTAATGGAGGTAGGCGCTATGACCATAAATTTGAGAAAGCACTGATAGATGGAAAGAGATGATGCCAACTTTTAAAATTAATTTTTAAATGAGGTAACATTAGGATACCCCCATCAGGTATTTTTTTAAGGATTTATTTATTTATTTATACATACAAGAACGGGGGTATAAGCCAGAGATGCGGGGGATGGTGGGTGGCAAGAGGATTCACCAGGTTCGGAGGGGGAACAGAACAAGCAGATCTACCGAAACACACTTCTGAGGGGAGCAGCTGGCGAAGCAGGAGAGATCTGCTGCACCATGTGGGTTACCTCCCTGGCCAGAGGCAGGGATCTAACTCGTGCTGCAACAACTGCATTTTGCTTCACAGTCCATTGCTTAATCCATTGTACCACCAGGGAGAAAGAGCTCCCACCCAACGCCATCAGCTTTAACCAGCACATTGCATGGACCACCAGATCACCCATAGTCTACAACAATAGTCCATGTGCTTCCAAGATAATGCCACCTTAAAAGACTTCTTGAATACCTGATAAATGCTGCAGTTTTTCTGCAAAGTGCACACAGGTATAAGCCTATAAAGGCTACCTTAAGAAACAACTATTAAGGGCCTTCCTGGTGGTACAGCAGGTTAAGCAAGGCACTATGAAGCAATCTGCAGCCACAGCAGCATGAGTTCAATCCCTGCCGTTGGCCAGGGAGGGGTCCCACATGGCAAAGCATACCTCTCCTGCCTAGCCGGCTGCTCCCCTCAGCAGTGTGTTTCAGTCAGTCTGTCTCTTCTGCTCTCCACTCTGTCTGGTGAATCCTCTCACCTCCCGGGACTCTGGCCTGTACCCCAGCTCTTGTATGCATATAAACAAATAATTTTTTTTTAAAAAAGAAACAACTATCAAGATTAATGCTAGATACATGGGCCTCCCTGGTGGCGCAAGGGGTTAAGGCCCAGCACAATGAAGCTATCCACAGCCACTGCAGCATAAGTTTGATCCCTGGCCAGGAAGGTAACCTGCATGGTGCATCAGACCTCTCCTGTCTTGCCCTCTACTCCCCTCAGTGGTGTCTTTCAGTCAATTTGCCTGTTCTCCTCTCCACTCTGTCTCTGGTGACTCCTCTCGACCCCCACACCTCTGGCTTATATCACAGTCCTTATATGTATAAATAAATAAATAAATCTCTAAAAAAACCCACAATGAATGCTAGATACAGAAAATCACCTTGGCCCAACACCACAATAATAACCAGTGCAAGTAAGAATAATGGATGGTAAATTAGTAGACAAGAGTATGATGAGAAATTGTATTTGTACAGACTTAAAATATCTTCCCACAAGATACTTAGAAAGACAAAAGGAAAAACATACTCTAGTGGAGGAATACAACAGATACTACCTCAGTCAAGTGATCAAAATTAACATCAATAAAAACATATATCAATTTAATGTGCTAAACTTCTAATGATCTTGCTTAAAAAGCATCATCTTAATCAAGTCATGAGGAAATATGAGACAAACGCAAGTAGAACACCAGTCTGAAAAAGATAACCATGAATAATGGAAAAGACCTGTTACAAGGGGAGAGAGAACTAGAAACATTGCGGGCGATGGTACTCATTTTTCTTAATGATGCAAACACTGGAGCATATTCAAATGATGGTGAAGAGCTAGGAAAGGAGGACAGAAAAAGAGTATAGTATTACTGAAATAAGACTGAAGAAGTTGTTACTTGACCTTAGAGACACTTACTTCATAAAGAAGTCATGACTGAGTGGGAAAGTGGTAGGACCTCGAGGTTAATAACGTATGTAATCAGGTTCTTCCATTTACACTATTTCATTAATCCTCATGACAGTCATCTAAAATATACGATAGTTTACCCAATTTTATAACTGAAGAGAGATTATACAACTTGAAAATGGCAGAACTAAAATTCTATCCTGTTAAGATAAATGATGCAGAAAGCAAATAGGTGAAAAACTAAATGGTCATTAATGGTGCAACTGGTCATCAGTAATCTTGGAGAGTTCAGTTCTAGTAGGCATGGAATTTGCTGTGTGCCTGTTTAGAAATCAAAATATTGCACAAAATCAAAACCTGCACAATACATTTCCATACATACAAGACTCCATTCAACTTAGAGTATATGTGACCGACCAGGCAGTGTCGCCACATGCCCTAGTCTTCTAGACAACTTCCACACATTTTGCCAAGCCAATATCATTCATCAAATCAGTGATGCTGTGATGTAATAAGAAATACATATTTGGTCCTCACCCCCAGTACCTGATAGATACAGAACTCCTAAAACTCCTGGAAAGTCCTGAGGCACAAGGGTGAGAGTGTGTTCATTATTCACATAAACTCCTTTCAACCAGACATGAACTTAAAAATGAATGGTGACACTCTTACAGGCCTGCGAAGATAGTTTCAAGATAGGGATGGCATGACAAGGAAATCACCTTTTAAGTTAGTTTAGAGCTGCTGACTAGAGATGGAATTTTCAACCCCTCGAGGTCTCTCTGACCTCAAGAGAGAAGAGAGGGGCTGGAGATTAAAAATATCATGGTAGCCACTGATTTGCATAACCAATCACTGCTACATAATGGAACCTCCATAAAACTCTAAACAATGGGGTTTTAAAGTCTTACAGGTTGGTGAAAATATTTATGCACCAGGACAGTAGCATGCCCCTATACTTTACTTGCTTTTGGGACCCTGCCTGCCATCTCCTGATATCTCTCTTCATCTGGCTATTAACTTGTATCTTTTATGACTTCCTTAATAATAAACATCCTTAATATATAAGTAAAATGCTTCCTAAGTCCAAAGAGCCATTCTAAGCAATAAGATCCATGACTGTCATTTAACCTCAACTTTATTAACAGAAAAGAAAACCTCCCATGCACTATTCTTATCATTACAATGCCAATTTGTTAATTTTACACACAATTTAAGTGGCAATGAGAATGTGTGCTTAATAGTGCAGTTGGATCCAAAGACAGTATTAGAGAAAGAAATTACAAACTTGTTAGAGTAGTGTGTATATATATATATATATATTTTTTTTTTAGAAAAACATCAATAACCAAAGAATCACCCAAGATTTTTAATTTCTCTTCCAAACTACCCTTCGGTTGTCTGGGTATAGGTTGAGACCACATGCCAATTAAAAAATTTAAATACAGGCAAAAATAATGACTAAAAAGAGAATATCTTCTGGAGAGGCTCTTTGATAAAAGCTTGAATTTACAGAAACAGTATTAGTAACTGTTTCAGAATCACCTTCTTTTCTGATTCTTTCTTAAAATGTTCTATAAAATGAATATGTCATTGAGGTATTCCTAGTTCTCTCAGATTCCTGTTTCATCTCCTCAACAAAATTCTTAAGGTTTTAAGGGGTAAAAACATGTTAAAGGACATGTCATACTGATACAAAACTGGCTTGTGAAAGGTTTTTAGTGTTATGGGGGAAAATGTGACCACTCAAGTTAAAAGATGCTGTTATATAAGTATAGAAAGAATTTCTTTTTAAAAAAGATTTATTTCTGCATACAAGAGCTGGGGTACAGGCCAGAGGCATGGGAGGTGAGAGGATTCACCGGACAGAGTGGGGAGCAGAACAGGCAGACCTACTGAAACACACTGCTGAGGGGAGCAGTGGACAAGGCAGGAGAGGTCTGCTGCGCCATGTGGGTCCCCTCCCCGGCCAGAAATTGAACTTGCTCTGCTGTGCCGCAGATGCTTCATAGTCTGGTGCTCAACCCACTGCGCCACCAGGGAGGCCCTAGAAAGAATTTTTATATAAAAGATAATAGTTGTCTATGTTCACACTTAAGAACCGAACAGATCTAACTAGCAGCACAAAAGATTTAGGCTACATATTTTCTATATAAAATTTTATAAGTAAATGTTTAAATAAAACTAACGTGGTATAGTTTTTCTTGTGAAATCTTTAAAAAGCAGGGCATTTCTTGTATAAAATGACTACTTGTGATAGTTCATCGAAGTAGAAATTAGATCAACCATAAGAAGACGTTCTTGCCCTCAATGCTACAGAATTTCCAGAGACCTAATTTTCTCAAATAGAATTTTTTTAATGCAGTAAGATCCTTCTAGCCCAGCCATCTCATGTCAGTTTTACTAACTGAGCACGTGGACTATTTATTTCAAGATAAAAGAAGCTACATGACCTAAAATCAAAAATTGTTTAAGCCTTGTTCTAGATTTTCTTCTGATTTGATAAAAGGCCTTAGGCAAACAATTAATCTGAAGTCTGTGTTCTCATTTACTAAAGGAAAATATCCTCAAGGGGTATTGCACAATGTAATTATTTAAGAATCGAAGCAATACTTGAGAAAAAATATAAAGATACTGGACCTATTAAAATATAAATTGTTAATGTTCGCCATGATGTCATGAAAATAGATTCCACAGAGCTTCAAATTACTGAAAATGGTTACCGTGTAATAGCACTGAGGAAGCCAAAGTAAAATGGAAAAAAAAAATTACATTTCAAGTTCTTTATTTTAGAATATCAGAACAGGATTACATTAATTTTTGGTTGCTCTACTAATTACCTGCTATAGGTTACTTAGGTTAATCACTTTCCCTCTCTGAGACTCCATTTCTTCTAGAACTAGGCTAATTAAGGTGCAAATCTCAAGATTAAATAAGATAACCTCTGTCAGATACTAAGTCTGACCAGTGCAAAAGGTCTGGTGCCTGAACTCACCAGACCTTTTGCACTGGTGTTATAATATGTTTTAATGGTCACAGTTAGGGAAGGTCTCTATGTTTATTCTAGCTTCTCTGTTAGAACTCAGGCCTTGGCTTCTCCCCCATTGCCATCTTGCTCCTGCCAACTGTTATCTGCTCATAGTATTTTCTATAGGAAAAGCTTTCTAAATTCCAAATATTTAATTTATGAATTTCTGAAATTCAACTTTGTACTTTTCATGGCGATTACATGTGAGAAGTGGTTTTAGCATCCACAAATGGGATTTAGTTTACAAATAAATGTTTTCTCTCTATCTGCTAAAATAAGTATGAGATATTTAGACGAGATAAAAATTTTATGATCAGCAACACTGTTATTCAATTTGAGTTGCTCCTGATGGTTTTTAACATTTAAATTGGAGCATTAAAAAAAGCTTACCTTTACTTTTCCTATTAATAACGAGATAATCAAAAACAATCCAAAACAGGAGAGAACACATTAAAATATTATGTAACTGTTTAAAGTATATTTTTGTATTTAATATTAAACATATATATTGTATATAATGGAACCTCATCATGGTATCATTTAGTCAAATTTGTAAGATTTAATATGAACAGAGTTACTGGCTTGGATAGTTATAATAACTTCCCCATCCTATCTTTCTATTCCCCAAATTATTTTGGGGATAAATAACATCTTCTCTCAGCCAAACATAAAACTTATATGTTGTTTATTTGTTGTTTTGCTAGTTTGTATTGGCTTATCTTGAGTAATACCAGCAATTGTATATTGACTTAAATGTTTTCCTCTCCAGCTCTTTGGAGTCACATGGTAATAAATAAAATTAATTATGAGACTGTTAAGATGTAAAAAAAATAGTAAAAGGTAGCATAATTTTTAAAAGATTATAAAGTCAATATTTAAGTTTTATTCAGGTTATCTTCTGAGGCAAATGAAAGTTGATGTGGTCTGTTTCTCCATGAGTAAAAATATATCACTAATACAAATTTACATATCTGTTCTTTAATCAGTTCACTTTTACAAAAACTTAATTTATCATCTGCTTAGCAAAGTAACTGCATGAAAACATTTAAATTACCTGCACATGAACAAGTGGTTAAGTTATGGCAACTATTTACATAGATACACATGGGGTAATATTCAAGATTTTCTTGTAACTTATTTCATCCATACCTCTGGAAACGCTCTGAAGGAAATTTCATTTTGTAAGAAGATACCCTGGTACATGTGGGAAGTGGGTAGGCATGTCTAGTCACTAAAATATTCAGAGAATTTATAATCTGAATGAGTAGGCAGGAACATACAGGTCTGGATAAAGATCATACCAACTAGAGGAAATAATAAGTACTAAGGGTCTGAGATGGAAAGCATTTGACCCATTTTTAAGAGGACAAAAATTGAAAGCATGGGAAAGAAAAAGAGATGAGATAGGGAAGATTAGGTCCCACAGAATGCTATAGCTCATCTTAAAGGGTTTGTATTTTATTCTAGATGTGAAAGAACTGCATGGCTACAAACAAGGAACTAAGAGAATTCACTTATGAACAACACAATAAAGAATATTATCGGCTACCAAATGAATGCAAAAATATAAAAACTAGATACCATCTCAAGTATGAAGTAATCTAGAGAAATGACCAATATTCCTCTACCTCAGTCACAGGCTCTGAAGGTGTAAGCATACTGCAACATCCTAAAGAACTGGTGTTCATCATAATGAGCTGGAATCACCAAGAAACATGAAGTATAAAGTATACCATATATTTATGTAGTACTTAAAATATTTTAAAAACTGTAAAATAAATATCACTTGAAAATGTTTTCTAAAAAGACAGAAAGTATACTACTGGAGTTTCACTTAAATAATTTATGCTTCAAGAAATAAATCTTTAGCAAATCAGTAAATTTAGTTTCTTTAAACAACTCAATTTAATGCTAACCCCACATGATGCAGCAGACCTCTCCTGCCTTGCCCCTCAGCAGTGTATTTCAGTCGATCTGCCTGTTCTGCCTGTTCTGTCTCTGATGAAGCCTCTCATTCCCTCCCCTGCCTGGCACCTTTGGCGTTGACCCCAATTCTTATATCCATAAATAAATAAAATAAATCTTTTTTAAAAAAAAAAAAAACTCAATTTCTGAGCTACCTGAATAGTCAAAAGTTTTCGTTTTCTTTAGGACAATAAACATACAAATCTATTTTCTTCCTCAGTACTTGCAAAGCAACAACTGATCCAGATATAAAATTCATTCAAAAATGTTCTTAAATCCACACTCTACCAAACAATGCCAGTTCTTCCATTGTCATTTAAATATATTCTCTCCTACCCTCTAAATTGTTGTCTCATTTTCTAACTCCTCTCCCCAGTTCCTCACTTTGCTAACTCAATTCCATCTCTTCATTTTCACTGAATAAAGAGAGAAAATGATATTCCTTTTTATAAAGATATATATTTTCTTTTTGTAATTAGAAATGATCTATGAAATGAACCTTTGGTATTATGTGAGTAAAATGGATTTCTTTAAAATGTATTTGTGTGCCTTCACCAATAAATGATTACTTTAAAGTTGGAAATCTGAAATTCCCACATTTTCTCACCATATGTACCAAATATGATCATTTAAGGTGATGACTGAGTCACAAACTGCTCCATTTTAAACACACTTTTCTTTTTGTAATTATTAATCTGTGAGGCTATGTGATTATCCTGGTGTCTAAAAATTCTTGTGCTCAGTAGTTTTTCACAATTATATCCCTTTAATTATAAAGCAATAGTGTACCCACAGGAGAACTTCAAATTAAGAGAACTACAAAAGTTCATTCCTCACCCTTCTCTAGACCCCCAGTCATACTTCTGCAGCAATAAGCTTTGTTAACTGATTCTTATATAGCCTTTTAAATATATACAAAGCAGTTATATTGCCAGTTTTTTTAATCTCAAAATGGTTTCATATTACATATACGGAATTGCAACTTCATTTTTTTTCCACAAAATACATCCTGAACTTGCCTATCATTACATAAAGTTTCACCTTATTCTTTTTAATGGCTACAGAGAATTCTATCTGCCACAACTTAGGCTATTAAATATACATTATTACAGTTTTCATTACAGTTTTATATATCAAACAATACTATAATAAACATCCTTGTATAGGTAACTTCGGATGCTTTGTGTGAATACATTTGGAAAACAAATTGCTATAGCTGCTGATTTAAATGTATTTTAATTTATTTTCTGTTGATATTGCCAAATTTTATTTCAAAACTGCATCAATTTTTGCTTCCATCTATAACAATGCTCCTTACTCACCAACAATGAATATTAACAATCCTTTAATCTGTCAATCTGAGGTTTTAAAAAAAAAAAAAGCAGCTCACTACAGTTTTAACTTTAGATTTTTATACAAGAAGGCTGAGTATCCTATCACAATTTTATAGAGCACTTGAAATCTTTTTTCTATGAATTGCTTATTTAGTCTGCCCTTTTTTCTGTCAGGTATTCCTAATAAAAACAATATTTAATATTTTAAATAGCATATTTAAAAGAAATGTATGACAAGCTTCCTCATGATGTTTATAAAATATTATTTCTGAGGTAATCTGCACCTAAGAACCATGTCCTAAAAAACACCTATAGATCCCAGAAGTTTATATTTAATTTCACTGTTTAAATCACCTTTACTATATTGATCTTTAGATTAAGAATACTTTAATAAATGTGCTGGAGGAATTTCTATATTAAAATCTAATTTTTTTTAAAAAACCCTCCAATTTCTAATGGCAAGTAGCAGGAAGCAAATGAAAATTTAAAAATCTTCATATTGATTTTGATTAACATTTTAGAACCATCAATTTCATCTAAGGCTTCTTATTTAGTACTAACCCAAAAAAATCATTTCCAAGAACAGGGAAATGAAGATCTAAATTAAATCTCTAGAAAGAAAACAGTGCATCAATCTTTCACTATTACATGAGCTACTCTCTTTCTACTTTAAAAATCAATTCTGTGCAGACCTAGAGTCACATGTTAGAGTACGATAAAACTTACCTGATCAATATAAAAAGCTGTGCCTGCACGAATCTCTCGACGCTGTTTGAGATCGGTTTCTGTAGTGTCCCTTGACAGGGCAATGTATTCAACCTCTCGTTTGGTCAGTTCCTGTATAACAGAGAGTGAAAACATTCCAAAAATCAAATCAAATTCCCAACATACACTTTGGAGTCAGTCATCAGACAATGCCACTGTCATAGAGAAAATCATTTTAAATGTAATTCTAGATTTAGAGCTTTTGAATATCAGCTTTGAGGAAAATGCAATAAATTAAGCATTAATCAAAACGTGTATGTCTCCTCAGTTTTTATTTTTTTATTGTAATCAGTATTTGCTACATATTATTGACCACTTAAGCCACAATAATCAAAATTTAACATTTAAATATAAAATAAAAGCAACTATCAAATTATTTCTATTTAATTTCTCATTGGTTCAGCAGACTAACCCCCACATTTCTGCCTTTTACTCTGGCTATTACTACCTATAGGATCTTTTATGTTACAGCAATATAGTACTCACTCTATAATAGATTGCAAAGTGGCTTAGGCTAGTGTATTTTCATATGTGTGTTTTTACATCCTAAAGTTGCCTCAGCTCTAATATGCAGTTAAAGTAATTTTTTTAAGTTACTATTGTAACTTAAAAATATAGACCTATGCTACATTTTTTAACCAACAAAATTGCTATGAACTCCTAGCCCTTCTCTTTCTACATTTCTAACAAGCTTCAAAGTCTTGCCAGAAACAAAAATCTCAGGGAAATACTGCAGTCTTTGAAATGATTTACAGCGCACATCTCAAAAGAAAAGGGATTCTAAACCTGGAATTCTCAGCAGCTGACTCTACATTTTTAGGTAAGATACTTTCACCTTGTGTATTAATACAGTGATGGTAATACAGCAATGGCCATCAATATATCACACACTGATTTCAGGACTAAATAAAAGACACAAAAGGTAAGGGATAGGTTCTGACTTGTTCATTGAATTTTTATCATTCCTGCCCCATGTGATTTTTAAAATGCCAAAATAAATTCATAGTTGAAATAAAAGAATACACAAATTATATTTAAATAGCAAAGACATGATTTCTTTAAAATCAAGTAGTGCAAGGAAGCTGTAAGCAAGGATTTTTTCTTCATTTAAAAAGTAAACTTTGGGGCTACCATACACCTGGGAGTCTTTATTCCTTATCCTTATTTTTTCCATAATAAACTTTTTTTCCAAGATAAAAAAAAAGTAAACTTTGGAACAGAGCAACTTCATCTTACACTATCCTTCCTGATTATTAGAGCAATGCCAATGAATACTAACAAACTTCATATGAAGTTCTTATAATTATTTTTATTTTGGCTGAAATGTAAACATTTCAATTTATTTCACAACAGTTTTCAGAGAATTGCAAACATTTAAGAGGATAATATATGAGAAAGGGAATGTAATAGATCAGAAGTCTACGTCCAACATTTATTAGTGGGACAAAGCTTGAATGAGTTATTTATTCTCTGTAAGCGTGTTTTCTTATCTATTTAATAAGAAAAAAAGAGAGTCTATGACCTTAGGCTCCTTTTAAAGACCATAACATCAAAAAGTCAAGAAAATTCTGTGTTTTTAAAATGTAGACCTGAGATAAAAGACTATTCCCTGAGTAGTGAAAACTAAATTTTGTTTTATCATCTCAGTTACTGATTTTATCTGCCACTCATTACATGAATTTGTATTTCATTTTTGCTGGAAGTGGAGGTGTTTCTAGTTATAGCAAAAAATTGGTAATGCTTTGAAAGACAAATTTCTTCCACAAATAACTTATTCTAAATTCTTGTTTTTAATTGAGATGTTGGTTAACACTGTTTTTTTAAAAAAAATTTATTTATTTATCATACAAGAACTGGAGTATAGTCCAGAGTCGTGGGAGGTAAGAGGATTCACCAGAGACAGAATGGGGAGCAAAACAGGCAGATCAACTGATATACATTGCTGAGGGGAGCAGTGGGTGAGGCAAGAGAGGTCTGCTTCTCCACGTGAGTTCTCCTCCTTGGCCAGGGATTGAACTCGCGCAGTGGACGCTTCACAGTGCAGCGCTCAACCTGCTGCAGCACCAGGGAGGCCCTACATTGTTGTTTTTAGAAGTATAGGATCCAGTTCTTTATAAACAAGTCATCCTTTAGCATTAATATTTTTTAAAGTAATCACTTTTTTTTATAATATTCATGTATTTGACAATATACCTTATTAAAGCTAAGACCCTTAAGAAATCACAAGACGTGATTACTCACCAGGTACTGCATAGCAATAGAGCGTCGAAGGGGCCCAGGAGGTCCTATTAGAAAGACATCTTGCCCCAAAAGGTCCTTCTGCATTATCCATCTTAGATGTTGAACTACAGACTGAGCCGGAGAATCTGAAACTTCAAGGGGGGAAAAAAAACAGATGAAATGCAAACCAGACTGCTAATTTTAATATAAATAAATCTCCAAGCAAGGAATCCAGATAACACAGTATATTATATACATGTATACATATACACACATTAAATATAGACATATATTTGCATACACACATAAATACATGTATAGAAATAAAAATGTAATGTTATGGGCCCTCCCCTGGTGGCACAGTGGGTTAAGAAACGCACTATGAAGCAAAATGCAACCAATGTAGCACAAGTTCGGTCCCTGCCTCAGGCCAGAGAGGTGACCCACATGGTGCGGCAGAACTCTCCTGCCTCACCCACTGCTCCCCTCAGTAGTGTATTTCAGTGGATCTGCCTGCTCTGTTCCCCACTCTGTCTCTGGTGGATCCTCTCACCCCCTGCACTTCTGGCCTGTACTCCAGTTCTTATATTAATAAATAAATCTTTTTAAAAAATGTAATGTTATACCTGGAATTTCCAGTGTTAAAATAAGACCATTATTTTCAATGTTAAAAGGACAAAGTTTAAGATACCACAGTCACAAATATCCTACATTTAAAACCTCATAAGAACATCTAAACAATCATCTATATGTCACTAAAGTAAAAAGAAATTTTCAAGGGTAATATTGAAAAACTACTATCTTTAATCATAATTTTTTAACCCAAGTCTTCAGTTCTAAAAAGAGGAAACAACCGAGTAATTCCAGATAACTATGAAAGCCTTGAAAATTTTGAGAAAACTGTTTTATAACTTAAGTTAGCAATGGATTTGCGATCTCCCAACCTTCACTTAGTAAGTTTGGTGTAGACTCACATGACTTAAACTATTTCTTTAGAATGTAAGTCTGTTCTTCTATACAAACTTTCTTGGCGATAGAAGACTACTCCATCCTCCTAAGGCTATACTATTAAATTTACATGTCAATATGCTCATCTTCTGAACATTTTTAAAAAATGATTTAACGAATACAAATAATTTTTTGCTCATTTGTAAAAACCTAATGACCGGCAAATGTATTCCTACTATTATGAGAAAAATTCTTAAATTTCAAGAGACACATCTAATACTCATAGCAACTTTGTTCAAAATCAAACTGAACTTATCATAATGCCTTCCAGCACCACCCATGTTGCCATGATAGCTGAGTAGTATATTGTGTCTATCTTAGCTTCTTGATCCACTCCTCTGTTTGGGAGCTGTAGGTTGTTTCCATATCTTCACTACTGTCTATAGTGGCTATGAGCATGGGAGTGGGGTTTCCCAACAAATTAGTCAGGTTTCTGTGTTCCTTGGGTACATACCCAGGAGTAGAAATTCTGGGTTACAGTTTTCTAGGGAACTTCCACATTGGTTAGGCAAGTCTAGATTCCTACCACCAAGAATTCAGAGGGGAAGTTAGGGAAGGGAGAGAACAAAATGGGGAGGGAAAACAGTGGACTATGGCAGTAGACTACTGGTGCTTTCGTGAAGGATGCACTACGTTAATAACACACAAAGGGGAGCCCTTCTACTCCTAAAATACAATGATATAAACAAACATTGCCTCAATTAAAAATTTTTTAAATCAAATTAGAGTCAAGATGGATAAAATGCACACAATACTATATAGTGACAAAAAAAAATGAACTACCACTTCCAATAATCATTTAACTCTTCAAAGATGTAATTTTGAATGAAAAAAACCAAGTCAGAATAAATCACATGATTCTACTTTTATAAAGTTCAATAAAATAGCAAATTGGATTTATTAGAAATACATACATATGTAATAAAACAGAAAAAGCAAAAGAATGATAGATTCAGGATAATGAATACCTGGATGTGAAATCAGAGATTTGCACGGATATGCAGTGGTATTAGTAATAATCCAACTTCTACACTGGGTGTGGGTTATACTACTTGTTTCATTTTTGGATTTTATATATATAAACACACGCACATACATATAAAACAAAGTCTTTGGTTTGTATTGAATATTCCATATTAAAAAAATATTTTTAAAAGTTTTTAAAAACTTTGTTTAATCGCCCATTGAGGTCAAGAAGGAATTCAAAGATCAAACTAAGAAGGCTTGCATAGGACTAAAATTGACCTTTTCCCACCCAACAGCAGAATATTGCTCGACTAGTTCCCTCTACCTCCCTCAAAAAGCTAGTATCTCATCACTGGAAAAAATAAAGAAAAATTTCTGATTTTCTTTACCATGTGGGAAGATCAAATACAAGGTGTTGGGGTGACTAGTTGATTTACCATGTTACTAGGCTCACATTAAAGCATCTTATAATTTTCTCCAAAAGAAATAGCTCTACATTTGAAAATCAAGAGACTCATTACCCTAATGGAAACGCTTTGCTTCTCTCCCATAGTCTATGAACCCTCTACGACATGCTCAACCCCAAGGAAGCGAACACTGGTTTCTGGTGGGGGGCTTGAGAAAAATTCTTAGATATTACAATGGTCTGTAGTCTACTAAGGGACACTGCATAAAGAGATACCCAATATATCCGTAGTGTTAAAATTTCATGGGGTTGGAGAAGAGACAGTTGGGGGAGAAATGTCCTTAGAAGAAGTACAATAATGGAAAACAGTGAAAAACACTGCTCTAAGATCTGCAACTCTGAGGATCTATCTGGAAGTTTCATGCTGTGAGGTTGCAATTCACCTGAGCTTGGAGAGTCACCCTCATTTTTAACTACCAGATGTTCATGTAACTCTTTTCTTTTCTACCTCAAACTTAAATCCATCTTTCTGCTTATATAGTCTATTCTTTCTTATTTCAAGATGAGTCAGTCTGCTTGCTGTTTAAAGATGAAACGATTCAAGAAGGTCTAACATCTCTATTAGTAAAATTATACAATATCTGCTATGTTGCCAATCTACTAATTCTCCTTACTTTGACATCAAATATATAATTAAAAACTTAAAACACTTTGGCTTTTTTTCACATTTGCCCAAATCTCAGCATACTCTGGCTACCGGCATGGCTGCACTATTCCAGTATTGTGTCACTCCTTTGTATTCATTCTACTTTGGCAATGTGCCTGGGCTTCCATTATCTGGACCTCACTACTTAAAATAGGGAATTTTCAAAATCATAAAAAGGCAAAGCCAAGTTGGTCTCTTCAGCTTCCTCCCACCTTTTATTACTTATTACTATTTGTAACTACTCTTAATTATAGAGTCTTGATTTAGTTCTATACAACTCCATTCCATTTTTAATGCCTGGACTTTTGAACTGTATTCATTTTCAAGACTTTTAAAAAATGAAGGCAGCAATTCCTAATCAAATATAAAGTCTGCCTCTCACATGTTGCCCGTGTTAATAAATTCTAAGGCTTGAGAAATGACTTATTTCTTTGTAGCAAAGGGGAGAAGAGTCAAAGTTATAATAGTAGAGCAGTCTAACAATTATCAGCAATCCTTTATCTTCCCACTCAACCATGGTTCTCAATAGTGGCAGTACTCCACCACCTCCTAACTACCACAGGTATGTGGAACTGTCTGGGATAGAGGTCTAGTCAAGTTTTGGGGAGTAAGGGACATCTCAGTACCCTGCTGATATAAAATGATGATAAATGTAACATCCAAGAAAATGTCTCGTGCATAGTGTGTCAATGGGACAGTCACTGAAAAATACTATGCCTGGTTGACACTTTTCTTGAGGTTTCTCTGTTGCTTGACCACCACTGATGAGTTATTCCTAATGAGTCATGATTAAGCCCAGGAAAAGAGTTCCTCGGTTTCCTCTGCCTTCTGAAAAAAGAATTTTCATGGAGGCAAATCAATAGCGAGTAAATTTCTACCTTTAGCTTGAGCTTCAAGGAGAAGATAGGCTATCCCAAACATGTTAGCATCAGATTGCAGTTCTGCATCAGTTTTTCTTTTTTTTTTTTTTCTTAAAAGTCTCAGATGAGTGGAAATGTACACTTTTAGACCATTTTGTACCTGTTTGTTTTGGTAATTTTGTGGCTTGTTTTTTTTTTTAAAGACTTTATTTACTTATGCATACAAGCTCTGGGGTACAAGCCAAAGGTGAGGATGGTGAGAAGATTCACCAGAGACAGACGAGCACTGCACTGTGGGGCTTCCACAGCCACTACAGTGCGAGTTCGATCCCTGGCCATGGAGGGGACCCACATGGATCAGCAGACCTCTCCTGACTCACCCACTGCTCCCCTCAGCAGTGTAGTTCAGTCGAGCTACATAAGTTTCTTAATATGCATAAATAGCTTCTGAATCTTGTGGCTGACCTTATAATTTATTCTATACCTTCATAAAGAGCTCTTCTGTTCCAATCTTTTATCTTCCCCCAATACAATAGCCAATATTTATTACATTGCAGTCATGCGCCAGGTAGAAGTATAACTGATTTTTCATACAGTATCTCACTTAGATCTCATAACCCTAAGTAGTAGCAGACTACAGTAAGTAGCAAGGACATGGATTCCAATAAAGCCATTTAAATACTAACTCTGCCGTTTACTAGTTAATCATGTATTTAATCACGTATTTAAACTGTGTGCTCAGCTTCTCTATCAGTATAATATATGTACTTATTTATATGGTTATTATGATGATTAAGTTAGGCCCTTAAAACAGTGTCCAGTAATAGTTAAGTGCCATACTGTTCGTTAGATATTCATTATCCCCATTTTACAAAAAAATGTTAAAGGCACTATCATTTGTCCACAGTTGGTAAATGCCTAAACCAAGATTTAGACCTAAAGCTGTTTGAGCTCACAATCATCCTTTGAGCTCTAGTCATCCTTTCCTCCTGCCCCTTCAAATCTGTCAACAGGCCCTACCTTTAGGCCTATGGATTTCCCTTCCCCACAAGTGTAAACTTCATTGGGCTACATCAAATCTAGTCATTTGATTCTGTTTTATTTATGGTGTGTCACTATTATGTTTTGCTCCTTTATTAAAATTTCATATTCATTGTGTTGCTTACATGTTGTGATCAGAGAACCCAATTCTCACCAAAGGTCCCATTTTTACTTATTCATATTTTTACATACTGTATTTTGTCAAAGAAAATATTTGTCAGAAAATTGCATTAAACTACTGAAAGAAAGCATTATGCACTGCTGCGTGGTGTCTGTGGTGTATTTTACATTAATGCTTGAAAAACTAGCTGTATTTTTAGGAAGGTCTCAAGAAAACATGACTCATACTTAAAAGCATTCCAGAAATAGAAACAAGATGTAAGACTGTACATTACGAACATCTGCAAAACAAACTGCCCAACTGCCATCCATAACCTAATATAAGCACACAGCCCAGTGCATGAGCAAAATCTCTGACTTTGATACTTTCGGGCACAAGAGGCTACTACTTTCCAGGAGTGATAAATTCATGCCAAAATAGTATCTGGGAGCTTAATCCTATGGTCTATGATTTCCTTCTCTATGTAAAAATGAAACATCTGGTTCATGTTGAACTAAATGCCTTATTCAATTCCTAGTCAATACTTAATTTCAAAATAACATGTACTATTTTTGCCCAGGCAGAGTCAAGGGCTTTAAAATAATTCTATGAAAGGAGCCTAAATTATAAGTTTCCCCCTCTACAGGTTCAAATTTGTCACATGTTAAAATTAAAATTTCAGTTACATACAACAAAATTCCAATATAATAAAATCTTTCAAAATATGATATTTTCTTAATGTCCCAAGAGGCAGTGAAAATATAAATAAAAAGCCTCTCAAGTCAAACAGGCCTAAAAGAGACTTCCTATTCTGCTCCTTTGTCAATGTCCCAGGACAAATATTTCAAATCTTCTAGACCTAAGATTCCTTATTTTCAAGAGAGAGGTAATGCTACTTGTCAAGTAGGGCTGTATTGAGAATTATATGTCCAGCCCCTCAGTCAATAAGAACAGGTGTGGAAGGATAGTAAAGCCCTATCCTCTCCTGTAATATATTCAGCTTGGCACACTAGACAGCAGCAAACTGTGGGTTTGGTAATTATAAATGGCCTTCTAGGTTCACACACAAATTACCTGCTAAAGCTAGAGCCCAACCCTGAAGAAACAGAGAAAGGAATCCAATTTCCCATAGCTCTAACTGGCAGAATCTGGGTCAGGTGCATTCCTACAGTATTTCATTTTATTCACCAGTCATTCTTCAAAAAACTATTCAGAAAGAATCTGAACCTAGGTCTATCGCAATCCCCTACATTCTCTCCTCTACCACATCCAATGAGAGATTTCAAAAGAATCACAACTAATTCTGTGCTACACATAGATGTCCCTTTGCTGAACTGTTACCTATCTACTGTGTGTCACTCTGTACTTGGATATAATGGCTCTCAGGAGGGAAAGATGGGAGCAGGGGACACAATACCATGCATTTAGAACCAAAGCCCTCATTACATAATAACTGCAGCATGGGCTAACCAAACTAAGAAATCAAATCATTCACACAATTACATTTATCAGGAGTCTACCTAATATATGCTCAGCACCAAAAAATACAAAGACAAATATAATAAAGCCCTTTGGGGAGTCAAAAAAAAAACAATGTATACATATACAGTATAAAACCTCAGTTTGTATAAAGCCACTTATAACGAAGTGGGCTGATGAATCTGAGCCAATATAACTATAATCAAAACTAAATGAAAAGTACTGGTGACTTATAGTACAGTACATAGCGAGATACCATTATTCTTAAAATGGTAAAAACACATCAATGTACATTAAATAAATCAGAGCATATCCAAATGCAATCATTATCAAGCTGTTAACCTTTTGTGTAGAGGTGCTAGAATAAGAGTATACATACACGTTTCCCTTATTTGCATAGAGAAACATAGGAAAGAGACCCCTGAAAATAGTAACATGGCAAATAATGGGAATGGGAATGGGAATGGGCTAATACTTCGGAATGTATATCTTCTCATACTGTTTTGATTTTTGCACCAAATAAATGTATTAATTCCACAAAAATAGTTACACTTTAAAAGTGATGCTTTAGAAAATACTTGACACAAGAAAATTTCCATAATACACGTTTCATGAAAATGGCCACAAAACAGCATATTAGAATATTTTCTTAAATACATATATTCATTTTTAAAAATTAGATACATTTACAAGATTCAAAGCATGTTCTCTGACCAAAATTAACTAGAAGTGTCTTTGGTAAATCTTCAGATAATTAAAAATTAAATAGCACATCAAAATAAAAAAGAAGAAATCAAAAAACAAATTTCAAAGCATTTTGAGTGACTAAAAGTGAAGACACAATGTAACAAAGATTATGACACACCACTAATGCAGTACTTAGGAGAAATCTTGTAGCACTAAGTACCTAAATTGAGGGAAAAATACTTTCAAATTAATTGCCTCATATTCTGCCTTAAGATACTAGAAATAAAAAGCAAGCGAAACCCAAAGAAGTAAAATTATATTGGTCACAGTTTAAATCTATGAACAGAAAAGCTAAAGAAAAAAATGAAACCAAATGTTCTTTTTGTTTGTTTGTTTTTATTGAGGTAACTTTAGTTTATAATGCCGTATGGTTTCAGGTATAGTTTCTCCCCTCAGCAACTCTACCTCATACTAACCCTACCACCATGTGGCCAATCACCATCCACCTCTGGTAACTAGCATTGTGCTGTCAGAGTCTAAAGTTTGTTTTTTTATTATCTTTATAGTGGACAAAGGAGTAAAATCATGCAGTATTTGTCTTTCTCCTTTTGACTTATTTCAGTTAGCATAATCCCTTAAAGCGCACCTCAATTTTGACAACATATGTACACAGAGGGGGCACGGGGGAGAAGGAAGGAAGCCTGTTCCATATAAAGATGTGTACATGAATACTCTAAACAACTATATGTCAAGAGTCTCAAAAATGGTAGCAATGGTGTTCATCAACAGATGAACAAACAAGCAAAACTATAGTATTTACATATAATAAAATGCTAGTAGCAATAAAAAGGAATGAACTATTGACCGAGTATTTAAGAATCTCAAGTAACTTTGCTGATGGAAGCTAGACAAGAGTATATAGTGCATGATTCCATTTATATAAAATTCCAGAAAACCCAAGTAAATCTATAAAGCATAATAGTGATTTCCAAAGGGAACAGATGACATCATAAAGGGGCATAAGTAAACTTTGGGGGTAATAAATTTATTTGATCAGGATTTTGATTATGGTGACATTTTATACTTATATGCAAATCCAAACTTATGAAACTGTACCATTTGAAATATATGAATTCCATGTATGTAAACTATACTTAGTAATATAGTTTAAAAATACTAGAATAGCATATTAAAATGTTAAGTGTCTATAATGAGGCTTATGGATAATTGGATTTGAGCCTCTGTGTTTTTCAGTGCTTAGTAAATTTTCTGTAATAATCAGGTTTTATTTCTGTAATTGGAACAAAAAGTTATTTATCTATGAGTAGCCATACTGAAAAGAGGGAAAAACTGATTTTAAAAGTTGGCAGGTGAGTATTTTGACTTATCTTGGATCATAGTTTAATACCCAAAGTTCAATTTATAACTCAAGTTCTGAAAGAATTTTTCTGTGGCCAGTTTCATTCATGACACAACCACCACCAAAAAATATAAAACCCAGGAATAATGCTTGGTTATGAACACATCTTAGAAGAGTTAGAACTTTTCAGATCCTGTCAAATGAATCCAAATTCTTTAAACAGAATGAACTTCTAATATTTATGAGTCAGATCACAGGAAAAGCAGTACTTACAATGGATATATTTTTAAAAAATAAAGTTTTACTTCAAACACTGAGTTTTCGTTAGCTGCCTTTAAAGTTATAAATTTAACGCATGCTTACTATAACAAAGAAAAAAATGTAAAAATAAAAATTATCTATCTCAACCCAACTCCTAAACGAATGCTGCGGGAGTCAAAGCTGCAGTTATAGTCTCGCGCACTGTCCTCTGTATAAAATAGACATGTGACAGCGCTAAAAGGTGTGTTTTTAAAAATTCTTAACAAAAGTAGTTATCACGTAATTTTTGTTTAATATCACATGGACACCCTCTAGATTCACAGATCTAAATCTAACATTCTTTAACAACTGCAGACGATTCCAGAATATGGCTATACAACAATTTATTCAATCATTTCTCTAAAGATGCACTCAGATTGCTTTCACATAGTCACCACCAAACTGGTGCAATATACATTGTGTACAAGCTTCTTTTGATGCACTGACTTTTCTTTAATGGATAGGTCCTTGGAAAAAACCTTAATAGGGGTGATACCATACCTCTAAATCATAACCAATGTTGTAGGCTTCTTACCTCAATGAAAAATAAAAAAGAAACTTGTGAAAATGTGTATTTTATTTTAATAGTTATTACTATATTATTTTCTGAAGAAATCACTCATCAACATAGGACAAAGCCATTTTTCTATAATCTTGTATATATTAGACATTTAAATATTTTTTTTATTTTTGACCAAGGTGATATATGAAAATTGCTACCTTATTATATATTATACATCTCTCTAATTTTTTTAATTGAAGTAACATTGGCGTAACATTATATAAGCTTAAAATGTAGACTTTTTCATATCTGTATCTATTACATTATGCTCATTACCAAAAATCTAGTTTCCATCCATCACCATGCAGTTGACTCTTTTCACCCGATGTATTCCCCCGTTTTTGCTTCCCTACCACTAACCAACATTTTGTTCTTGTAGTCTAAGAGTTTGTTTTTGTTCTGCTTGTTCCTTTGTTTTGTTTCTTTATCTGCCATGAATATAAGTGAAGTCATATGGTATTTGTCTTTCTCCATTTGCATCATGTCACTTAACATAATAGCCTCTAGGTTTATCAAGTTGTAGCAAATGGCAGGAGTTCATCTCTTTTTTTTCATAGCTGAGTAGTATTTCATTATGTCTATGAAAACCACATCTCCTTTATCCAATCATCTGTCAAAAGGTTATTTCCAAGTCTTGGCTAATAAGACTAATGCTGAATGAATGCATGGGGTGCATGCATGTCCTTAGAGTAGTATTTTCATATTCTTTAGCTAAATCCTTAGCAGTGGGATAGCTGGATGTGCATATTTCTCTATTCTTACTTTTTTGAGGATTCACCATACTCTTTTTCATTTTAGCTGCACCAAATTACATTCCCATCGACAGTGTTAGAGAGTTCCCTTTTCTCCACATCCTCGTCATTCCAGACTATTAAGCAGGGTTAGCACATATATTCAGGAACTTACTGGTGATTTCTATATCATCCCCTGGACTATGCTTATTTAAATTATTTGCCTATTTCCTCATATTGATTTTTATGATATATTTGTATACTAAGGTGTTATTACTGCATCCATCATATATGTAACATATACACTGATTTTTAAGGGCTTACTACTTGAATGCATTTTCTCATTTAAACAAGTCATTAATAATGGCGAAATCATCAGGTAGATCCAAAGAAGCCCATTTAATGGATTACACAGTTCAAAAACTATACTGCACATCTGCAATGAAAGTTGCACAAAGTAACAATAGTTGCCACTAAACAGAAAATAAATAAAGCAATAAAATGCAAAAGAAATTTTAGTCATCCTTACTAGGGTGCCTAGGAGAAACAAGTTTAAAGTAAAATCAGACTCTGGTTAGAGATTGCTATGGAGACTCTAGAAGAGACTTTAGGGCACACTGAGGAACTTCAAAAGTTGATAGAGCTTTTCCTTCAGGGGGTTCTAGTCTTAAAAATATAGAGAAATTATAAACAAAATCCTATTCTCAAAGTAAATTCTCAAACAATGAGAGGTAACAGGTACAATTTTTTTTTAAAAAAAGGAAGTCTTAAAAAATTCTTAGCCTTGCTTCCCAGAGAGTTTGTCTAAATTCTAGTTGTTAACTAAGAAGGGAATCTTAGGCAACACTTTCCTGGAGGCTTTCTCTGTAACCTTTGTCACAATTCATTAGCTGACAAGGAACTGCAATGATTGTTACCTGTTAAATACATCTAGACAAAGACAAAACAGCTTTTATGTGCTGTTCTGTCATTTTATAACATTGATGAATTTCTCATATTGCTTATTTAAAAAATATAGACAAAGATCCCCCCCCCCAAAAAAAGATCTCTTATCCTACTGATTTATGCCAAAACTAGCCATTTTAAGAGCACAATGTTGTAATTATTGCAGAAAATCTTTGTGGGCTGTAATTGCTTGGATAAGAGTTCAGCGTGTTCAGTAACCCTAAATGACCTCACATACAATTGGCCCACTAATTGCAACAAGATTATGTAAGGAAACAGAAATATAACTAAGGTCAGGTGTACGGTCATCTACTGACAACCTGCTACTCTGGAGCAACACCTCATAAGGCAAACCCTGGAAAAAAATAACAGCTTTGATACAATATAGTTTAACCTGAAGCACAAAAATAGGAAGGAACAACTTTTCAAAAACTGCCAATTTCACCTCAGCCATGAGATTCAGTTTTTAAGCAAAAAGACCATCAATTATCTACTTCAACATTTGCAGGTGAGCGATAAGGGACTAAGATGATAAGTGTAAGTTATAATGGTAAAGATAGGAGTGATAAGACTTAGAAAGTAAAAGAAATGAAGAGCAATCCAATCCCTTTGTTATGTGCCAAGCACTGGGCTGGATGCTGGAACTAGATGGTATCTAGCTAGAAAGATGTCTTGTGAATCACTGTGAAGACAGAAACAGTTCAAACAAGAAGTTGACAGCTGACGATAAAATACTATACAATAGAGATTTTCAGTAGTTTGAATAACAGCTTTGATAAAGGTAGAAACAGCATGGCCATGGCTCAACTAATTCAATAATTTTTAATAATCCATCATATTTTTTACATTCCAAACGAATTTTTAACATGTCATTCTTCTTGCCATTCCAGGACATAATCTGAAGGAAATCAAATTTGAGTAGCCAGAGATGTAGCAAACTATAAAAGGAAAATCAAGCTGAAGTCAGAAATCTGGGTTTTGCTGCTAATTAATTAGTCTTCTGTCCTCCTTCTTGCGGTCCTACTTTCCTGGCGATGAAATGAGTTTCAGAGAGGAGAGTAATTGCTGAAGTTCCTTTCTGCAATAAAAGTCTATCATTTTATGTTTCATTTAAAATTATTAAATATTCAAAGGGGAAAAAGCTATATAGAACATAAATACAAGAAGAAAAGAAGTAGAGTACCAAACTTCAGCAAAACACCGTCTCCAAAATACTTGAAATACTTTTTTAATTATGCCAAAAGAAAATAAAAAGCTCATCAAAGTTTCCTCATAACCAAAACCCACAATTCAAATCAATCATGTAATAGCAAAAGTGAAGCCAAAGAACCACATTTTTCCCATTTGGAAATAGTTCCTGAGAGGGAGAAAAAGTTCAAAGAATACAATATTTTAACATAATATAGTAACTAAATGCACAGACACATGCTGTGTTATGCAATACAACGTATCTGTCCTATCAATATGCAGCCAACTACATAGTACTTATGTGGCTACATAAGCTAATGGTTGACTTTAGCTTAGCCACTTTTACTTTTTAAGTTAACCAAACAGTCAACAGTCTTCTGGAAAATGAACACAACTGCTCATAAGACAGACTAGTAGAGACACTATAACATTTAACTTCTGGGTAAACATATACCATCGTCTTAATATAAAAGCAGTAGTAGATAAGGATATTTATATTATAGTGATAAGTGGATAACAAACACAGAAAATATAAACTGGAATCTACAGATCATCCAACTGCTTTCAATATAAACTCTCAAGAAATTTGGATCATGTAAGATATTCATGAAAACAGTAAAAATTAAAAGTAAACCAGGAAATGGTAAGGGTTTTTTGTTGGCTTTATGAAGATTTTTAATAATAGTTTAGCGTTTTGCCATATTTAAAATCAGACACCACTTTTATATTGGACTTGATCTCTGTCACCCACTGTATTATTACTGAGTCATCTGCAAAATATGAAAATATATTATTTCAAAGTCTATGTTTATTAAGTTTTAAAATTGACATTACTGCTAAGATTCTTGGAATCCTTAAAGCTAGTATAATGTTTGTTAGTTCTGTCACTTAATAAAAAGATGCTTAAAAGGATTAAGCTTTTGTAACTATGACAAAATATTTCAGTCTGATTGCTGACTCTTCTATCTTCAATTTTGAAAGAAGGGATAGACAGTGCTATCGAGTGGTGATTATACCTAATGTCTGGGTGAGAGTGAAAGAGCCAACATTCAACACTATAAACACATTAAGTTTGATCTTTGAAAGGGAATTTGTGATCCTGCAAACAACTATGATTAGGTATGTTCAAAATCTAAACCAGATGAAATGTATTAGATTCATTTTTTCTGAAGGTAAGACTGAAACAAGACAAAAATGGTTCTGAGCATATCTCCTAAGTAACATTAGCAGCCCTCAGTAATCCCCATACTCAGCAGTGTTACAGTCATAGGATAACAGAAGATGAAAAGGAGCAAGAATCAGAAGACTGTGAGTGCATCAGCGATACGTGTTTATCCAGCACTATGTGTCATAAACTATCCCACACATTTCACATATGCTATTTGGTTTGTCAGTGTGCTTATGAGATTGAAACAATCTTCCCCTGACAGCCAGAGTCAGAGCAGATGAATACAGAAATTCACACACCTACAAAATAGCACAGTTAAGATTTTAAACCTAATTTACCACTACCTCCAAGAAGTCATTTCCCTAAAGAACTCAAATGACATAGAAGTTTTCCTGTCATCTATCAAGTGGGTAACGTTCTTTACTTCTGAAGTTCAAGTAAGCTACATTCATAATAAAATCAGTAAAAACAAGTGTTTAATTATCATGTACCTATGGCATTTAAGTTGTTATAGATCTATTTTGTTAAATTTTCTCTAAATAAGAATAACAACTTGTTAAAGGATTATGTCACTAGTCTCACCCCCACAAAAGAAAACCTGCCTATTACAATGGCATAATCATTAAATAACGAACATTAAAAATAAATGTTCCCGACTCCCACTTCTACTTAAGATTAAGAGAATTTCACTTTTGATCTAATAAGAACAAGTCAGCTAACCTATAAAAATCACAGTTTCTTAAAGTCACCACATAGCTCAGGATACAAAGAAACCTAAATGAAATAACTCTAGAAAGTAATGACATTTTCCAGAAAACACTCATAGCTAACTTTCATTCCTGGTAGAATGGTGAGAGGAAAAATAGTCATAGATGTGTGAGGAAAACAAACTGAACTTTTAACAGATACAAAGGTTACACATAGCCTGGCATGATGAATCAACCTACCAAAAGTCCTAGTCACAGAGAAAATCTGTATAGGTAGATACCCAGTGACCTTCACCAAGAGTACAGGAAGGTACACTAACCATGAGACTCAGGGTAAAAAGCTGAGAGGTGTTCTTCCCTTAGTCCAACTGGAGGCCTAAGTATGTTGAGAACTTCCTCTATGACTCTTTAGCAGTTCTCAAGGGAGCAAATCTCAAAGATGGTGTTAGAAAAGAAATGCTCAGATAAATCCCTCTAAGGCACTTCTTGCCTTCACTGGCATGGCCTATACAGGTTAGAAGAAGGGCAACAGACAAGAGAGTACTGAACTGTAGAAAGCAAAATAAAGGACTGAATGGCAAAGGAACTCCCTTGCAATCCAAAGATCTGGCAGTTATAAAGAAAAGAGAAACTAGCTATGGGTTGAAAAGGTAAGTATGAATCTGCAAACATAAAGAGAAATCTGGATGGTTAGCAGATTTCAGATCCTGGAAAATTTGAAGGTAAAGTCCCGATTCTTTCTTCAAAACATCCAAAGCTAGAGATAAATGAAATCTAACAAAAATTACAAAAAAACCCCCAAAACTCAGTTCCAGCATGGGCACACTATAACCAACTCAGCACACCCACCTCTAGACATAAACACACACACAGAGCTTAGTAGATGAAGGGGAATGCCCTTTCCTGGGGTAAATATTATTCAGTCTCTATGGTTCTTTTATGTACAATATCTGGCACACAATAAAAATTATGACACAAACAAAGAAGAAAATGTGACCTGTGGTCAAAAAGTCAATAAAAGCAGCTCTAAAAATGGCCCAGATGCTATAATTATAGGACAATGAAAAATATGTCAAAAGATATATTGGGAGAGATAGGCAGGAACATATTCAAGCATGAGAAATGGAAAATATAAAGAAAAATCAAAAGGACACAGTAGAAACAATAAATACATTAATGAAAATGAATTACCAGGTGGGACCAACCAGACTATACAAAGCAGGGGGGGAAAAGCAGCAATTGTTTTTCAATTCTTGAAAATTTTTGAGAAAGACAAAATATATTAACTCAAAGAAAACCACAATTAAATACATCAAAGCCAAACTTCTGGTGAAAAACTTTTATTTAAAGCTTTAACAAATTGTTTTTATTATATATCTGTGTTTGTGTGCATATATATAATTTAATTTCTTTAAAATCTTATGGTGTTTTTGACATATGTAGAATTAAAATTAAAAAATATGTGTGGGAGATAACATAACACTAAAAAGTGCTCACAATATTCTTAAAATAGATTACCAAGTCAACTGTGGTAAGCTAAAGATACATATTATAAGCTCTAGCTCTGTACTATTCAATAGAGAGGTCACTAGCCTCATAGTAATTTAGCTTTTAAGTTAACTAAAATTGAATAAATTTTAAAGTAATTTTCCTTGATTGCGCTGGCCACATTTTGAGTGGTTAATAGCTACATGTAGCTAATGCCTACTGTCAGACAGCACAGATACATAATATTTCCTTCACTTTAGAAAGTTCTGCTGGACAGATCTACTCTATAAAAAAGGCATAACAAAATAGCTGTTAGTCAATGGAAAAGACAAAATACATTATCCCTGAAAAGAAAGCAAGAAAAGGTTATGTGTGTGTATACACACAGACACAAAGAGGGCAAAGAACAAATAAACATTAAGATTGTAGACTTAGGGACCTCCTGGATGGTGCAAGGGGTTAAGGCGCGGCAGATCGAGATATAGGCAGCCACTTGCAACAGGAAGAGTTTGATTCCCGCCCATGGAGTTAACCCACATGGCAAAGCAGACCTCTCCTGCCTTGCCCTCAGCAGTATATTCCAGTAAATCTGCCTGCTCTGCTCCCCACTCTGTCTTTGGTGACTCCTCTCAGCCTGCACACCTCTGGTCTGTACCCCAGGTATTATATGCATAAGAAAATTAATCTTTAAAAAAAAAAACGAAAACACTGTAGACTTAAACATAGCTTGGTCATAACTATATTAAATATAAATGGGCTAAACATTCCAATACAAAGAAAAAGCTTGTCAGAACGAAAAAGCAGTCCATGTGATAAACTTTAAGAAGAGACACAGAGTAACTGAAAGTAGAAGAATGAAAAAGCATACAATGCAAACATTAAACATAAAAATCTAGTGTGGCTTATATTAATATCAGCCAAAACAAACTTTAAAAATAAGTATTACCAGATAGGGACAGCATTGCACAGTCATAAAGATGAACAGTCACAAAGAAGATATAACAATTATAAATATGTACATACCTACAGAGGTTCAAAGTACACAAGATATATATTGATAGAAAAGAGAAAGACAAATCCATAATCATAATAGAAGAGTTTAACATCTGGGCCTCCCTGGTGGCGCAGTGGGTTAAGCAACGCACTGTGAGGCAAACCATGGCCACTGCAGCACGAGTTCGATCCCTGCTGCCGGCCAGGGAGGGGACCCACATGGCGCAGCNGACCTCTCCTGCCTCGCCCGCTGCTCCCCTCAGCAGTGTGTTTCAAGTCAATCTGCCTGTTCTGCTCCCCGCTCTGTCTCTGGTGAATCCTCTCACCACCCTGGCTTCTGGCCTGTACCCCAGATCTTGTACGTATAAATAAATAAATCTTTAAAAAAAAAAAGAGTTTAACATCCTGTTCTCCATAATTGATAAAGTAGACAAAAATCAGTAAGAATATAAAAAACTTGAACAACATCGTCAGCTGACTATTAATAAAATACAACATTCAGGAGTTTCCCTGGAGGCCTAGAGGTTAAGTCTCAGAGCTATCACTGCTACCACTTGAAATCAATCCCTGATCCCCAGCCAGGGAGTTAACCCACATGGTGTGGCAGACAGGAGAAGTCTTCCCTTCAGCAGTGTATTTCAGTGAATCTGCCCATTGTGCTCCCCACTCTGTCTCTGGTGAATCCTCTCACATAACACCACCACGCTACCCCTGCCCCTCTGACCTGTACCCCAGCTCTTGTATGCATAAAAAAAAAAATAAATCTTTTTTAAAAATGACTAAAAAAAGAAAGAAAAAAAATCAGGAATAAAAGAAGGACTAGCAATACAGATTATACAGATTGAAAGAAAAGGCCATATTATAAATAAGGAAAACCAATAAATTTAAAAACTGAGGTGAAATAGATAAACCCCTTTAAAATAAAGCAGAATTATAAGATCATTTTTAAAAAGTATAAAATATTTTAGAACCTTGAAGTGGGTAGAGATTTCTAAGACATAATAAGTACAAACCATAAAAAAAAATGATAAACTGAATTTAATTAAAATTTCTAACAACCAAAAAATACCTTTGAGAAAATGAGTAGGAAGTCAGAGAATGAGAAAACATATTCAAATATATATGGATGACAAAGTCTTGTGTCCTGAATATATGAAGAAGTATTATGTCAACAATAATAAAGACAAATCAATTTTTTAGATTTTAGTAAACAATCCACAAAAACATAAATGAACAACAACATCATTACTCGTCAGGGTAATTCCAGGGTAATTAAAACTACAAAGAAAAGACATACACACTGGGAACAGCAAAATAATGACCTCTGAAAATCCACTCTTTCATAAAAGCAATTAGAATGCTGTCCAAAGGAGGCTTTGAAAAACTCCAAGATAAGCCTCGAAATCTAGAAGACCATACACTCATGCAAGACTATGCCAATGTGCAGGAAAGGACCTAATCTCTCACCTGGAATAAAGTTGAGGCTTTACATAAGCAGGAAATAGAGGATAAGAGAGTTTGAAGACGCCTGTGGAGTACTGAAATTATGCCCAATATACACACTGAGATCCTCGGCAGACTGAGAAAACATTATTTGTTTAGAGCATGTTAGAAGTCTCTGTCCAGAAGTAAAACCACACAACTATGGACAACTGATCTTTGACAGAAGGGGAAAGAATTTGCAATGGAACAAAGACAGCTTATTCAATAAATGGTGCTGGCAAAACTGGTCCACCATATGCAAAAAAATGAAACTGGACCACTACCTCACACCATGTACAAAAATCAGCTCAAAATGGATAAAAAACCTAAATGTAAGACCCGAAATTATAAAATTTATAGAAGAAAAGATAGGTAAAATGTTACAAGACATACATCTCAATAACGCCTTTGAAGATGCATCCCTCAAAGCAATAAAAATGAGAGAGAAGATAAACAGGTGGGATTACATCAATATAAAAAGCTTCTGTACAGCAAAGGAAACATTAAATAAAACAAAGAGAAACCCCACTGAATGGGAAAAAAATCTTTGCATTCCACACAATGGACAAGGGTCTGATCACAAAGATATACAAAGAACTCGTAAGACTCAAGAAAAACAAAGTGAAAAAACAATCAAAAAATGGGCAGAAGAACTTAAAAGACACTTCTCCAAAGAGGATATACACATGGCCAACAAGCACATGAGAAAATGCTCAACATCCCTCTTAGTCAGGGAAATGCAAATCAAGACCACAATGAGGTACCACCTTACACAGGTATGAATGGCACATATAAAAAAAAAAAACCAACAACAACAAATGCTGGGGAGGATGTGGAGAAAAAGATACCCTAGTACACTGCTGGTGGGAATGCAAGTTAATCCAACCACTATGGAAGGCCGTATGGAGGTTCCTCAGTCTACTAGAGATGGAACTACCTTATGATCCAGCAATCCCACTCCTAGGCATCTACCTAAAGGACACAAAAACACCGATTCAAAAGAGCAACTGTACCCCTATGTTTATTGCAGCACTATTTATAATTGGTAAGACCAGGAAACAACCCAAACGTCCAAGAGTAGAGGACTGGATCAAGAAGATGTGGTACATATACACGATGGAATACTATTCAGCAATCAAAAATGATAAACTAGGGCCATTTATAAAAACATGGATGGTGCTAGAGGGAGTTATATTCAGTGAAACAAATCAGAAGGTAGGAGAAAAATATCAGATGGCTTCACTTTTGGGAGGAATGTGAAAGAGCAACAACTACAAAAAAAAAAAAAAGAAGAAGCGTAAGCTCAAGGAAATGGGCAATTACAACCAAAAACAAACAAACAAATGACAACAACACACAAAAAAAGCCTCAACAGGACCAAAAGGTCAAAGATAAACTAAAGGGACTATGGGTGGGAAGGAGGGGAGGAAGGGCAAAGATGGGGATGAGGGTAGAAGGAACTCAAGGGGCTGAGGTGATGGCGCACGGGTGAAATGGTGGTGGGAACTCCCCGGGAATACAAATGATGTAAAATATAATTAAATAAATCTAATTAAAAAAAAAAGAAGTCTCTGTCCAATCACTAGCTTACCACTAAACTAAGCAGAAATTTCAGTGACTGAATGATAAAAAACAAACTTTAGAGAAAGGCTATGAAAGTCACTAATAAACAACAGCAACAAGGAGCAAAACGAAACCTGGGGAAGATAGCAATCCAATTTATAGAATTACCACATTATACTATTTACTATGTATAGTTTTCAACAAAAAAATTTTAAGAAAAAGAAGAAATAGGAAAGTATTGCTCATACAGAGAAAAAGCAGTCAATAAAAGCTGACTGAGGAACTCAGACACTGAATTTAGTAGATATATCTATTTTTTAAGATTTATTTTTTTTTTTTAAGATTTATTTATTTATGCATACAAGCACTGGGGTACAGGCCAGAGGTGTAGGGGGGTGAGAGGATACACCACAGAGAGCGGGGAGCAGAACAGGCAGATCAACAGAAGTACACTGCTGAGGGGAGCAGCGGGCACAGCAGGAGAGGTCT